>CAMZMU010000067.1:13683818-13945045 GCA_947311845.1 Poa pratensis
AGGCCCGAGAGCTCGCTATGGGGCCAGAGCGTCTCCTGCTAATGAAATCCTCCCGCCACCGCCGCCGCTCGATGCGTCCAACATCACCTGCTACAAGTGTGGTCAATCGGGCCACATGCAGATGGCCTGCAAAGGGGAGCCTTTCTGCAACAAGTGTAAGGAGAAGGGGCATGTCACGGCCATGTGCCCGAAGGCTGGGGAGCGCCGGAGCCGTTCTGGGCCGGATACGGATGCAATGGCATTGGCTTCATGTGCCTGGAGGTCCCAGAAGAAGAACTCGCAAAGGAAATCCCCAACGCGGCGATGCTGTACGTGGATGAAGCGATTTTGTCGGAAGAACAAGTGGAAGAAGAACTCAAGGAGCTGATTGATCCATCTTGGGCATGGCAAGTGCGTGCTCTGAGTGAGTCGGACTTCTCTTTGGTTTTCCCGTCGGCAAGCAACCTGCGGATGGCAATCCGTGGCGGGGGCCTCCGATTACCATTTTCCAGGGCCCGGCGCTGGTCATTGGTGGCTCTAGGTTGATAGTGCCAGAAACAATGCTTGTACGTCACACGTCAGTTGGGAACCCCAAGAGGAAGGTATGATGAGTGCAGCAGTAAGTTTTCCCTCAGTATGAAACCAAGGTTTAATCGACCAGTAGGAAAACGAGGTTTGCTTCGAAGGTGTTGGTGAAGGAGTGTAGTGCGGCGCAACACCAGGGATTCCGGTGCCAACGTGGAACCTGCACAACACAATCAAATTACTTTGCCCCAACTTAACAGTGAGGTTGTCAATCTCACCGGCTTGCTGAAAACAAAGGGTTAAACGTATCGAATGGAAAATGATGTTTGTTTGCATAAAACAGTAGAGAACAATGATTGCAGTAGATTGTATTTCAGATGTAAAAGAATGGACCGGGGTCCACAGTTCACTAGTGGTGTCTCTCCAATAAGATAACTAACATGCTGGGTAAACAAATTACAGCTGGGCAATTGACAATTGATAAGTGCATATAACATGCATGTGTGAGTGTGGTGTCTACTATGAGATTCATTTGGGCATTACGACAAAGTACATAGACCGCTATCCAGCATGCATCTATGCCTAAATAGTCCACTTTCCGGTTAACATCCGTACCCCTTCCAGTATTAAGTTGCAAGCAACAGACAATTGCATTAAGTAATGTGCGTAATGTAAACAATACATTCATCCTTGAATAAAGCATTGCTGTTTTACCCCTAGTGGCAACAACACATCTACAACCTTAGAACTTGCTGTCACTATCCCAGGTTAAATAGAGGTTGAACCCAACTATCATGCATAAATACCCCCTCTTGGAGTTACAAGTATTCACTTGGCCAAGGCTTCAACAAGTAACGGAGAGCATGCAAGATCACAAATGACATAGACATGATAATATAATATTCAGCTCCACATAGGTATCAATATAAGTCAGATCCCAGCAAACACAACATGTAGCATTACAATAAGATGATCTTGATCATGATAGGCAGCTCACAAGATCTAAACATGATGGCACAAGTGGAGAAGACAACCATCTAGCTACTGCTATGGACCCATAGTCCAAGGATGAACTACTCACGCATCACTCCGGAGGCGGGCATGGCGATGTAGAGCCCTCCGGTGATGATTCCCCTCTCCGGCAGGGTGCCGGGAAGAGCTTCAGAACCCCCCGAGTTAGGGTTGACGACGGCGGCGGCAGCGAATATGTTCTGGATGAAAGGCTCGGTGTTTTAGGGTTTTCGCGTCTCGGGGAATAAATAGGCGAAGGGGCGATGTCGGCGGACCCCCGAGGGGCCCAAACCACCAGGGGCGCGGCGGGGCCCACCCGCGCCGGTGGTTTGGCCACCTCGTGGCTCTCTTCGTCTCTCCTTCGGACTCCGTGTACGTGCTGGAAAAATAGGGACTGGCCTTTTGTTTCGTGCAATTCCGAGAATATTTCCAGAAGTAACTTTCTGAAACCAAAAACAGGGAACTGGCACTGTGGCATCTTGTTAATAGGTTAGTCCCAGAAAATGCATAAAAGTGATACGAAGTGTATATAAAACATGTAGCAAATGGTATAATATAAGCATGGAACAGCAGAAATTATGGATACGTTGGAGACGTATCAAGCATCCCCAAGCTTAGTTCTACTCGTCCTCGAGTAGGTAAAACGATAACAACAAATAATTTCTGAGGAGACATGCTTTCACACAATCTTGATCAATATATTGCAAGGCTCATGTCATGAATGAAGTGACTCAAAGCAATGATCTATAGTTTGCTAACAAATAGATAAAGAGTAAACAATGAATCATATAAGCAAAAACTTTTCATGAATAGTACTTTCAAGACAAGCATCAAAAAGTTTTGCATAAGAGGTAACTCATAAAGCAATAGATTCAAAGTAAAAGGCATTGAAGCAACACAAAGGATGATTAAGTTTCAGCATTGCTTTCAACTTGTAACATGTATATCTCATGGATAGTTGTCAACATAAAGCAATATAACAAGTGCAATAAGTAAATATGTAAGAATCAATGCACACAAAGTTGACACAAGTGTTTGCTTCTAAGATAGAAAGGAGTAGGTAAACTGACTCAACATAAAGTAAAAGATAGGCCCTTCGCAGAGGGAAGCAGGGATTAAATCATGTGCTAGAGCTTTTTAAGTTTTCGAAAGCATATAGAGAGCACAAAATAAGTATTTGAGAGGTGTTTGTTGTTGTCAACGAATGGTAGTGGGCACTCTAACCCCCTTGTCAACCAGACTTTCAAGAGCGGCTCCCATGAAGGACGTTATCTCTACCAGCAAGGTAGATCATCCCTCTTCTCTTTTGTTTACACATGTATTTTAGTTTCTTTATAGATGACACTCCTCCCAACCTTTTGCTTACACAAGCCATGGCTAACCGAATCCTCGGGTGCCTTCCAACATTCACATACCATGGAGGAGTGTCTATTGCAAAATTAAGTTGCTTACTGATAAATCAGGGCAAAACATGTGAAGAGAATTATTAATGAAAGTTGTAATTAATTGGGGCTGGGCACCCCGTTGCCAGCTCTTTTTGCAAATTATTGGATAAGCGGATGTATATGCCACTAGTCCAGGTGAAAGTCTGTCAGAAGTAAATGACAAGATTGAAAGATAAAACACCACATACTTCCTCATGAGCTATAAAACATTGACACAAATAAGGAGTAATAAAGTTTTGAATAGTTTAAAGGTAGCACATGAAATATTTACTTGGAATGGCAGGAAATACCACATAGTAGGTAGGTATGGTGGACACAAATGGCATGGGTTTTGGCTCAAGTTTTGGATGCACGAGAAGCATTCCCTCTCAGTACAGAGTTTAGGCTAGCAAGGTTGTTTGAAGCAAACACAAGTATAAACCGGTACAGCAAGAATCACATAAAAACATATTGCAAGTATTATAAGACTCTACACTGTCTTCCTTGTTGCTCAAACATTTTACCAGAAAATATCTAGACCTTAGAGAGAACAAATATGCATCCCAAGTCTCAACAAGCTCTACGGTAGTTCTCCACTACTAGGCTTTAACTACATGATGCAAGAGCTTAAACATGATCTACTTGAGAGCTCAAAACAATTGCAAAGCATCAAATCAAAACAAGACAATGATCTACAAGAATGCATATGTCTTTTCCAATACCAACTACTACATGTAGCATTTTCTTTCTTCCAAACAAACACCAATAATTTATTTAAACATAAACTCTCCAAATGATAATATAATGCAGCAAGAGAGTATTTATAAACAAGTGCTAACAGCTCGAAGAGATGCATGAAAAACAGGAGCTAAAAGCACTGCAGTAGCTAGTTAAGAATACTCAACAAATATAAGTGAAGAACATGAGTATTCACATGAAAAAGCGGAGCGTGTCTCTCTCCCACACAAGGATTGCTAGGATCCGAATTTATTCAAACAAAAACAAAAATAAAAACACACAGACGCTCCAAGTAAAGCGCATAAGATGTGAAAGAATTAAAATATAGTTTCACTAGAGATGACCTGATAAGTTTGTTGATGAAGAAGGGGATGCCTTGGGCATCCCCAAGCTTAGACGCTTGAGTCTCTCTGAATATGGTTGGGATGAACCACGGGGGCATCCCCAAGCTTAGGCTTTTCACTCTTCTTGATCACATAATATCACCCTTCTCGCTTGATCCTTGAAAACTTCCTTCACACCAAACTCAAGACAGTTCTCATTAGAGGGTTAGTGCATAATCAAAAATTCTCATATTCTGTAATGATACAATCAATCCCAAAGCTTCTGGACATTAGCTACAGCCACCAATGCTTTGTGGAGCAAAGAAATCCACACAAACACAGTAAAAGAGCGAATGCAAAACAAAAGGCAGAATCTGTCAAAAACAGAACAGTCTGGAATGACGAATTTTTTCGAGGCACTTAAGTTGCTCAGATGGATCTGGCCTAAAATAATGAAAGTTGCGTACATATCTCAGGAATATGCGTGATTTTTCTCAGAATTTTTTGAATTTTCTACAGGGAGATAAGCTCAAATCCGTGACAGCTAAAAATCTGTCACTGCGCAGAAATCCAAATCTTGCATCAACTTTCAATATAGAACTTTACTTGGCACAACATTGCGATAAAATAAAGATACAAAGGAGTTGCTACAGAAGTAACAAAACTCCTTGACTCAAAGAAAACAAAAATAACAGCAAATAAAAACGATGGGTTGTCTCCCATAAGCGCTTTTCTTTAACGCCTTTCAGCTAGGCGCAGAAAGTGAAAATCAAGTGTTGTCAAGTGGCAAATCATTCAAATCATCAAAAGCTTCTTCCAACACACAGCTTGTAACAATGGGTATCTTAGATGTTCCTGGAGGTGTTTCATTACCTTTAACCGTACTAAAAGTTTTATCAATTTTAAGCTCATAATGAGTCTTTGGTTTTGGCACTTTAGGAACATACATAAACTTTTGCTCTCTACCCACATAAACTTTCTCCTTTTTAGACTTAAGAGAAGTAAAGGTTGAACTTAAGGTTTCAATAGCTTCCTCTAACTCATCAATTCTATGATTTTGGGTGTCATGGATATTATTATCCTCAAGAACAGTGATTCTTTCATTGATGGTGGCTATTGATTCATTAGTCTTACCAATACAATCAAGAAAATTTGGAAAAAAATTCTCCATAGAGTCTAACTTATTTATAACATCCTCCAAGGTGATCTCAACTTTAATATCTTTAGTGGGTGGTGTTCCTACCAAACTTTCAATAATATTACAGGCTTCTAAAGCAGGAGTACCCAAGAAATTTCCACCTGTAAGAGTGTCTAGAACATACCTATACCAACTAGAGATACCAACATAAAAGTTCCTAAGGAGGATAGTGGTAGAGTGTTTCTTAGTACATCTATGATGAGCATCACTAATTCTATACCAAGCATCTTTCAAATTTTCACCTCCTAGTTGCCTAAAAGAACGAACTTCAACTTCAGGAGCATTCATTTTGAAAAACAAAATCAAACTGAATTAAACAAGTAACTAATTTTTTTGTGTTTTTGATAAAAGAGCAAACAAGACTAAATAAAAATAAACTAAGCAAGACAAATAACAAAGTAAAGAGATTGGGTGTGAGAGACTCCCCTTGCAGAAGCAATTCGTTTTCCCCGGCAACGGCGCCAGAAAACGTGTTGGTGGCTCTAGTTGAATAGTGCCAGAAACAATGCTTGTACGTCACACGTCAGTTGGGAACCCCAAGAGGAAGGTATGATGAGTGCAGCAGTAAGTTTTCCCTCAGTATGAAACCAAGGTTTAATCGAACCAGTAGGAAAACGAGGTTTGCTTCGAAGGTGTTGGTGAAGGAGTGTAGTGCGGCGCAACACCAGGGATTCCGGTGCCAACGTGGAACCTGCACAACACAATCAAATTACTTTGCCCCAACTTAACAGTGAGGTTGTCAATCTCACCGGCTTGCTGAAAACAAAGGGTTAAACGTATCGAATGGAAAATGATGTTTGTTTGCATAAAACAGTAGAGAACAATGATTGCAGTAGATTGTATTTCAGATGTAAAAGAATGGACCGGGGTCCACAGTTCACTAGTGGTGTCTCTCCAATAAGATAACTAACATGCTGGGTAAACAAATTACAGCTGGGCAATTGACAATTGATAAGTGCATATAACATGCATGTGTGAGTGTGGTGTCTACTATGAGATTCATTTGGGCATTACGACAAAGTACATAGACCGCTATCCAGCATGCATCTATGCCTAAATAGTCCACTTTCCGGTTAACATCCGTACCCCTTCCAGTATTAAGTTGCAAGCAACAGACAATTGCATTAAGTAATGTGCGTAATGTAAACAATACATTCATCCTTGAATAAAGCATTGCTGTTTTACCCCTAGTGGCAACAACACATCTACAACCTTAGAACTTGCTGTCACTATCCCAGGTTAAATAGAGGTTGAACCCAACTATCATGCATAAATACCCCCTCTTGGAGTCACAAGTATTCACTTGGCCAAGGCTTCAACAAGTAACGGAGAGCATGCAAGATCACAAATGACATAGACATGATAATATAATATTCAGCTCCACATAGGTATCAATATAAGTCAGATCCCAGCAAACACAACATGTAGCATTACAATAAGATGATCTTGATCATGATAGGCAGCTCACAAGATCTAAACATGATGGCACAAGTGGAGAAGACAACCATCTAGCTACTGCTATGGACCCATAGTCCAAGGATGAACTACTCACGCATCACTCCGGAGGCGGGCATGGCGATGTAGAGCCCTCCGGTGATGATTCCCCTCTCCGGCAGGGTGCCGGGAAGAGCTTCAGAAACCCCCCGAGTTAGGGTTGACGACGGCGGCGGCAGCGAATATGTTCTGGATGAAAGGCTCGGTGTTTTAGGGTTTTCGCGTCTCGGGGAATAAATAGGCGAAGGGGCGATGTCGGCGGACCCCCGAGGGGCCCAAACCACCAGGTGGCGGGCGGGGCCCACCCGCGCCTGGTGTGGTTTGGCCACCTCGTGGCTCTCTTCGTCTCTCCTTCGGACTCCGTGTACGTGCTGGAAAAATAGGGACTGGCCTTTTGTTTCGTGCAATTCCGAGAATATTTCCAGAAGTAACTTTCTGAAACCAAAAACAGCAGAAAACAGGGAACTGGCACTGTGGCATCTTGTTAATAGGTTAGTCCCAGAAAATGCATAAAAGTGATACGAAGTGTATATAAAACATGTAGCAAATGGTATAATATAAGCATGGAACAGCAGAAATTATGGATACGTTGGAGACGTATCAGTCATGGAGGTGGCCTCAGTGAACAAGCGGTGGAGGCTCTTTCCGAGACGTGGGTGCGTCTCCATGGAGTGCCGCCGCCTTATCGCCATTCCGACAAGCTGTTGGTTGCAACAAGAGCCGTGGGCAGGCCCATGGAGGTGGATGAGTCCACGCTTGCAGACCCATTTGATGTAGTTCGAATGAAGTTTGGGCTTCGTATTGCGGAGCCAGTCATGGACCATGTGATGATGTTCGTCAACGGACAGGGGTACAAGGTTCGTGTGGAAGTGGAGAAAGCCAACAGGGATAGGTCGGAGACACCACCGCCTCCGCCTCCGCATCCAAAGAATGATAGAAAAGGAGATGAGGAAGATGACCTAGGCAGAAGCTCGGAAGAAGAAAGAGAGAAAGATGATTGGGTCGGGCGCAGGGGCTCGCACGACTCTAGAGAGAAAGCGAAGTCGATGCCTCCGGCCTCAAGGGACAAGGAGGAGAAGAGCTCCAAGGTGACCATGGAGGTCATGCCGCTTGGGGAGCAAGATGGCAATAAGGATGGGGAGACCGCTTCTGAGCAGTTTGGCTCCTTCCTTGTCAACAATGAGAATCAGCCAAGCCCCACGGCGGCCCAGACTCCTCCTCCGGGCCAGCGCACTGATTTCTCTGCTCTCCTGGAGATGCCATCGGTCACCACAGCCACCATCACCTCGAGCCACCTTGAGGGCTCGCCTTCGCTCACCTTCGACTCGGCTATCAAGGGTGATAAGCGTGCTTCTCCAAGCGCTGTGCAGATGGCCGACAATACTACATCGATTGCGGAGCTGGAAGCATCTCAGAGGAGGGAGAAGGAAAGAAGGAGCAAGTCCAACGCTGACAGACTATCTCGGGTTCGTCAGGAACAAGAGGACCAGGGGGTCCTTGAGTCCTCTGATGAGTCCGACAGAGGCAAACAGGCACAAGCTGACTGGCCGGTTCTGGAGCTTGAGACGCAGTTCAAGAGAGCACCTAGAAACAAGGCGACGCCGGTTACTGTCAATCGCAAGAGCGCCCGAGCGGAGGGTCGCGCTGACGAGCCCATCTTGGACAGGGCGATGAAGATGGCGAAGGACAAGGACAATGCAGGTAAACATCCAATCTCAGCTTTTACAGTTCTTGATTCTCTTTCCGATGAACATCTTCTTCTTGTGGCAAATGAGAGCTGTGTGGTGTTCGACTCTTCCGCGGGCCCTCCCGCGGAAATTCTATCTCTCTTTCGTGCCAATGAACTTGCTCAAGCCGATCTGGCATTGGCTAGAGCTAATGCAGAAGCAAAACAAGCAGAGGAGAAACGTAAGGAAAAGGAGATGGAGAAATAGGAGGCGGTGACAGGGTCACCTCCAAGTCGCAACCTGTGTCGGCAAGGAAGGAAGGGTCCTTTCCTGCCGACTCTGAACCCACACCATCGGCCCCAGGGAAGGGACCCGAGGGTGGTACGGGTCCTGTGAGAAGAGGGAGACCAAAAAAAAAAACACGAGCCGAGTGCCCGTAAGCCATACACCCGCCAAGCACGGGCGCAAGGGAGGGTGTCTTAATGCGTTGCCTCTTTCTTAACATCAGAGGGTTCGGTGTGCCGGGACGCCGGACTCTTCTTAAAGACCATCTCCGGAAACATAAGATCGATGTAGTTTGCCTGCAAGACACAATCAAACAAGAGTTCACCGATCAAGAACTGCGGAGCATTGAAGTGGGGAACTCTTCTTTTGGTGTTGGCTCCCAGCTACTGGTCACTCGGGTGGACTACTACTGGGAGTTCGAGATAGTATGTTTGAGGTGGGAGGGATTGAAAAGGGTCAGTCCTTTCTCAGCCTGACAGTCTTACACCGCCTGAACAAGGTCAAATTGGAAATCATTGGAGTATACGGACCGGCAGATCATGCCAAATCGGAGGCGTTCCTTGATGAAATCTCAGGAAAGATCAGTAGGACCTCTCTCCCGACTGTGATGGGGGGAGACTTCAATCTGATTCGCAGCAGCTTGGACAAAAACAATGATAGGATTAACTGGGGAAGAATCCAGCTTTTCAATTCCCACATTGCTAACTGGGGTATGTCCGAGATACCGCGCTCGGGTGCGAGGTATACTTGGACTAACAAAAGACTTAACCCAGTCCGATGTGTGCTTGATAGGGTTTTTATCTCTGCCAGCCTAGAAATCACGTGGCCACTCTGCTCTTTAGTGGCGGATACGGGACTGGGGTCCGATCACACTCCTCTTATTTTTGACTCGGGTGAGGGCACCCCGATCAAGAGTAATAGATTCTTCTTGAAACAGGCTGGTTCCAAATCCCAAATTTTCAGGAGGTGCTGCTCGACTCTTGGAGGGTCTAGCTGCTAGAGTGGGAGGCAGAGACATCATCGATTGGTGGGCGTTTATGAGTTCGGGTCTCCGTCAGTTTCTGCGGGGGTGGAGCAGGAATCTCGGCAAAGATGGGAGGGAAAAGAAAGCGCAGCTCCTTCAAATTCAAAACATTGACGCTAGAGCCGATTCCTCGGGTTTAGATGATGACGAATGGGCGTTCCGATATCATCTCGAGGAACAGCTGATTCAGATTTACAAAGCGGAAGAGAATATTGGCGCCAACGTGGCAGAATTAGATGGGCTATCCAGGGGGATGCCAACACTGCCTACTTCCACGCTGTCGCGAATGGGAAAAGAAGGAGATGTAACATTTCGTCTCTTATCTCAGAGACCGGCCCCATTTCCGGGAAGTTGGAGTTGCAAGATCATATCTATTCCTTCTATCGGGAACTTATGGGAAGTGCCTCGATTAGGAATTGAGGCCTCGCCGTTAACACCTGGGGTAGCAACCAGCAAGTTACAGACCAAGAAAACAAAGCGCTTGCTCTGACTTATTCCGAGGACGAGCTCCTCTCCTTGGTTTCGGAGATGAAATCCGATACCGCCCCGGGTCCGGACGGGTTTCCAGTCCTCTTCTTCAAGAAGTGCTGGCCCCTGGTTAAACATGGGGTGCTTCATATTCTCAATGATTTCATTCTAGGGAGAATTGATATCTCGAGGCTCAACTTTGGGGTGTTGTCGCTGATTCCGAAAGTTCCGGGGGCAGATAGAATTACTCAATTTAGGCCGATTGCCTTGATTAACGTCATCTTTAAGATTATCTCCAAGGCTGTGGCAGCAAGACTGGATCCGATTGCAAATAGGATTATCAGCCCTAACCAGACCGCCTTCATCAAAGGCCGCTTTATCTTAGATGGGGCCCTAGCTTTACATGAGATAGTCCATGAGCTCAAAAGTAAGAAGCTGGGGGGGCATCTTACTCAAACTAGACTTCGAGAAAGCATATGATCGTGTGAATTGGGACTTTCTGGTGGAAGTGTTGAGAAGAAAAGGTTTTGACGCGGGGATTATCCATAGAATTCATCAGCTGGTTGCCGGGGGGCAAACAGCGATTTCGATCAACGGGGAGATGGGACCGTTCTTCCGTAACAAGAGAGGCGTGCGTCAAGGGGACCCTCTGTCCCCTTTGCTGTTTAACTTCATCGCCGAAGGGTTGTCGGCAATCCTCTCGGCTGCTAATAGGGCTGGGCATATCAAGGGAGTGGTCCCGCATCTTATCCCGGGGGGGATTACTCACCTGCAATACGCGGATGATACAATCATCATGATTCAAAATAGCGAGCTGGGAGTTGCAAACCTCAAATTCTTACTCATGTGCTTTGAAAATATGTCTGGATTGAAAATTAACTATCACAAAAGTGAGGTCTTCGTGCTAGGGGAGCAGGAGAACAGCGTTTCCATTGCCAATCGTCTTAACTGCAAGTTGGGATCCTTCCCTTTCTTTTACTTAGGGCTGCCCATCTCTGACAGAAAGCTTTCGGTTGAGCAGTGGTTCTTCCTTGTTCAGAAATTGGCAGCTAGGGTGGAACCCTGGATTGGAAGGTTCCTCTCCTCGGGTGGCCGTCTGATCCTATCTAATGCATGCCTTGCTAGTCTACCCATGTATGCCATGGGATTATTCCTCCTCCAGGAGGGAGTGCATGTGCAGTTCGATTCCCACCGTGGAAAATTTTTCTGGGAAGGGACAGGGCCGAATAGAAAGTATCACATGCTGAACTGGCCGGCAGTGTGCAGACCAAAGGAGTGCGGTGGTCTCGGCATCACTAATTCGAGACACATGAACAAGGCCCTGCTACTTAAGTGGATTTGGAAGCTGTACCAGATGGATGGGTCCATTTGGGCGGAGATTATTCGGGCCAAGTACACGGCAAATGGGGATATCTTTGCCAACTCTAGCCGTGGGGGGTCACAGTTTTGGAAGAATCTCCACAAGATTAAACACCTCTTTAAGCTGGGGGGCAAATTCTTAGTGGGAAACGGTCACAAAGTGCGGTTTTGGACGGACTGGTGGTGGGGAGTGGGACCCTTATGTGCCCAATTCCCCACACTTTTTAGTATTTGTGAGGACCCCTCTATTTCGGTGGCTGCTGCCGCAGAAGGAGGATGCAGGTTCCGCCGCTCATTGGATTTGGCTGGGGCCAACCAGTGGGCTAGGTTGGAGGCGATTATTGAGGCAATTCCTCTGTCTCTCGACCAGGACAAGGTGTCTTGGTCGCTTGAGCCTTCCGGGGTTTACTCGGTGAGCTCTATGTACAAGAAGTTGGCGCTGGGGGCGACGGTAGCTTGCTTTAGGGTTGTTTGGAAAGCAAAGTTGCCGCTCAAAATAAAAATCTTCACTTGGCAACTGATCCTCGACCGTCTCCCGTCGGGGTTGCAGTTGGCTACTCGTCGGGGCCCCTCTGATGGCAATTGCGCCTTGTGCGGGGCGGCAGAGGATGCAAAGCACATCTTCTTTGATTGTTCTCTTGCTAAGTTCGCCTGGAGTGTTCTGCGTCGGGCTCTAGGGAGAGCTTGGGCGCCCTCCAATTTTGCTCAATTCTACTATATTTTATCAAACCTTCCCAAAACTGAGAGGCGTTTGACATGAGTGTTTTTCGCTGCTCAGTCTTGGGCGCTCTGGCATGTGCGAAATAAAAGCGCCATTGAAGCCAAATTCATCAAACAACCTGCTGATATTATCTACAAAACCTCCATCTTTTTGCAGGGCTGGAGCGTCGCCCTAAAGGCGCAGGACGTGGAGGGCGCAAGGCATCTATCTAGCGAGCTTCGGAAAATCCATGCGGAGTTCCTCCCCAGCTCCTCTTAGCTCGTCGAGTTTAGCCGTGCTCGGTGCTTTTAGTTTTCTTTTCTTGGCTAAGCTGTATGCCGCAGCATGTTGTCTTTATTTGGCTAAGCTGTATACCGCAGCACTAGGTCGTACCTTGGCGAAGCTGTATGCCGCAGCATTGTATGAACGTGTTGAACCTTGGCTTTGTTAACTCAAAGTTGGGCTTTTAGCCTTTTATCTAAAAAGATCTATATCAAGCTCCAAAAAATGCATAAAACTAAAATATTTTATTCTGGACGAATTTATTTTTGTTGGCTAAAATATTATATTCTGGCATTAATTTGGCTGTAAACACACGTGATTTTTTTTTGAAAATGGACACAAAATGGGCGCATATGGTATATAGAATGACTATGGCTCTGGCAGCATGTAAATGAAAAACAACACAGTTTACATGTAACGGACGGAACGAGCACCGTGAACTCTACTAGTCAATCTGTTGACAGAAAAAACTATGAGATACAATGCTCTCTATATCCAGTGCATATCCAACGCTTTGTAGGGCATGCGTAGCTACCATCCCGGATAGAAAATCCGCGTTGATAAATATAAATAGCCTAAGAAGGCCGGCGTAGCAATTGGGCCTTTGTTTTCCGCTTGGAAACATCTGGATGATTAGCGATGAGATTCGGGACCTTACATTGTAAGACTCACTACACCATTGAGACTTTTGGGCACTTTGGCAGAGCCACTTTTAAATGTGCCCAATTTTTTTTCAGCTTTTGGCATTTTGATCAAAATGTCCCTAATTTAATTTATACATATCGAATTTGGCAAAGTTCATCAAGAGATTCAAACTATAGAATCAATTTTGAAAAGTGCCCCCAAAGTTCATTACTTTTTGGGGAACTTTGAGAAGTCTCTCCAAAGCTCGAACATACTGGGCCACTTTTAAGAAATGCCCTCCAAACTCCAAACATATATAGGCAACTATATCACCATAATCATATGGAAAAGAATAGCATTTCAAAGAAATGAAGTTCACACCAAAACTTTTATTGGAAAAACCTTTCCGAGTGGAGTGTTTTTTTTTTTTTGCCAAAGACACGACTTATTCGATGCCCTTCAAAAAATAAATTATGTCCTTCAAAAACGAAGATGGCAACATGACCGATCTCATGGATGTGGATGAGCTCCATCAGATGATTACGAATTTCATGTACCCGTTTCTTATTCGATTGTTAATAACATCATTTGTTTCTCAACCACACTAACACGATGGGCAATTACTAGAGCCATGAGTTGGCATATTTACATTATACAAGTGGGGTTGCATGGCTACGCCAAAATTGATGACCAGATCAGTTTGATGTGTTAATGTTGCAACGCCCGGGTATTTTGCAATTACCATAAAATTTCACTTGAGATAAACGCCGCGTCATCACCAGGGCAGCTGTCCAGGCTAGAAGGACGCCATGACATGTAGTGAGAGCGAAGCGGGATTCTGGTGAACTAACTGCCGACCGATCACATGCTTAATTTATATTTATCCAGTAAGCAAACAAAATATGTGATGATATGAACTGGACGGAACATGCATAAGGAATATGACATACAAGCCTAACACGCTTGATCCTATCACAGATGCATGCAATTCCAAATCGGGAAATATCATATGGCAATGATCCTGAAACTCCAGCTCGGGATCACATGCGATCTCATCGCCTCCACCTCCTAAAACCTCTATAAATACCACTCGCCATGCAGAGACTCACTCACACACAGAGCAAGCGCACATCACAAGCAAAAGCAGCTCCATCGCACTGCCTAGCTCGCACTTGCTCGATTAATTCGATCAATGACCATGGCACCGAAAGCCTTGCTCCTCCTGGCCGTCGGGCTCATGGTCGTGGCGGCGGCGAGCGCCCACGGCGGCTACGGATCATGCCCCAAGGACGGGCTCAAGCTGAAGGCGTGCGTGGACGTGCTGGGCCTGCTCAAGGTGAAGGTGAACGTGCCGCGGTATGAGCCCTGCTGCTCGCTCCTTGACGATCTCGTCAGCGCCGACGCTGCCCTCTGCCTCTGCACGGAGCTCAAGGCCGACGTGCTCGGCCTCGTCAAGCTCGACCTCCCCGTCGACCTCCGCCTCATCCTCAACAACTGCGGCAAGGTCTGCCCCACCGACTTCCAGTGCCCACACCACCACTAGAAGAGAACATTCAAAGAGTACACCATGCTGTGATGTTGTCTGGTTTGTTGTTTTAAGTTTTACTTGCTTTATTTCTTGGTACATGTAGTACCATTCTTTTGTTTCCATGATTAATTTGTTTCACATTATCTAAAAAAATATTAATTTGTTTACTGCTTGTCGAATAAAAATCAAGTGATAATTTTCTACCATGAGATTGGAGCTTTTGGCATTTGGACATCGTTGTAACTAGCTTAATAACACGCATATGAGGTTGCAAAAAATGATCAGCGGCCAAGACGTGGAACAATAAACAGCACGACACTTCGTGGAATTAATCCTACCTCGAGTACATTTTGAAGGAAGAAAGCGTATTTCTCCGTCCCGATACGAAAGACAGGAGGCTGAATCGATCGGTCGGAGGTTTAATTATCGTTAATTAGCTATCTCTAGCCTTGGATTTCCGAACGGTAATATGGATTGCGCAATATAAATCAAGTGATAATTTTCTACCGTGAGATTGGAACTTTTGGCATTTGGACATCGTTGTGACTAGGTTAATAACACGCATATGAGGTTGCAAAAATGAACAGCGGCCAAGACGGGTGGGACAATAAACAACACGCCAGTTCGTGGAATTAATCCTACCAGGAGGACATTCTGAAGGGTGGAAGCGTATTCCTCTGTCCGGGTAAGGAAACACTCACGGTCTGCTAGACTCCAACATCGCTCTTATCCTCGATCCCTGCGTGACAGCATTCACGGTCTGCTAGACTCCAACATCCCTCTTATCCTCGATCCCTGCGTGACAGCCGACTTGCCCGCAAGACTTGTCCTTTTAGGTTAGGTGGGCCAGACCTTCGTTGCTCTGCACTCCCATAGAAAGTACATAATAGAATTATGCAACCACATAATGAGTATCATGTAGAGTTTGCAAGAACTATTTTAGTGAGCCCGCCTAAATGGAAAAAAGATGGACGCTACATCAATAACATGGGAACTTGTGGCGGGATTGAAAATCTTTTGTGATGGAAATGCCCTCGCCTACTTGACTAAACTAAGGACCTCAACGGAAGTTTATGTAAATTTTCTACTTTTCTATGTGGGTTGTGTCGAGCCTTGACGAATAAGATGCCAGATCCGGCCTGTACAACAATGGGTCACATCCTCCTTTGAGTATGCCAATGAGGATTTCAGATTAGGTATAATTGATCATCTCAGCTGGTTTCTTCTATTAGGACGTAAACTATCTGTAAGCGGTTCCTCCACTCGCGCTACCCTTGGCTAAACAAACACTAGTAGTCGGGAACCTGCGTGGAACCCACCAAGAAGACACTACAATGGTATCATGGCAGTACTCGGTTATTCCAAGGAACACGATATCTTGGATTGTTTTAGGAAAATAGTTACTCTCTTTGATCCCAAAAAACGTCGCAACTTATACATACGGTTTTGTACAGTTATGTTGTTTTCTCACGACAATTTTAACAGATCGAAGGGAGTATAATTAATCAAGGCTTGACAATTGATAGATTTGTACAAGCATGACATCTGGATCATCTAGCTACTCTAGTGTATATGCATGAACAAAAAGTGTGGCTTTGGATGTATCATGTACTCCCTCCGTTTCACAATGTCTTTTATCACATCAACATGTACACATATGTATATAGACATGTTTGTGTACATATCCACTCTTTTTTAATACGAATCTATATAACATATGTAACACATAAAACATTGTGAAACTGAGGGAGTATGTGTGTCTTTTGTCGAACCAGCTAGATACAATCAGTGAGACGCGCCACGCATGTGGCGCAGTGTGCACGCAACCCGCTCGCGAGTCCGACTCCCATGGGCAGCGAATTCCAGTTGTATCAGGAATAAAATTCCTGGCGCCTCCCCTCTGTGCGTGTAGTTGTAGGTCTAGCTTGTGTACCAAGGGTGCATGCGTGTGGCGTCATGAGTTCAGATACTACAGCTCTACCACCGATTAAGAGGCCTAGAAAAACTACTCCCTCAGTTCCATAATACTCCCTCCGTTTTACAATGTAAGATGTTTTAGGTGTTACACATGCATGTCTAGATTCATTCTAAAAAAAATGTACACATACATTTAAATGTGTCTAGATACATATGTGTGCATGTGAATGTGAAAAAATGCTAAAACATCTTATATTGTGGAACGGAGCGAGTATAAGATGTTTTAGTGTTTGTCCACATTTACATGTGCATAAATGTATCTAAACATATTAGATGTGTATGTTCATCCATTTTAATATGCATGTAGACAAAATGTGTAACACCTAAACATCTTACATTTAGGAACGGAGGGAGTAGTTACGATTTTTTTTAAACATACAGAAATGAGCAAGAACATGTGTGTGTATGTCTCCAATTTCACGTGTTTACTGGGGCACTTGCCCAGCAAAGAACTGTGACACCTGAAATGGGAGTGGCCAGAAGAAAATAAAACTAGTTACAATTTTTTTTTTAAATACAGAAATGAGCAAGAACATGTGTGTATATGTCTCTAATTTCACGTGTTTACTGGGTCACTTGCTCAGCAAAAAACGCTGTGACGCCTGAAATGGGAGTGGCCAGAAGAAAAAAAAATACTTCCTCAACTCCGCCCCGAGGCTGAGAGCTCTCACTGGGCGAAGCAGGATGCCGCTCTAGTCGCTGGCTGGCACAACAGTTCATAAGTAAATGCGATTTACCACACAAGTCACGGCCTTTAATTTTGCACTATGCTGCAGGGCGTTCCTCCCGGAGTCATATTGTAAAAAAGATAGAAACATTGGGTGAAAAGAAAGAAGAAAAGCACGAGTTCCTCATGGCGACCAAGTTCTCTAACACGCCTGGCATATGGTACATGAACAGGCTGCCCATCCCACATCCCATCCTAGTTTTCTTATGTGCTGCCAACAACAATGGGTTCCAAAATCTATTTAGTTTCAAACAACACCTGGTCCCTGGAACCATCTTTCGACTATACGAATGCCTCTCGAAGCTCTGTAGGCAGCTTCAGCTCAGCGTCGAATTCACCCAGAGGCGCAAAGTAAGAATCAACCATGTCCTCCGAAACAAACTCGAGGGCAGGAGGATCCCACTGCACAAACAAAAATCTAAGAAAAAGGCAAAAAGGGCATTCCAATGCAAGAACAAAAATATAATAGACAATAGAACATAGAACGCAATTGTGCGGCCAGCAAAATTAATTACCTTCGGGGCCAAATCCTTGTCCACTAGTCGCGCTCTAACACCCTGCACAGAAAAGGCATTACTTGGCACTGCATAATCTTCACCTGGTAACTCTATGTATAGTATTTCCCATCTCTAAAAATTTCTACTATGAACAGATTAAGCATACCTCGCAGAACTCATGGGAAAGTGGCTTTGAAATCCCATTGATGGACATGCGGTATTCACGCACAAGGCATTCATCAAGTGTCTGATATCTACCTTCACGAATCTACAGTACAGGCATACATGACCTTAATACCAGCATAAGCAGGAAAAACACAAATTCTCCACCTCTTTACATACCGATCTCAGTGTTACTTTCAAAGCGAGTGGAGAGGCCTCTTTCAATCTTTTGAGTGCCAACGTACACCATTCTTCGTTCAACCTAGCTGCTTCACTTTCCTGTTTGGAAGAGAAGTGGCGCTTTAGTTCTAAAGCACAAGCAATGCAAACAAAATTCTGTATGTGGTAATTCCAACTCATACATTAAAATTATCAGACAAGAAAAAAACTTCACACATGGATAAGTCCACAAAAGGTTGAGATATCCAAAACCATCACAAAAGTTCAGTTAGGATCTGAAGAAAAACATAGCAATCAATAGTATTTTCTAACTGCTCGCATCAAGATGAATCGGACAATGAGGCATTCCGTAAGATTTTGAAGTAAAATGCTGAACCATCACTCACCAATGAGTCAACGATCTCTTCAACTGTTTCATGGCTGAAGCACTTGTCTATAACCTCCAGCCTGAAGTGACACAAGGCACAAATGAGCTATGTGTCCAGAAAAAAGACAAGGGCATGACTAGATTATGGAATTTACAGCACCTACATGAACATTTATCTGTTAAGAGGTGGCAAAGCATGCACGGTAACTCCATCCTAACCACATATGAAACCAATTTCACTGAATCATTTACTATACCACCACACTTTACTATTCTTTGTTTCTGTCTTGTTACAAAATATGTATTTTACCATTTTGAGTTGACTTATTGATGTTCTTATTTACACGTACATTGACTTTATTACATAAAATACTGTGGCTATCCATAATGAGAAATATGGTTTTGGCATGAAAATAGGGTCACATATGTGATTTGGATATTAATCTAAAACTTAATGGGCTAGTCTAGAAGGGCGTTAGACAATGGTTTTGATTCACATTCAAACTAAGAGACCAATAACAGAAGGTAGTACTTGATGTTGATAAATTGGATTATAGTCTAGAACTTTCTGGCTGCTATACAAGAGTAATAGAGTAAGATTATAGCAAAAAACTTAGTCCAACCTACTAAACAATATATGAGCCAAACCAGCTAGAGGACGATTCCATGTGTCACACTACAAACGGTACTGTAAAGGATGCCGTGTTCAATAGCATGGTAAAATAATAAAGTAGACAACTGTTCAGTCTAAAATGCTGTTGGCCATTCAAACGTTTACCTATGTACAATGCTCGTCTTAGTTGGATAAACAATGTCTCCATATTGTGCGAGGGAACTATCAATAACTGATGGATCATCAGTTACCAGTTTGGCAAGTCGATCGTCGATAAGATCCAGGTGCTGTCAAAAGAAATGGAACTTACAAGGTTGGTTCATTTACTTGCTAAGGAACAGGGCAGAACTACACAAATAAAAATAAACATGGTTTGATAAGCAAGATCTTACATCAGCCATGGAATAGTGTGTCGCAAGGCCAAGTGCAAGCATATCCACTCCGTTGAGTTTTTCGCCAGTCAAGGCCAAGTACTCCCCTGGAATAGTTAGATCAAAAATCAAAAGGATGATCATATGTTACTATTGCAATATACACCAAATGAAAACTGGGGACAACAATAAACTAGTTAAAAGCATAGGGAGCTAATAAGAACACTGAGCACTGACCAACATGACCAGTTAGGTGTGACAAATAAAAGGAGGCAGCAGCATCCGGATGGAAACCAATATGAACTTCTGGAGTGGCGAACACCTGTAAATAGTAGTCATACACGCATTAATATATGGCAACAGCTAACTTCATATGTTCTAAACGCATACATACAATGCAGCATCTAGACTACTGTGCAACGACTATCATCTCCTTAACAGCAACTTGATAAAAACATATCAAGAAAAAGAAGTTGACGTACTGTTCTATCGGTAGCAACACGAAATGTTCCAGGAATGGAAACTCCTCCGCCACCACCCATCGTAACACCATCAAGAATTGCAACCTATATATATTCAATAAAAATGTGATATGATATGTATTTCCACAAAATTTCAAATGGAATGTACAATTTCAAATAAATAACATGTACTCACATGTGGCTTCATGTACGTGCCTAGAACATAGATGAAACTGTACAAAGTCCTGAAAAAATTCTTACACTCTTCCGACTTGCCTAATCCAATATAAGACAAGGTTAACACTGAAGAAGTCTGGGGACATAATTAAAACAGGTTATCGCTGCAAATACATTTCCATTGAAAACTATCTGACTGAAGGAATTTTCTGTGTACATATATATTCTGATTGTGCAAAAATAATAATGTGAACCTTTCACAAAGTAATGAAGAAGTATTCTTCTAGTAACCTATCTGATATTAGCATACAGGCAATTTACTCTACTGCATAGGTAAGTGTCCCCTATATAATTAAAGCAATCATCAACGTTTTACAAAGAAATGTAAATTTTATGCTGCACATGGCCTAACCACTTACCTTCATCGATAAGTTTGTGCAATCTAACAACATCCCCACCAGCACAGAATGCTCGGCCGCTGCCCTTCATACAATACACACCTCAGTTTAGATCGGTCTAGTGGCACTAGTATCATGCAAATGATGAAGCATCATACCTTCATCATGACGAAACCAATGTCCGGGCTGTCCTCCCATGAGTTATAGAACTTATTGAGCCTAGCCCCCTATCAAAGCAAGTCATTTCACCCCAAAAGTCAGCTCCATGTACTAGGGAAACATAACCATCAGAAATTATACATGATGTCGACATAACACGACAGGAACATTACCATTACATAAATGCACATGGATTAAACATATCAACAGAAACTTGCAATGCTGTGAAGGCACCAAATCAACCAAGTTGACCACTACGTATGACAATGCAGATATTACACCAAGCATCACATTCACATATCAAAATACGGATGCCCTGAAACACCCTACACGCCCATGATCAGGTTGGCATTTGAAGAAGCATTCTATACATGTATATGCAATGGACCTGGAATTTTCTGCATTACTGAATTCACAAAGTCACCCACAGTCAATTACTCAAACACCAGGAAGCATGACAAGAAGGGGCTTCATGGAGCAGCACAGCAGATGATCGCATATCACATTCACATTTCAAATAACTTGATCAAAGAGCAAAGGGCTGTGACCTCTAAGGCATTTCATCAATTGACTGAGCTGCCCAACACAGGAACCACGCAAACGTTTGCAACCGAATACACATGCATTCCATTAACAACGAAACACGGGCGATCCAAAGGCACATGAATAGAATGCACACGAACCATGGTGGTAGTGAGGGCATTGAGATGGCCAGGGCGGTTGAGCACGGAGGCGCGGGCGCTGGCCTTGCCTTCCACCAGAACCTGGAAATACCCGTCAAACATAATCAGAGAAGGAAGATATCGGCTCTGATCTCGGAGGTGGGGACGCCGCGAAAACGAGCAGCCCAGTGGCGAGCTGTTACCTCCTCACTGTCGGGGGCGGCGGAGGTCGCGGGTGACGGGCGGAGGGAGGAGAGAGACCGCAATCCGCCCGCCACGCCGCGACGCAGGGCCTCCCCGGCGCGGCGAGCGGCAGCGGCGGCGGCGAGGCTCGGCATGGTGGGGCAGAGGGCGTAGGGTTTGGGGGCGGAGAAGAAAGGGAAAGGAGGTGACCAGCTAGCTATGCGGCCTGCGTGGAATACTGGAATGCCGAAATGGGACGAAACCACTAGTCAGCCTAGGTTGGGTTTGCGTCGGAGAGTAAAATTCTGCTTTCGGACTAAAACTTGGTACGGAGCCCGGCCCGCATTTTATTATGGGCTAAAGAGTCATGGGCTACAAATTGTGCCTAAAATGCCTGCATTGCTAGACAGGCCCAGTTCGATACCTTTTGTTTTCGCTTTTATTTACTCCCTCCGATCCGGAATATGCCTGGCAACTTGTAAACATGTTTTGTACTACCACTGTGCAATCTCTACGACAGTTTTATTAGACCCGAGTGAGTAGAACATTCTCCCCCTTCCATGTTCGTCCGATGGCGAACCGAAGATAACAAGAGCTTACATGTTTGCATATTTTATTTTAAATTTTTAATCTCACCCGATTTGCAGGAGTAACCGCATTGTGATAGATTAGGATGTAACATAAATGCAACTTGACTATTTTATTGTTTGAAAATTTGGGGTCAATACTTTTTTTGTTTTTATTTAGAACATTCTCCCCCTTCCATGTTCATTCATCTATGGTGAACCGAAGACAACAAGAGCTTACATATTTGCATATCTTATTTTAATTATTTAATCTCACCCTATTTGCAGGAGTAGTCACATTGTGATAGATTAGATGATAACATAAATGCAACTTGTCTATTATATTGTATGAAAATTTGGGGCACATGCTCTATCTAATGTTCTTGTGCGGGGTTTTAGTTGCATTTTATTTTTGAAAAAGAACGTGTGCATATAGAATCTTACACCACATGTCAAGTTATGAGCATTATAATTGGTAAATTCAAAAGGATTATTTTGAGAAACGGCAATCTGGTTAACAATCGGTATTCACTATTCGGCATTGGGCCTCAATGAGTGCTTTACAACAATTCTACATTTTATTATATTTTGATGAAAAAATTCAATAGTATTAGCTAAAAGATTATGAATCGTTGTTATCATGTTAGTAGTAAATGGTTACAATTTAATAGTAAACGGTTATCAAGTACTAATCATTGCCCTGTAAAAATACTATAACATCCAAGTCTTACATGAGTGAGGTGTGACATTCATTAACTAGATACACAAGTAAATATAACACAAAAATCAAGTTGTTCATATCCTAGTAAGCAAGTGACTGTAATTTGCAATTGTAGATTAAAATAAGTAATCAAACTTATTAATATGTGGCCTACTTTCAGTTATCTCATCTCAAGCAAGCCAACCGTGAATATGGATCTTCATTTATCTCTATTTAGATGAAGGTTTAGAAAGATAATATATGTCAAAAATTAAAACCAAACTGATCGTCATATCAATGTACAACTTGAGATGTACAAAGTTTTTAAATTTCGATACCAAAAAAAAATCCTTTTCACCCGTCTTTTTTAACTAGGAAGTTTTATCAACTAGCAACTCTTTATAAAAGCTAGTTTGAACGGCAGAACTGCCTGTTCGGAGAGAACAACTCTCATTGGGCAACCCCGGCTAATAGAGAATTACATAGGCATCTCAATTCGTTGCTCCGCTGAGTAAGGGCAAGATTGGCATCTCAATTCGTTGCCCAATGAGAGAACAACTCTCATTGGGCAACCCTGGCTAATAGAGAATTACATAGGCATCTCAATTCGTTGCTCCGCTGAGTAAAGGGCAAGATTGGCCTGATAGTGTGCTTTTAAATTCTAAAGCCTAGCGACGTGGTAGATCCCAGGGCTGGACGCCAAGCTACCTGAAATGGACGATGGTTGAGTCGTGAATCGTGATCTCCGAGTGACCAGGTTGTTAGAATCATGATTCTGAATCGGGTCGGTCCCCCTACGGTAGGATCGCAAAACGTAGGATCATAACTCTCAGAATCGTAATAGCTTACATTGTACTAACTAGAATCATGTGATCCTATAATCGTAATATTTTCTGTATTTATTCCCTGTTAAATGGCTTTCACGCCAGGATACATCTCAGGAGGTTTGTTAGCTTTTTCCCAAAAAGAGCATCATTCCTAGATTTTCAAGGGAAGCACAAGAATGTGTACATATGAGGTATAGAAGCATTAGGATGCCCAAAAAGTAAAATTTCGTGTATAACGATGGAATAGAGTGACGATCTGCACCATAAAGTTTGGTCCCAATGAGCCAAGGTTGGTTGAACCAAGCGACCTTGGTAAAAGGACACAAGTGAGAACAAATAATGTATCTCACCTTCTTCAACGCCACACTTGGAGCAATCTTAATCAATATGTGAAGAAATAATATCTTGAACAGTTTGAGATTGGAAGAGTCTCGAAATGAGATCAATGTTACTCAATTTTTGGTTTAGAAGCCAGAGGTCCTTGACAACAGCTGGGTAGGTAAAAGGGTTAGGCTGGATTACCAAGTTACCATGTATATTCTCCCGGCCACTGACCCAAGGGGAGCTCCACATAGATGAACTGAATTCAGTAACCTGATTGAATGGAACTGATTTGAGGAGGGGCTAAATCTTAAGAAAGACTACCCATAAGGCAAATTTCAGCGCACATGCGCACTCTCGGACAATTCAGCAACCACAACCGAGCATATAGTTGTATAAAGACTGGAGCATCATAAGATTTTGCTATGAACAGGCCAATTTCCGACGTCAAGTGCCTTAACAAGTATACTTCCATAACCAAATGCAATTAACTTGTTCTTACAAAATTGCGATAAACTTAAAATTAAATATACATGGAACACGGTTTCATGAGCCATTGGGACATACACTAGCAGTAGCCTGGATACATTTTAGCTTATACTGATATGTACTAAAGGACCTAAAACAATAAAAGAATGAATGGACTGAGAATCCCATTAACGAAAGCTAAAGGTGGGGCCAAAAAATGTGGCACCACTCTTTACAAAATGCGAAATCAAAAAGCTCTGGCCTGACTCCTTATCAGCCAACTTATGGGTTAGCTCGGGGGAGACTTCCTATCCAAGGTTTCGAGGAAGTTCTGGCGGCGGCGCGTCTTCGACACGGCATCGTCGCCGGCGACATCGACGCAGGAAGATTTGGGTTTTTCTTCTATCTTCGTGTTCTTCTTCTCTGCTTACTTGCTGTAACCATCTTCTGTATCTCGCAAAAAAAAAAACTTATGGGTTAGCTTGTATATATAGTTGGGTGCTTCTCCTGGTCAGCAAAACCGGCGTTCTTCCCTTCTGCTCAGCTGGATTCCTCCTTCCATGCTGCCAATGTCCTCAGGAATTCCATTACCTATATGTAAAGAATATTTATTCTCAGGTTGTGACACTTACCACATAATTTACGTATAATGGATGCACAGCAGCAGTATTGTTTTTTTTTCTTCTTTCTCTGAGGATAAAGAAATATATGTACCTCAGCTGGATCTCTCAAGGAGTAGAAGGCATCACTGTCCTTGGGAACAGATGACACCAGAATTCCAAAGCCACGGTTATTTGCCTTCAGAACCTAATTGCGCCAAGGAGACACACGTTAGTACCTCACAAGATCGAAAAATGGATTTTGCATGTTAAGCAAACAGGCCGGACATGACTAACCTTGAATGCATCTTCATCAGTCTTGTCATCTCCAACATATATAGGAAGAACATCTTCACTCTCGCTTAGTCCAAGCGATTCAAGCAAAATTCCACTGCTTTCCCCTTGTTCCAGTCAATCACAGGGCGAACTTCAAGAACCTGCAAAACGTGCAGCCGAGGTAAGACAATACTGTAAATTAACAAATACTCCCTCCGTTCCAATTTAATTGACTTGCTATTCACTACATGTGAATTTATTTATACATATAACATGTCTAGATACATCCACATTTGATGAATAACAAGTCAATTAAATTGGAACGGAGGGAGTAGTTTGAATCAGAGCCTGGTGGTTGTGTATAGTCTTCACCTTCCTCCCATGGGTAAGCCGAAGAAAAGGGTAATCCTTCAGAACGGCAGTTACACGTTGATGAACTTTTTCGTAGTCCTATAAAGTAGAGAAGATAAGTGTTGAGCAACCATTTTACTTGACAGGATTTCCCTACGTAAAAATAAGGGGAACTCGCAGATGTAGACTTACATGTGGTGCGACATTTCGATAATGCACGGACACGCAAAACTTATTATCTTCCATCCTTGCACCGTCAATGTCCTTGATACTCTCAGTAAGACTTTTGAAGACCTGGAAGACACCAAGGTGAGCAAGCTGAACCACATGGCATAACATGGCACCCTAAGCTTTAGACGTCGATGCATACCTCGGCTATCATAGGTAAAAACTCACTTGCAGGTTGGAAGAGATTGACCTCCTTACCCTGAGAGAAAACAAATTGAACAATTAAAATTATGAAACATAGGAACAAAATGTGTTGGGACAAAATCATTAAGTTGCTTCACCTCTGAATCAGTGGATGTGACACATTCGACATGGTGGCCACTGGACTCAGACTTCCTAACAGGCCCCATTATGTCCATTCCATGACTTCCAGCGTAGTACAGCTCAGTTAGTTTCACAAAGTCAAAGACCTAGAGGCAGAGAAAAAGTTCAGCAAGAGAAAAATATTCAACAAAGAGATAAATGCAAGAGTGGTTTCGGTGACAAAAATGAACAGCATACCTTGTCACGAGATCTTCCGCTAATGATGGCAGTCGGGAAAAGTGATGCTACATGACTCACAGCTGCACGCATCTGTGAAAAAATAACTTTAGAAAGCTGGAAGGAAAAATCAAAAATACTGTAGTACATATTCCTGAGAGTTTAAATTGGACTACATGGAACAAAGATCTACAAACCTCATCAGACATTACTGCATTTGCAGGATTGTCCACAATAGGCGAAAGAGTTCCATCATAGTCAAGAAACAGTGCCAATCTTTTACCGTTGGCAAGCTCAGTAATTGATTCAAATGAGGTTAAAGCAGAAGGATACTTCACCTACAAAATGGAACAACAGAAACTGTTAATGGTTTTTGCGGTTTCCTTTTAATTCGTATCAAATGCTATAGATTCAAATACATACCATCCAGTTACGATGTCGCATGTCAAGATCGTCAGCTTGAACATCACTGGGGAAGAATTCCTTGCTCTGCCGCTTGCAAGGAGGTGATGAGGCCAGCATGAGATCGAGCCATCCAGCAGCACGAACTTCTTCGATCTTGCTGGGAAGAGATTTCTTCTTTGGGGTGTTCAAGTACAGCCCCGACGATGGGAAGCTAGTAGGTGTTGTGTAAGCCATCACGGCAGATGGCAAGGCTAATGAAGGGAGAGGATCGACAAAAACAGGAGAGTTGTGGCTTGTTTTCAAATCCATCAACAGGACAAGACTTCCTCTCAGTGTTGTAGCCAAACTACAAACTACGAACAGCACAGGGAGAGTGTGCTGGATTGAAAAATGACTTAACCAACACTCTTATCAATGAAAAATCTCGAATGGAACCAACCCCATCAAGCGAGAAGTCCCTGCATTCTGTATCAACGAAGCAATTTTAGCTGGCGCAAACAGGAGATACCTCAAAAACAACAAGGAGAATAGGCGGAAGCATACTGGTTCATCGAAATGGTCAACACATGTCATTTAACAGCAAGGCTCCTGCATCTGACCGGACTGCTCCAAGAACAATAATTGAATACAGCAACAACAACCAGCACTGCATTAAGAAGAAAGACCACCACCTTTGTTATTTAATGGAACACCAAACCTAAAGCAAGAACAGCCGACAACACTGCTCTGGTTGCTTTACATCATAGCAACTATTATTGTCTTGCAAGTTAAAATAGGAAACATAACAGTACAACTTTTTGTATACGATTCCTAAGCGAGAAGGAAAAAAGGTCTGAATCCTACCAAATATTAGTTGGAAAATGACAAATGAAACGTAAAACAAATGACACGTCCACAGAACGAAGGAACCGCGTAATCCAAGGTTGGCACACAAATCCCTAAGCAAGTTCCTGATATAAAAAGACAAATGAAAGATGGTGAAAAATAAGAAAGTGATCACCTGTAAGCAGAGAACTGAAATACACAGACGCAAATCAGAACGAATACAGGGACAAGTCCGAAACATGGGCAAATGGCCATGTTACTGGTAAAAACGAATTCGTACAGTAAACCAACAATGGATTAGCGGAGCTTGGCCCGATGTATTCTGATGCTCTGAACCAACGATAGCCCAGTGCACCAATCAACCAAACCAATCAATCTAGCTTCACATCATAATGGAGCCCGGGCGATGCAACATGCCCCGCGCAACGGCGGCAGCGGAAGGCTTCACAGCGGTGGTGGCCGTGTTGTGGCGGATTATGTCAAAAATGGTTTCTTTAATTGAAATCGGGAGAGCCTTTGTTTCAAAAAAAAAAAAAAAACCCCAACAAACCAGGACAAGTGCACGCGACGACAAGCCGATGCCAGCGAGCGGACTGTAGCAATCACCGACGCTTTGATGTATTTTAAAAGTTTATAATTTCCCCTATCTCTCACCTCGCAATGCATCCAAAAAGGTTTTGGGGGAAAAAGCGCAAGAAAATGTACGGCCATGGGACCCTCGCGAGGAATCCCACAGCGACCACGACGTTTACGCTCCCCTTGACACCGATTAATGGCCAAAAAACGGAATCTTCCGGGTGGGGGACTCGGATACTATACAGTTCTAACCTATGGAACAGGACGCCAGGACGGAGAGACGGCTTTTATTGCTGGCTCCCCGTCGGGCGGCCGGGGCCGGCCGCCGCTTGGAGGGACAGCATCCAACCAGGACACGGTAACGAGCACGGCGAGGAAGCAACGAAGCTCCACGCCTTGAAACACGGAAACCAATTCGGCGCGAGATCTACCAGACGAAAACCGCAACGAGGTCGCAAATAAATTAAAAAATCCCACGAACCCGCCGGGAGGAGGAAGCTTACCGGACGGACGGGGAAAGCTTCTCGGCGACGTGCCCAATGCTGGCGCGGGCGGGCAACCGGAAGGGGTTGGGAAGGAGCCAACGGCGAGAGGTTGGAGGCGACGGCGGGGGGAGGGGGGATTGGTTCGGGAGGCGGAAAGAGAGGGGAGGAGACGCTGGAGGGCGCGTATTAATAGGCGGCGACTCTCTCCTCCCGCTAGCTGGCGCTGTCTGTCCAGTAATGCTACACCTACGGGAAAAGCTTACGGAAACAGAGCTACAGGCTGACGTCGGACGTTACACGTGGAATGTAGTAATTAAAAAAATTCTCAATTCCCCATCGCTTCTCTCCAAGGTGAGGGCCGACGGCGACACGAGCGGCCGCAGCGAACTCCTCCCAGGCGCCGAGACGAGCTCCCATGTGCATGAAGCCGCAAGATCTCGGTCGCCGGCAAGCGGATGATCATCGCCCGCGAAGCTTCTCGTCCGCGCCTTTGTCCAGCCTCCACCGTCTGCTCCTTATGTCGTACCTTTCTTCCCGGCCATGGGTCTCAGAGTTCTCATCGGGCGGAGGCATGGCACGAGAAGATAGTAAAGCACCTCGGTTAGGTGAGCTCTGCACAGAGGGCAAGCTTGACGATTTCGACTAAATGGAAGTCGTCGTTCATCAGAGTGCAGACAGATCTTGAGCATGCTCGCCTGCTCGGGAACAAATCTCATGCAGGCTGTGAGCTGGGCGTGGCCAACGGCCGGAGGGGGCATCGGGTGCTGGCGACGACGAGGGGCCGACCTGGGCAGCGGCGCATTTAATTGCCCGCACGGGCAGTAACCGCCAAAAGAATTAGAACCACCGTTTTCGTCGCTGTTCGTTTAGTAAATCGGTGGGCCATCGTCTTCCACGTACCATCCCACGTCAGCCCGTAGCCCTATTTCCGTAAATTTTCCCCGTAGGTGTAGCATTACTCCTGTCTCTAGGATCCTGGAAAAGTAGTTAGCCGCTGTTTCCGTCAAGGGCGTTACGTTTCGCTTTCGCCGTCACGGGCCGGGGCCAGCCAGCGTGTGCGGCTCTTTTTGCTGACGTGTCGTCGTCCTGGGCGGCCACGTTGGACGGGCCGTGTCGTGGAGAGGGGGTTTGGGCTGGAAGAAGGGGTCCACACGTGCGCGGGTTAATAAAAGCAAGAGGTGGGAACGGGATCTACGCTCGACCGCATCGGGCGCGCAGCGACACGTGGTGCTGCGTGGGATTCGGGAGTTTTACTTGGTCTACACGTGGGAGGCCGCTGGCCACTGCTGGCGCCACGTGAGACGTAAACATTTTGCTGGACCATAGTAATGTGTGAGGCTTGTGATACCACCTCCTCACAGGATATCATGGTAGGGTTAGCAAGACGCGTGTTTACAATCTTCAAAATTTGTAGAACCAAATTAAAAATAATTTGTCTTTTACATTTCTCTGTGTGTATTTCGAGTTTGGTTCTAAAGTATTTAGGGAATGTAAACACGTCTTGCGAACACCCATTTGTTTCGAAAAATTTGACACTTAAAATTTTGAATTTTGAAGAATGGTATCATGGTATCATTTAAGCTATAGTATCACTAGATATTTTCCCGGGTGTACCAAGTTCGTTTGAATCTGCCAGAGCATCTCCCAGATGATTCAAAATAGGCACCAAAAACGCGAAAAATCAATTTGTCTCCCCAGCACCAGTGCTCCTCTGTTTAAATAAAATAAAAATTTCAAAAAAAACCTGGCATATTCTTAATGATGTCTACTAAAAGCGTGCAAAATCACAACGTGAAATCTTTTGTATTATGGGTTACACAAAAATAACGAAAATTAGCAATTTTAAAAAATTATACTCAAATCTATACATTTCTCATTTTTGTGTACCTTAAATGCAAAGTATTTCGCATCATGATTTTGCACGCATCTAGAATACATCATTGAGAACATTTATGATTTTTTAGAATTTAAAAAAATTAGAATATAGTTTTTTGGTTTTGGTAAAAAAAATCAGCCATAGTATATGATGTAAAATAGGGCACACGAATTTTTCCGCGACGATGTAAAATAGGGCATCCAACACATGAAAACTTAAAAAAATATTGCATATTGAGATATTTCGAAATACAAAATGCACAAACTGAAGATGCAAACTTAACATAACATACCGTCGATTCGTACAGACATACTACTGGTCATTATCACTAAGCTCTAGTTCGTCACAGTCAACATCATCGGACTCGTCGTTGTTCGAATCAACCTTTTACCGTCGTTAAGGGGCCAGCCTCTTATTAGTTCTATCTTTGCGCGTCCCGCTCGCAAACATTTCCTACTCTGCCTTGCACCAGCTCGGATGTGTCGCGGCGAATCTCACCATAGCCGATGCATCGCTTTCATGGGTGGTATGTTGCTGCACGACGAGGCACTCTCTCTCCCTTTTTCCTCCTTGCGAGACATTATCCGCATAGCAGCAGCCCCTCTGCCTGCTCGTGACGTTCTGAAAATTGAGCTTCGACTTGGGTCAGCTGTATCTTCAAGGAGAGCTCCGGTGTTTCGAAGGTCACAAGTTAGTGTCAAATCAAGTCACACAAGATTTCTATGGCGTCAAAGCCGGTCTAATCAAAATTTGGGCCCGGTGAAATAGTTTTTTTACTAAACTTTTATGCTTATCTATTTGGTTTTAGCATGTTAGAATTTTTACCAAACACGATGTTTCCATCTATTGGCATAGTTTAACCATTAATTGGCAATATTACTAAATCTTAGGTTTTTCAAGAATAATGTAGGGGAAGCTCCTACAACCATTTTGTTTAAGTACTAAGAACCTAAATCTGTTTTCGTTAGGAATCGAACCCGTGTGGCTAGGTTGAATATCGCGGAATGATCATGAGCTGTATTTCATAACAAAACTTGTTGTGAAATTACTTTTTCTATAATTCGTAATCTATATATATGTAAGTATTTATCATAAAGATCTGCAAAGAATATGAATTGGCCAATATCTTAATAGAGGTTTCTCGTGTATGATAAATGAAGCCTATTTATAGAAATGTTTAGAGTGTAAACTAAAACAATCTATTCTTTACTCCTTTTTGTGGTCAAAATGATTTAACCAGTCAAAAAATAAATAAAGTGTGCATGCTTTGTACTTGGTATTGAAACAACCTTGTTTAGAGTAATCGCCAATAATATAATTTGGTGTGAATTATGGAATGTTCGCATATGTAAATTTTATTTGCAATGCTTATCGTTATCTAGTGCATACATGTTAAAATGTATTGCACAAAATTAAACATGTGAATACTTCAAAAGTGTATGATTGAGCTGTACAAATGAAATTGTCGTATTTTGTCTTGTGAAATACTTTTATTCATACGTATTTATACTAGTTTATAGAAATATTACAAGTGAAAATCATAGTCAAAGGAGTGTGTTGTTAACCAGAAAAGTCATTGACACTTTGGACTTTCTTTGGAATCTACATTTTTTCAAAACCAAAATATATTAATGTCATAGTGTTTCAGTACCCGTGCAAGCAATAATTATATTTCCTCCTTTCTCACGTTTAGAAAAAAATGGGGTTGTCCGCTTTTTCTAAGACGTAAAAAAAATTGAGGGTACCATGGTGTTCAAAACTACGATATTTATAGAGCCAAATACATTCAATTATGCTAAACTGTAGTGTTTCTATTAATCATAGTATTACAAAAAAAATTTATTGCCAAACGTTCCCTTAAATTTTTATTGAGTGAGTATTAAATTGTTTATTGCGTGTAATGGAAAATAGCAATAACGATTACTATATAATTCATCATTTTGGGATCTTCTCTTCTCGAGGACCTTGGTGGTCGCCTTTCTTGCCCGGCATAGTTTATCCATATGCCAAAACCCTCTTTTTTTATTGTAGATGCTCTAGTACCGTACAGTGAATTAGTAGCATGAAATTCATAGCCTCAGTCGAAGAAAACCACATATAAATTTTTACTCTCTCTTTTTTTTCTGGTAGATGCGTGTTGGTACTTGTAATGTGCATATGTTTACTCTTTCGTCTGGGCCGCAACTGTCGGACCAAAATCGAGCTGGCAACGACGTGGAACCTAAAAAACGGGGAGGCACGCAGCAGTGCAGCGGAAAAGGTCACAGCTGGCTGGCAGCGATGGTGCCGCCCACCCACGCAAGCATGCCGTGGCAAAGCTGGCACCGCCCGTGGGCTCACCCGCTAGCTAGCTAGCTGTTGCACTGTGTTTACTGTATCGTATTGCTCTGCCGCCGTGCCCCGGACCAACAAGCTACGTACATAGTAGGTAGTAGTACTACTGGTAGTAGATTAATTGTGGCAATTTTGATGAATTTGATCTTTTTAAAAATAATTTCATAAAATAGATCCAAATTCAAATCATTTCCCGATCTGACCCTTTCTCACGGCGCCCGTCCCCGGGACGCCGTGCTCAACTATACAACGCCCCGGCCCAAGGCGTCATGGATTCTGCCATGTCAGATTAGACGGGACCCACCTTAATAGCACGGCGCCCTGGACCAGGGCGTCGTGCCTACAACCTTGGCGCCTTTAGCCAAGGCGTCGTGCTTTTTTTTTTTGCTCGTTGGATGAAAGTGAAAAGAGAACAAAAGAGGCCCATGTATATATCTACTACACTTACCATGCTCTAGCCCAGTTGTCTGTGCAATGCTTCATGTTTATCAGGTCGCGAGTTCAAATCCTTGTCTTGCACCCAATTTTTTTTCTGAAATTTTTGTTGTTGTTTTTTGTTTATTCACTCAACCAACATATACAACATGTTATAGAAAACATAAAAATAATCTTAATAATTTGCAACGTTGCCTACTTATGTGAATAAACAAAAAACAACGAAAAATAATAATTTTATGTTTTGATAACATACTTTATACGTTGGTTGAGTGAAAAACAAAAAACAACAAAAATTTCGAGAAAAGAAATTGGTGAAGAGAACGAATTTTTTTGTTGCTTTTTTATTTGTCACATAAGTAGACAACGTTGCAAAATCTTGTATATAAGCACACATACGATATATACTTTGCTTTTAATTGCTACATACATACATTTCACGTCGTAGCGTGCGCTTATATATAAGGATTTGCAACGTTGTTTACTTATGTGAAAAACAAAAGGCAAAAAAAAACACGACGCCTTGGCTAAAGGCGCCATGGTTGTAGGCACGACGCCCTGTTCCGGGGCGTCGAGCTATTAAGGTGGGTCCCGTCTAATCTGACGTGGCAGAATCCATGACGCCTTGGGCCGGGGCGTTGTGCAGCTGAGCACGGCGCCCCGGGGACGGGCGCCTTTGGGTCAGATCGTGAAATGATTTGAATTTGGGTCCGTTTTATGAAATGATTTTTAAAAAGGGTCAAATTCGTTAAATTTGCCATTAATTGTCTGCGGTATGACTGGAAGGGGTTGTATGCATGACTGTATGAGCAGTGATGAAAATCACAATCCACGTGATACCAACAGCTTAGCCGCCCAATGTTGTTCGTGTAGAAGTTTCTGGCTCGTTCGCCTCGAAACTAATCTATGAGCTCCCACAAAGTTCACGAACAAGTCATGCGCTCATGCATAATAATGCAAACCGGCGGGTGTTTGTTTGGCACACATGTAAGTATGTCCACCAAGCTAGTGCTATTGAATAGAAGTATCTTTTATTTTTTTTCAAGATATTGAATATGTATTACTCGGACTAGTTAATTGATGTTGCTACTACATCACATGCACCGGTGGTTTATTTGAATAGTTAATTGATGCGTGCAAGTCAAACGGGCGCGCAAGAGGACGCACGACCGCCCGTCTTCTTTGTCAAGAAAGACAAAGTAACTACCATATCGCAGAAACAGCGGCCGAATTGCGGAGAAAGAAACATGCGCGCACGCCTCGTCAAAACAGGTTAATTAATTAATTTCTCGAGTGCGAATCGATCAGCTGTCGCTGGCAACAACGCGATCGAGGTCGGTCGCAGTAGCACGCGAACGCGGCCGGCGACGTGCTGTCTGTCGGTGCAAGTTACCGCGAAACCAACCGCGCGTGTACGTGGCAGTGACGATGTATGCATGGGACACGTACGAGCCGAAGAATCTTGACGGGGACGAAATGGTCGGTGCCTACGCGCGTCGATAGCGACTTGGCAAATGGCAAGTCAAGACGTGATCATTTACAGCTGACGACAGGACGATTCAAATGTGCGATCACACTCTGTGTTGGGTCCCTCAAATTAGCACCAAAGATGGGTTATACCTTTTAGATAAAGAATGTATATTAATATCGCGGAGATACAAATTACATTCAGCCTCTGCAACAACGCAATAACCAAAACTATTACGGATGCACACAGCTGAAAGACAATAAGAAGAAGAAATCCTTCGGTTTGTCGATTTGCAGGGAGATGGCGAGAGTATACTTTATTTTGGGTCTTGGATTTTAACGCACTTCCCTGTTTGTAGACATCTAAACATTCTCCTAACTAGTGGAAATGGTAAATCTTTTGCTTGTTCGAAAAGGAATACACGGTTGTATTAAGGTCAAGTAAGGAGTAAGGACCAACCGGTAGTCTATCGTATGCCGTTTAGGGAATTAGGGTAAGAAGGGATTTATCTCTAACCATCCAATTTCATGCAACTCGGAAAATCCGGTTGCAATTTCAAATACATTTACAACACTCATGTGCACGAATCGCAATGTAAATCTAATGCATGGTCCCTAATTCTACCGAGCTCTAAGTTGTTTCTCGGTCCAGCGAGAGCTGTAAAAGGGTGAGAGAAAAAAAAGGTATGCGAATTAGTTCGGATTTGCAATTGCATTGAAACTTCTGACCTGACATGGATGTTGTCGCGCCGATCGTTCTAGCTAGTCTTGTACAATGAAAAAATAGCGTGCTATAACAAATAGCAGTAGGCCTCAAAAATCACTATTTCGTCGCTATAGCAAGCAATTGTACGTGAGTTTTTTTAATGGCACCTTACTCAGAATGCTATAGCGCTATAGTAAGAGTGTTGTTTTAGAGACCGAGCTCCATGGAGCTTTTTTCTGAAAATTTCAAAAAGATACTTCTAAGTTTCAAAACAATCGAAACAATTATGAATGTAAATAATGATGACTTCTACCGGTGTGCAGAAAACCATTGCGAAATATTCTGTATTTTGGGCTGTGTAAAACTGCCAAATTTCTATGTTACTCTTTTTTTAGGCCTTAAAAAAAGTATATCGCGTTAAATTTTTATTGGACCGTAGAATAAGTCATTGCCAACATTCAGGATTTTTCTTTGTTTTTTTTAAAACATCGAAAGGGCCGCATGGACCCGTCCATCAAAACGACTTTTTTCCTAGCGTGCTATTTAAAACCATGTTCATATAATGTCGCGTGACAAATTGTTTTTGTTCTTTAAGCTCTTGTCCTTTGACAGATTGTCGTGGAGGAGCATGCATGCATGCACGTCTCACCCTCTCCAAGAAATACAGGAACACATCAAGGTCTAGAACAGCCTGGAAACGTAGTACGTACATAGTACGGAGTACGTGCTCAGACCAGCTTGACCAGACCATAAGTGTGCATATACATATACGGAGTACATGCATGTGTGATGTCTACCGAGTACTACAACGAACAACGCTGCTTGATTCGAGAGCTGACTAGTACTCGAGTTAGCTAGCTAGGCAGGAGTACTATACGACGTATAGTCGTCCTGTGCCATAATGTTGTTGGACCTGATCACAAAGATAAACTAGGTGAAGTAGCCAGAAAATATGCGCACGCGTGTTAACCAAGTCAGCAGTTTAATTACCCGTGCGAAGCAATGTATAGGCTGTCGCTGGCAACTATCCATAATGGCGACGTTTTCTGTCGGTGGAAGCGGAGAGCGACAGGAAAGCCGGCGTACGTGGTGGTGACGGTGCATTAGTTAGGCGGATCTGAGGATATTCCTATGAACAAGAAGAAGCTAGGATCCACGTTCAAGGAAAGAAAAATATGGAACAAGAAGGAAAGGTCGGTGCATATGTATCACATGCCAACGCTTGTCAGATCAAACATAAGCTAGCAAATTATTTTCGATTTTGCTAAGTCTCAGCTAGCTGAGACGTACCTTATGTCTCAGTCAATGCGCCAATATTTGTGCTAACCTAACTGGTCTTCTTCTTCCTCAGGACGGCGGCGGCGCCAAGCTGAGCCACAGCCGCCGCAGCCGCGGCTGGCCACGGCGGAGGCGGCGGGGCGAGGAGTGACTTAACTGGGGGGGGGGGGGGTGGTGCAGGGATATTGGCACATTGACTGAGACATAAGCTACGTCTCAGCTAGCTGAGACTTAGCAAAATCGAAAAAGGGAGTGTGGCGGCGGGGGGTCGCCGGAGTTGAGGAAGACGACGACTGAGACATAAGCTACGTCTCAGTCGACTGCGTCGTAGACACTCCCAATTAATTTTGTATTAAAATATGTCTAGATACATGCATGTCAGAAAAGGTAAGAAAGCTTTACATTTAGAAATAGAGGGAGTACTACTGAATATATGGTTTATTTTTCCGTTTGAATAATCGCATGTAAGAAAGGAGTCTAGAAGGTGGCTTGCTTTAGTAGAGAAGTTAAAGAGAGTAGTTTACAACAACAACAAAAACCAATCGAAGTAAATAGACCTATTCCGTGGCGGGAAATGTCGTCGATCGGTGCCATGACTAAGGCTCTGATAATTTTAAGAGATTTCACGGGAAATTTAATTAAGTAACTCCGGTTGATAGGCAATTGCTTGAGCAAGCCATGTTTTTCTCTCTCTGTTTACTCAAACTAGTTGAATTTGGCGTGCCGTCACGGCACGCCCTTGATGTTTTTTTTGTGCAGTATATATATTTTTTGTTAACCAAAATGTTAGTTAAATTGGTATGTTGGAACATGTTTTTTTTATTTTTTGTCATGAATAGGTAGCATTTTTTGTGTGCATTTCGGATATATGGTATATAATATTCAAATATTCAGTGGATCTAAATGGTCAAACATATTTGCATTTCGACGTCAATTTTTAAGTGAAATCAGGAAAATCCATTTGAATTTGATCCTACATTTGCAGAAAGTTCGTTCGTATGGTGTCGAAATATTAGCCAAAATGAAATGTTGTAATATTTTTTTGTAATTTGATATGAGTATATTGTTTTTTTTTGTGTGAGCATTTGCGTTATATTTTGTGGAACATCGGAATATTAAGCAATTGGAAATGTCTGAAAATGTTGGTATGTTGACTTAAATAGTTCACTTTTTTTTTGTGAGCATGTTGGTACATCTAAAATCGAAATGGTTGGAAAATGTTCCTATTTTTTTGTCAGTAGTTAGTTGTTTTTTTGAGCATTAGTGTTATATTTTGTGGAATATCGGAATATTAAGCAATTGGAAATGTATGAAAATGCTGGTATGTTGACTTAAATAGTTCATATTTATTTTTTTGTAAGCATGTTGGCACATCTAAAAACGAAATGGTTGGAAAATGTTTATATTTTTTTATCAGTAGTTAGTTGAAGTCCATATGTGGGAAATGCACATTTATTCAATTGAATTTCATGTAATTAGAGGGAGTGCATATTATTTCCAAATATTTACCAATTTGAAATGTTTAATTTGAGATCACAGCTAGAGGAAGTGCATTATGTGAGCATTTAATATATGTAACTCCACGTAATTAGAGGAAGGGAGTTTTTTGTGTTAATGTTCATATATTTGACATATTTGTGAATACTTGGGGAAGAAACTTTGTTTTTGGAAATGTATATGCTCAAAAGTTGTTTATATTTAAACGTTTTTATTTTTGGAAGAAGAATTTTACCTTTACAATTTTTGTTTCTAATCTGCTTAAATAGGGTAGGCCCACATGTCAGAAGTTTAACAGTTCTCAAATTGTTTTTGAAAAGAAAAAAATTATGATATATATTAGAGTATGTCCAATCTTAAAGCAAGTTGGAAGGTTTAAAAATGTTTATGTCTGTTTGTCAAATTGTAATTTAAGTCCATAGTGGGTGCGGAAGATCGTTTGTCGAACTGAATTTCATAATTAGGGAGTTTGTTTTGTGAAATTCAACTCCATCTATTTGTCCATATAATTGGAGCAAGTGTTTTTCTTTCCGTATTTTCAAATTTTGGCCGAATTAAATTGTTTCTTGTTCATATAGTGTAGAATTTTGTTGAGTCGGCACGGCGCGCCCGTCATGTAATATTCTTGTTAAAATATGTAAATTATTGTAATGGGAGGTGATGAAGTCGAGGAGTTAAATTTATGTACATAAACACATTTCCCTAGATATGTAGTTGTCGTTATTGTTCAATACAGTAAATGTAACCGTGGAGAAAAGCATTTTTTTTAATGTTAGTACATAATTGGAGAGATTTAAGTCGTAATATTTGCAAATGTTAGCTAAATTTGTATGGTTAAGTTGAATTGGTGTGATATGTTTGCGTTTTGTGTTAAATATTCAATTTAACTTGATAGTTGGAGGAAATACATTTTTGAGCATTTTTTAAATTCATTTTGGAATGAAGCTTTAATAAGAGGGAGTGAATTTGCATTTTACCGAATTGTTGATCTAATCAAATGTTTTTTTGTTAATTATAGTGAGTATGTCATGCAAATTAAGTTAAATCAAAATTCATTAATCATGTGTAAGTACATAATTAGAGAGAATTTGAGTTTTATTATTTGCAAATATGTTAGCTAAATTTGAATGTTTTTTTTTTGCAGTATATATATTTTTTGTTAACCAAAATGTTAGCTAAATTGGTATGTTGGAACATGTTTTTATTCTGTAATGAATAGGTAGCATTTTTTTTTGCATTTCGGATATATTGTATATAATATTCAAATATTCAGTGGATCGAAATGGTCAAAAATGTTTGCATTTCGACGTCAATATTTAAGTGAAATCAGGAAAATCCATTTGAATTTGATTCTATATTTGCGGAAAGTTCGTTCGTATGGTGTCGAAATATTGGCCAAAATGAAATGTTGTAATATGTTTGTAATTTGCTATGAGTATGTTTTTTTTTTTTGAGCATTTGCGTTATATTTTTGTGGACCATCATAAATAGTTAACGTTTTTTTTCCATGTTAATGTTGATATATTTGTGGTATTTCTGAATACCGTGGTGGGAGAAATTTGAACCTGAAGCTGCGCACATTCAAAATTTGTTTACATTTAAATGTATCGACATTAGAAAGGAAAAGTTTACATTTACAAATTGTTTGAATTTCTAAATTGTTAGAAGTTGTTTGTATGTGATTTTTTTTAGTGGTTTTTAGATAGTAAGATTTGGAAGGTACTGGAAACCTAAACAATTTTAAACTTGAATCTTGATCAAATGATGTAAGTAGTCGTTTTTTTTTTGTGACAATGCCTATATGTTTGTTATCTTTGTGAATAGTTTGTGAAAAACTTCAAATTTGTAAATGTCTACATTCAAACTCTAAACCCTAAAGTAGGCCACTTGTCAGAATTCTATCAATTTTTGGAATTGTTGCCGAAAAAAAAGAAATCTGAGTTGTGGGTCAATAACTGGTGTCATGCTCTTTGGTTGTCACGGATCGATAGAGAATTTCGCAAGGCAATGATCTTTTCGTGCTGTTTATAATACAGTTGACCACCATGTTAACTAATCGATTATGAAAAATTGGGAATGCAAATAAAGTTTAATGTTAAAAAAGTGTTTATACTTCGAATTTTGTATTGTTGGCGATATGTTGTTGTAATATTTCGGGAACAATGCTTTATTAAAGTATCGCATATGTCTAAAGTGTATTAAAGGAATGGTTTAGAATTGAAAAGATCAAGTGACAAAATCACTTAAATGGGGGAAAAAGATTTCTTATTTTTCTCTGCATATTTGTAATAAAATGTGTATTATTATAAATGAACATCATGCGTTGAATTGCTTTAATTCCACAAATTGGAGTGGTCAAGTATCTTTGTAATTTGTTATAAATATGGAAATATTTAATTTAACTTCATAGTCTGAGGAAATGCATTGTAAGGGAATTTGTTAAATTCAACTCATAATTAGAGGAATTGGGTCTTTATTCTTTGTGAACATTTAGTTAATGGAGCATTTTTTTTAAATTTTGTGTGCATAATTGGAGAGGTTTGGAATTTGTTAAATCCAATACATAATTAGAGGCAATGGGTATTTATTTTTTTGTGAACATTTAGTGAATGGAGCATTTTTTAAAATTTTGTGTGTATAATTGGAGAGGTTTCAGCTAAATTGTCTTTGAATATTAAACAATTTTAGACATACAATAAGTTTGTATTTTACCTTGAAAATTTAGTTGAACTCCACAATTAAATGGAGTACATTATATGGACATTTATTAAATTCAATCCATAATTGGATGGAATTAATTTGGATTTCGTCCAAATATTCGGTGAAGTGAAATCTTGAAATATGTTTGCACTATGCCATAAGTAGCGCAAATAATGGTTGGTATTTTTTTTTGTTCGATTGCATTGTATAATTAAAGAAAACGTATTTTGCGAGCATTTATTACTTTTTAATCCATAATTAGGTGAAGTGCACCTACAATGTATGCAAATATTAGGTAGTTTCATTTGCTTAAGTTTGTTTGTATTTTGGCATTAGCAAGTATCATTTTTTTTTCAAGCATGTTGATTTAGTTGAAGGAACCTCAAATATTTTAGCATCTTGAAATGATGAATCGTGTTTCTATGTTGCTCGAGTATTTTTTTTTCATAAAGGTATTTAAATATTGCCCAATTTGAATTATTCAAACATATTTATTTTATTTGGAAAATGAGTTTCTCTAAAATTAAGCATTTTGGTATGATTCAATTTATGTAGGTTTATCTTTATATTTTGCTATATTTAGTAAAGCTCCATAATCAGTGGAAATACAATAATCAAGTTTTTTTTTTCAAATTCAACTCAATTTAATTAGAGGGAATAATTTTAGGTTGTCTTTAAATGTTCGGCAAGTCATATTGCTTTAAAATGTATGTATTTTGTTGTAAGTAGTTTTCATTTGAAAGTGTAAGAATTCTGTGAAATTTGTTGGCTCAATTTTTTTTTGCAATTTGAAATGTTCAATTGACATAAGTTTATGTTTGTGTTCTGTCATTTTTAATTAAGGCAAATAAGCAGTGGAAATGCAGGATATGTATATGTATTTTCTTTTTTAAAATTCAGCTCCATTTAATTGTAGGGAATGCATGCGCGTCGGCACGACGTATCCTTTGTGAATATTTGTGTGAATTTTAATTTTGGAAAATTTAAATTTGTATACGGCGGTGTCGTGGTAGAATTCATATTTGGAAATGTGCATATTTTAAAATTGTGCACATTTGGAAATTACTAAAATACGAAGGAAGCTTAGGGCAAAAAAAAAATGTTCGGATTTTGAAATATAAATGGGCAATTGTATTTAACGAATTAGCAAAATCTATTTAGGCAGGATGGTTTGTGCCAAATTGTTTTATTGGGTCTATCATATTTAATGGTATTACTGATATTATTTTTGTGGATTTTATTTTAGTGTGGAAAAAATTTGTGGAATACAATTTTTTTTGAAATGTCGTAAAGGTGTGAAATGAGCCTTCATGCATAATTGAACCAAATTGTTTTATTGGGTCTGTCATATTTAATGATATTATTGGTATTATTTCTGTGGATTTTATTTGAGTGCAGAGAAATTTGTGAAATACATATTTTTTGAAATGTCGTAAACGTGTGAAATGAGCCTTCATGTATAATTTCAAAACATTAAAAGTTGCAGTAATTTGTAAAGGGTTCCAAAGTATTGGAAATGACTGCTTTGATTTTTCCATTTTTTTTTGAAGTTAGTCTGAATTTGTTTGGAGGCATATTTGGAAAGTTTTGGAAGTTAAAAGAAAACAGGAAAAAAAGAGAAGGGGAAAAAATAAAAAAGGCCGAGCCAGCCGCCCAGCGGTCAGCCCGGCCCACCAGGCGGCCCATTGCCAGCCCACAGCCGCCGTCACGCCAGGTTGACGTCAGCGGCGGGCGGAGCCGCCGCGGCGGTGACGCCGATGCCGGCGCGGAGACGCGGCGAACGGCGGCGTGCGCACGGGCTCGTCGGGTGTGCGTGGACGCGGGGGAGCCGTAAGCGGCGGCGCCGCCTTTTTTTGGTCGCCGGAGCGCCGCCGGCGGCGTGCGGAAGCGGCGGAGAAAGAGCGCCACGGCGGCGGTGATTCCGGCGACGGGGAGGCGTCCCGGCACGCGAAAATAGGCGAGGAGGTGGCGGTGCGGACGGCGGAGCCCGCCATGGCCGCAGATTTGAAGGAGAAGCAGCGCAGCGGCGGGGGCGCGCGGCGGCGCCGGCGGCGAGTTCCGGCCGCACGGGAGGGAAGGAGGAGGAAGGGGAAAGTGATGACGGTTTTGCGAAAAGGTCCTTCTATTTTTCCATAATCGCATTTAAGTCCTTCGCCTCGTGAAAACGTGTACTGCGGGTTTGTTTCGCTCTTTGAGGGGACGGCCGTGTAAAACCGCCAGCAATGTGCGGCTGACATGTGGGGCCCACACTCGACACTGTTGAACACTGCAGCACACTGTAGCTGCTACAGTGCTCGGAGCGCGGATAGGCCGCGATTCTGGCCAGCTTTGATATACTTAGTAATATGGTACCTCCGTGATAGATCAAAGGTTGCAGCATGCTGGCATGTCTTTTCCTCCAAGAAAGAGCACACCGCCCAGTTAATTAATTACTCCAAGTTGATTATGCGGTAGCTAGCATATTAATTGAACTGCCTTCAGAGAACCTGTAAACTTCTCGGCACGACTCAATTACGCATGCATGGAACAAGAAGAGTGGACGGCAGGGCTGTCTGCACGCACATACTACTAATTAAGTACTCCTAATTAAGTACGCCGTACCTAATTGAACCAACCTTGTTTCCTTAATCGATCGTAGACAGGTACTCCACCGGCCTACAGTTAGCACGAGTATTGATTAATTAACTATGCTACTACTAGCTGCCTGTTTTTTTTGTCAAACCTGTAGCTGGAAACAATTGCTTATGTGAAACACATGATCGCGTCTGACTTTGTTGTTTAGATCGAGCGACGGCATTTGTGTATTGTTCCCTTTTTACAGACGTTGTTATCAGAGCGCCTCTTTCGTAATATGGGTGTTCCAATGGTGATGTTTTGTTCTAGCAACTATACAAGTTGCTGCTAGCCTTGTCAAGTGTTTTTTTTATGCGTATATTTTTTTATGTTTGGACTATGACGTTGTTTTACAAACTGTGTGTAATTGATATCTTCTTTATATTATTTTATATTAGTATATTCTCTTTGTCAAAAAAATTGAAATCAAAGTAGAAACACTAGCGGCGGCGATGCAACTCGTACGGTAGCCACTTGGGCGGCTCGGACCGACTCCTCCTGGTTGACTCCCGTAATGCAGTGGCATGGCCATCGTCAAGATCCAAGAGTCGTGCGACGGCGTTATTTGGCCACGGGCAATGTGGGTGCGAAGCTACAACTTGCGCCACTTGCTGGTGACTGACTAATCATATTTCTCTGACCAGTCAGATATTCCAAGTTAACTAACCGCCAGACCAATTAGGCAACGGTCGCACACACTACTAGAATGGTTAATCAGCGCAAAGAGAGGTTAGATTTTCCTTACAAGCTCCAATCCCCCCATATATCGTGTCCTTTTGATGTGATGGCATATATTCATTCACTGCAAGTTTTTTTAAACCTTGACTGTAAGTTGCGAGCGTAAATGCATAATAATGCTGAAATCGCATAGCTGATAAGACAAGGAGTACAATTTTTTATTTTTTGAACTTTGGTGGTGCGAACATCGTTTTTTTTTTGAGCCACTGGTACGAAACATCTAGGAGAACAAGATGCTTCAGTGGGCCGAATCGAGATGGGCCAAATGCCTGGTACTGTCTTCTTCGGCCTGTACAAGATAACCACCATTTTCTGACATTTAGCCCGCCTATTATGGGCATGAAAGTCTTTGAGGCCTTCAACCCTTGACTGTTACCAGTATTGAAAAAAAAGTTAACAACGTTCTAACAGGCTGACAGTTACACGAAGACCCCACTCCCACTGACTCGCCCACTCTCCCAAGATGCCCAATTCCCTCCTGCTCCTCATCGTCCTCCGCGCCGTTGCCGGCGTCACCGGGGGCGCCGCCGGGGACGTAACGGACCCATGCGCTGGACGCCGGATCTACATCCGTCTCCTGCCCCCGCGCTTCAACACGCACCTCCTCCGGCACTGCGACGCCGCCTTCCCGCTCGCCGACCCGTCCACCGCGGCCACCTCCGCCCCGTCCTGCGAGTCGCTCGCCAACCACGGCCTCGGCCCGCGCACCCACGCCCGCAGCCACTCCTGGTACCGGACCGACGCGCGCCTCCTCGAGCCCTTCTTCCACCGCCGCCTCCTCGAGCGCGGCTGCCTCGTCGCCGACCCCGCAGCCGCGGACGCCGTCTTCGTCCCGTACTACGCGGCGCTCGACTCCCTCCCCTACGTCCTCGACCCCTCCCTCCTCAACTCCTCCGCGCTCCACGGCGCGTCCCTTGCCCAGTTCCTGGCGCGCGACCGGCCCCAGATCCTGGCTCGCCGGCATGGGCACGACCATTTCATGGTGCTCGCTGGGTCCGCGTGGGACCACTCGCAGCCGCAGCAGTCGGATCCCCGGCTATGGGGCACCACGTCGCTGGTCCGGCTTCCCGAGTTCGAGAACTTCACCTTCCTGGCCCTCGAGTCGCGCGCGTGGCCGTGGCAGGAGCACGCGATCCCGCACCCGACGTCGTTCCACCCGGCCTCGCTGCCGCGGCTGGATGCCTGGCTTGCGCGGGCGCGGCGCTCCCGCCGCCCCACGCTTATGCTCTACGCTGGCGGCGTCTCGCGCCCGTCCAGACCCAACATCCGGGCTCCATCCTCGCCGAGTGCGCGAACCGCACCGACGCGTGCGTCGTTGTCGACTGCTCGTCCGGCAAGTGCTCCCACGATCCCGTCCGGTACATGCGTCCGATGCTGGGCGCCAAGTTCTGCCTGGAGCCGCCAGGGGACACCCCGACGCGGCGGTCGACGTTCGACGCCATCCTCGCCGGGTGCGTACCCGTGTTCTTCGAGGACGCCGCGGCGAGGCGGCAGTACGGCTGGCACCTTCCCCCCGGGCGGTACGACGAGTTCTCGGTGCACATACAGAAGGAGACGGTGGTGCTCGGGGCGTCAAGATCGCCGAGACGCTCGCGGCCGTGCCCGATGCAGAGGTGCAGAGGATGCGGGAGCGCGTTCTTGAAATGGCGCCAAGGGTGCTGTACCGGAGGCACGGGAGCACGGAAGAGCTGAGAGAGGTGGGCAAGGACGCGATCGACCTCGCCGTGGACGGCGCGCTCCGGAGGATACTCAGGCGGGTACGTGCGCTGGACGAAGGCCAGCCGGAGAGGATATACGAACAGGAGGATGACAATGTCGAGATGTAGGACTAAGAAATGAAATGCTCTTGACGACATTCTCTTAGTCTGGATTTGGACAGTATTTGTAACATGCAGTTCACAGTTTACTTCCATCTTTCTATTTGTCTGAGTGGACATCTGATCTTTGCCATCCGCCAGTTTTGTTTTCCTTGTAAATGTCATCTGCATTTTTAAGTGTTCCTATGTACTAAATGGGGTTCGTTCATAACTTCAGCGATCCCCTACATACACCCAGAGTGTGAATGAATACAGTTATAGTAGAATATCTGAATATGTTGTACTTTATTTACCCTACTGGTACTGATGCAATTGGGAAAATATGTTCTATTTCAGTTACTATTCTGGTACTGATGTAATTGCAGTTATAGAAGAATATGCTGTACTTGTACTTCAGTCCATGCTGGTCACTGATGCAATTACAGTTACAGAAGAAATTGTTTTACTTCAATTATCATACTGACGATAATGTAATGTCTTACTGGCGGATTTAAAACAACAAGCACCAGTGGTCTAGTGGTAGAATAGTACCCTGCCACGGTACAGACCCGGGTTCGATTCCCGGCTGGTGCATTCATCTTTTTACAGAGATGACAAATATGGAATCCTTGACCTTTTTTTTACATCAGATGACAATCTGGAATCCTTAATTACGGTGCATTCCTTTTAACCAGAGATGACAAAATCTGGAATCCTCAAACGTTTTTACATGAGTTGAGAATCTGGAATCCTCAAATTATGTGCAGATTCACAGTCACAGAGTAATGGACGCTCCAGTTTTGGGACCTCGCATGCACTGAAATTTATTTCACCTGTAAAATACTTGCTCCAATGACTGTCATTGGCGCCATGAAACAAAAATAGGGATGAGAATCACCGTTCACAACATAGATTATAAGTATTTCTTGAAATCCACATTTGCTTGTGTCACCAGATGATCATCGTCCCACTCGTCGCGGTAGGTCTCCGGACGAGCTGCCTTATTAATCGCACTGGCAACATACATCTGCTTCCTCCATTCTTCAATTGGAGGATGGCCACATTGCTCTGCGAGCCAATCATCGTACTCAAACTGCAAACATATCATGCTTAGAAGGAACAAGGATAGTATCTACTGTGAAATGTTGATGTGCAAGACAATTCACAATTCATAAAAATAATGTTAACTAGAACACTTCACATAGGCTACCTGATAGCCACCACTGAAGTTGTGGGTGTATCTCTTAGGCCATCCAAAAGATTCCAGTCTCGAGTAGATGGCTTTGACATCTTCCATCATTTCATCTTTGGATGGAAGCTTGATCCGTCCAGACAGAACACCAGCAACCCATTTGCTTTGGAGTTCAAACAGCGGAAAAGGAATAACCTGAATGAAACAGAGGCACCGAGTTATAGATACTAGAGCACCAGAAGGCAGTAATAAGTCCATGTACACTGAAAAGCAGCATGTTGAGGCAAAGCTTTTGCCTCGTTTCAAAAAAAAAAAGCAGCATGTTGCAAACAAATTGACCTTCCACGGCAATCCGATGAAAGATAGGTCAGGAGCTACTTCTATAGGGAAAACATGCTTGTACAATGGATCAACGCAGTTGTCGTCCACATAGATGGTGCTATCATCGCCAAGGAATGGGAAGTCATACAGGTAGCTAGACAGCAGAGAGAAGCAGGGAAAACATGATTAGCCTGAACAAACATAGTGAAATGCAAAGGTTTGTGTAGCAGATGGGTTTCAGGTATGCTACATGACTATACCCAGTACAGTGCATGATGACATCCGCTTTGATTGAGCTGCCATCTTCGAACGCCACACTGCCATCCTCCCGTGCACTGTCAATCTGCAGTAGAGCATATTTCCGTAATAACAATAAGTTTTGTAATCTGGAGAAACAATGGTAGCCCAGTTAATGGATATAGCCACCATATTCAACTCACCGTGAACAAAGGTGTTTACCATGGAATGTAGCCACATGTTGTCATAACCAGGCTGCTGTTCGCAAGTGGAAGCCGGCGCTGATCTATCAGCAATATGGACCTCCTTGGCAACGCTTGCAATGTCCCGCGAAATGTCAACTGCACTTGCTGAGGCCCCGATTACAATCACTACCTACCAATGCAGTGCACACTAAAACTTCGACATAGTGAAACACAGTAACACATAAGTGGAGGAGATATCAAAGTGAGAAACATACTCACCTGATCAAGGAATGGCCCGGCACACGGTAATTGTGGCTATGCATCTGCTTTCCAGGCCAGGCATCTGCCCCTGTAAATGTTTCAGAAAATACAGATTTCATGACCAATCTCAAATCAGCTATTGCAGCTTCAAGTGCAGAAATAAATCCAAGTTGGCACTACTTTTGTGGATCTGACGATCATAATCGATAAAAATGTAAGTTTGTAACAATAATTGGAAGGTCTAACATATTTTAGGTTCAGTTTCAGTTAAGCCTGTGGCTTAGGAGGTTTTCAGTTAGCATTTTCTTCAGTCATAATAAACGCCTTTGCAGCGTTTGTTTGTGCACGTCTTCGGTCGTCAGTATATGTTCAGTCTTCAGTAGATTGCATTCGCCTTGATTATCTCTCGTGGGATGGCACGAGGCTTGTGACCGTGGCGAGATTGTAGGGGAAACATGGCACGAGTGGTAGGGGGATGGCACTGCCCTGCAGGGCTCGATCCTTGATCCTGTTATTCAGGGTTTTCTGTTGTAACTGGTAGAGCTCTCGCTAGGAGGCTTAAATAACAGAGAATAGACAAGGAAAAGCTTTGCAGTCTGTACGCAGCACAAAAATCTGTGTGTCATCGTGTTCTACTAGTGTGATATTTCTCTCTGCTGTTCTTCAGGTTTAGCAGATTGGCAACTACAACATACAGTAGATTATCTACTTCCTTAATAGGATTCAAATCAATTTTGCACAATTGCCAAGTTCGTAATGCGGAGAATGATTACCAGGTATGGAGGCGACGCGAGGCTCTGAATAGTGCCCGTTGCAAACCACAACAGCATCGTACACCTCCTCGTCCTGCTCCCCTTTCTCCCCGAGCTTCCTGGATGTCAGCGCCCACCTCCCGGCGGCCTCCCTCCGGACTCTAATCACCTCAGTCTCGAACCTGACGAGCCCGTACAGATCGAATTTCCGTGCAAAGTCCTCGAGGTACCGGAGCACCTCCTGGTGACCGGGAAACCTGCGCGCGTCGACGACGGAGCTGGCCGCGGTGAAGGGGAAGTCGAGGAAGCCCATGACCTCGCGGGGGAGGTTGGTGCGGAGCGAGGCATAGAGGCTGGAGTGGGTGGCGGCGGCGCCAAGCGGGTCGGTGGCGGCTGCGGGGGCGGGGCAGCGTACAGCCAGGTGCCCCCCACGGCGGCGGCGCGCTCGAAGACGACGGGGACGTGGCCCTCGCGGCGGAGCTCACGCGCCGCAGCTAGGCCGGCCGCACCGGCGCCGACGACGGCGAGGCGGAGCGATGGCGACGGCATGGGAGGTGGAGGGGAGGGGAAAGAGGGATGCAGAGCTAGAAGCTCGAAGGTTTGGATTGGCCGTGCTATCCCGGATTTTTCCAGTCGAGGAGTCGTGTTTCTTTCGAGTTCCTATTCGTTCCGTTCATGTGGGCGTCGGCGATCTGGAGGGAAGAGGGGTCCTGACTCCTGACCAACCGTTTTTAGCTGCTTGTTTTTTTTTTTTTTTTTTTTGAGAATTCCTGGTCTTTTACAGTACAGCTGTAGTATTTGAACTCACGCACAACTCACTCCACACACACTCAACACCACACGCACGCCACCTGTGCGCAAGCTAGACCTAACCAGACTATACTAAGCTTCTGAGCCTCCGTGAGCCTAAACCTACCGGGAACCCCTGCGGTGGTTGGCACACCACAATACCACTAACTGAACCACGGTGGAATCGGCCCAGAAGCTAGAACTGGGGCAGACTGATTAAGGGCTCAGTTCCCCCAAAGGCCCTCCACAAATTTGATACAGCGCAGGACACTGTTCACGTGAACAGTGCCGCGCTGGTGAGGCGCTCAATAAATTCGCTCCCGGGGAGTCGAACTCACGAGCGGGCAGCCAGCCACTGCTGGACTTGCCAACGCGCCACGCGCGCTCCTCGTTTTTAGCTGCTTGTTGGAAAGGAAGAATAATGCGGGAAAATGCAACTCCATGCTAGTTGGAGGTTCCCACCTACTCCCTCAGTTCCCAAATGTAAGATGTTTTAGATATACATACGTTGTCTACATGCACACTAAAATTAGTGAACATACACATGAATCATGTCCAGATACATTTGTGTGCATATGAATATGGATAAAAGCTAAAACATCTTATATTTAGGAACATAGGGAGTATTTGGGACATGATTAGTTCATAAATTATCAATGATTTTTCAAAATGATTTTCAAAGATCAATACATTATCAATAATTTTGAGTTTATGTAATTAATTTTTAGATTCATGTACTAACAAAAAAAGGGCATGCATTAAAATATATAATTTTTAAACCACACATTAAAATGGTATCGCTGGCTGCATTGAATAATGTGCGATGTCTTCAACGGTGTCGGAGCTCTATGGTCCCATTTTTTTTCAAAGACTACAAAGTCTTGAAAAATACCCGATAACGTTGAAGATTGTCTTGATATTCTCCAGATTAATTTCGATGGCTCGCTCGGAAAAAAAATGAAGCTGAGCAACTTGCGGGCTGGAGCCCAAAGACGCATTCGATCGGGTTCAGCACTCTTTTAAATCAGCGATCTGGTCACACGACTTTGCGGTTTAATGACTTGAAAACAAGAATTACGAGTTGACAAGTCGAGGCCATTCACTAGGGTACCAACTCATGAACTAGACTAGTCACAACAAGATTAGTATCAACATAGTCGAGACTAGTCACTAATATTTTGTGACTAGTCTTGCATGAATTTGACATACTCACTACAACAAGATGAAAACATGAGCTTTAGAACTTGAGAATAGATGAACAAAAAGTAGGTTCAGTACTGAGAAACATATTTAGAAAATGACCAAAATCAAGAAGTGCCGGAGCTTGGGCCAAATGGCCGAGGGAGGGGCAAATAGGCTGCTGGGCCATGTAGGGGGCAAGTAGGCCGGATACCATCTATTTTCTGAGGCAAAAAGGCCAAATAGTACTAGATTTTTTGAGAAATTTGCTTGGGCTGGGGGCGCCTGAAAGTGCATCTTCCCTATATGATGTTTTGGTGTTAGTGATAAGACAATTATGTATCTAACGATGTTTTTTGAGCTTCCAGGAATTATTGTTATAAGCGTCATCGTTTAGAGCTTGCAATTTGGTCTTGGCAGTTTTCTGCTCCAGGCAGCGGTAGTACCACCAGGCGCGGCGGTAGTACCGCTGCGCAGCTTCTTCAGCCAGCTACCGCTGGCGGTACCGCTGGAGGTACCGCCGTTTTTCAGGTTCTGTTTCTTTCAGCGGTAGCTCCAGCGGTACTGAAGCGGTAGTACCGCTGGGCAGCGGTGGTACCGCCCGTTCCAGCGGTGGTACCGCTGCGTGCGTTTCGGGCGTCAGTAGCGAGCTGCCAAGGTTCCAGCTACCGCTGCGGTACCGCCCGAGGTACCGCTGTTTTTCATCTTATGTTTCATCGAGCGGTAGCTGCAGCGGTACCGCAGCGGCAGTACCGCTGAGCAGCGGTGGTACCGCCGCCTCCAGCGGTAGTACCGCCTTGAAGACTGGAGCGTGTCCCCGCGAAGATAGCCGTTTGAGTCGAAGACAAAGAAAGGCAGCGGTAGTACCGCTGCCCCCAGCGGTAGTACCGCCGCGAGAATCTGGGCTGTGCAATGGCCACTTTTGGAGGAGGCTTTATAAAGAGGTATTTTTCCTCCTTGAAGACCAAGCTTCGAGCACTCTCTCTCTCCTCCATTTATTGAAGCTTCAACCTACTAGATCTCCCACTCCAACCACCCAAACGTCTTGATACTTTGTGGAGTGAAGGAGGAGGTCTAGATCTACATCTTCACCGAAGGAATTTCAATTTCCCCCACACTCTCCGTGTGGATCTTGCATCTTGGGTTGCTTGTAACCCTAGGTGCCTTTGTGAGTCTCGGAGGAAGTCCGAGGCATTGTTGGGAGGCTCCAACTCATTGTGGAGTTCCCCAACCTTTGTGTACCGGCTTGGTCAACGCCATCAAGCTGACCTCATAGTGGATGAGCCAAACCCCCACGGGTAAAGCTCACGGAGAATAGAGTGAGCACATCCGTGCTATTGGAGCGCCTAGGTGGCTCCACACTCCTCCAACGTAGACGTACTTCCCTTGGGAAGGAACTACGGGAAACATCTCCGTGTCTCCACTTTGTGGTTATTTCTATCCTTTACTTGTTGCTTCCGCTACGTTATTTACCTTGCTTGTATCACATAGGTTGCTATCACCTAGTGCACATCTAGTCAACCTTGTTATACTTTGCTCAAGCCCTAATTAATCGAAAAAGAATTAAAATTTGGTAGTCGCCTAATCACCCCCCCCCCCCTCTAGTCGACATATCGATCTTTCAATTGGTATCAGAGCCTCGGCTCTTATCTAAGGCTTCGCCGCCTAATAGAATATGTCGGACAACTTGGACCCAACCGCGTCGGTAACTAATGAACGCCTTGGTGAGGTTGTTAGTGATCTCAAGAGTGAGATGTCTAATCTCAATACCGAGATTACTACCAACCTCAACCTAAGCATGAAGGAATCGATGCGGGAGATGTTCAAGGAGTTTCTAGGGAAACCGGAACCTAAGATTGATTTACCCCCGCGGAAAAGGAGTCGGAGAAGGTAGATGTTCTTCCTTCTTCGGTCCTAGTCAATGTGGACGGAAAGGCAAAAGCCAATCCCGAAACAACGAATGCCGCGGAGGGTAGCTCAATCCCAAGGAAGCCGGGGGTGTATGCAAGTGTCCCTCCGGGACAAGTGTATAACTCAATCCACCAACACGTCTCTCCGCCACACATCGCCAATATGGGCGCACCTCCTAAGCTTGATCCAAAAGACTTTCCTAATTGGCAATATGCTATGCGATCACACATGTCTAGTTGTTGTGTTTTCTTGATTGACATTCTAGAACAAGGCTTCTATCCTCAAGACCCACTCAACATGACTTCAATGGAGAAGGCCAATCATCAACTCAACGCCACCGCCATGCACATGATTCAAACGGCCGCCGGCCCAACTTATACCACTCATATCCGGATGTGCAAGACGGCAAAGCAATGTTGGGATAAACTCCATAACTTGTTCTTGGGGAATGAAAGCACTCAACTTTCCAAGTATGAAGCGGTTCAAGACGAAGCCGATGAGTTCGTGATGAATGAGGATGAGACACCCGAAGATCTCTATCGAAGGCTCACCGCTCTTTCCATCACCTTGAATGATTTTGGCTTCGAGAAGTTTGAAGACAATTGGATCAAGCACAAGTTTCTCAAGGCAATCACTCCCTCAAATCAAGGCTTGGCTCAAACCATTCAATCAAGACCGGACTTCTCAACACTTGATTCCAACACCGTGCTCAACGAGTTTGTATCCATTGGAATGGTGGTCAAGAGCTCCATTCATGCTCATGCTCGGCAAAGAGGACTTGCGGGACACTCTCCAAATGTTGCTTTGAAGTCCACGGCCATCACTTGTGAAGAAGAGTATGAACATGGAGTTGAAGAGGAGGATTCGGAGGACACCAAGCAAGACTATTATGAGCACATGGCCCTTGCTTCAAGACCCTTTTGGGGCAACCGTTCCAAGAGATCTTCATCAAGACCTTTTGCTAGGAAGAACTTCGTTGCAAGACCAAGAGGAGACCGTCCAAAGACTTGCTATAATTGTAGTAATCTCAATCACTACATTGCCGATTGTCCTTGGGAGAATCGAGAGGACCACAATGGCAAGCTTGTGAGAAAAAACAAGTCCAAGGGCATCGGCAACAAGAACTACGTGAAGAAGAGGGTTCTCAATGCCTTGTGTGTTCAAGATAGAAAAGTTTTGGAAGAATACATGTCCGGTGATGAAGATGAAGTTGGAGCTACCGCTCGCATTGCCATAGCTACACCTTCCTCTACACCGTCATCCCTATTTGAATCCCCCAATGAGAATGAGTCCATTCCCTACACATGTCTCATGGCAAAAGCCACCTCGGTAACTCCTTCTACCAAACCTATTACCTCTACACCTCCTTCCTTATTGGATTGTGTAGAAAATGTTGTGAAGGAGCCCCAAAGTCCAAATGAGGTGGACTTGTGGCTAGCTAATCTTAAGGGAGAAGATAAAGTGAATGTTGATGCTCTTTTGGAGCAACTTGAGGAAACTAACTCTCTTGTAGATCAAAAAGAGGAGATCATTTCGGGCATGGCAAACCGTGAGGTTGACTATTGTGAGAACCCCGGACTAGCTGTCCGAAATCCCCTTGTGCCTACATATCAGCGATCCCATGATCAGTGCGTCGCTGAAGCACAATTAAACTGGTAACCAAAGAACATCCATACATACCGAGTTTATTTACTTACTTGATGGAAGTGATCAGCTTCAACAGGTACTTGCAGCGGAAATCACCATACAACGTGGAGCCCAAGTCATTTGCCTTAACCCTACAGGCAGCTGACTGGGAAGCGCCCTAGTTCGCAAAGACGCCAGTGAACTCCTCTTCTTGGACTGCTCTTCTTCTAAAGTCTGGCTAAGACAATAGCCAGGGACGAAACCAATATGAGTACATTTGATTGTACTCGCAAACTACCCCCGGACGAGCATGCACTAGTTTTATTTTTTTTATTTCATAAGTCTTTTCTTTATTTAAAACATCTCTATATCTTTATTAAAAAAAAGTGGGAAGAATTTTATAACTTTTCATAAGCCTGGTATTTTTAGAAAACATCTCTAGCCTTTGTTGAAAAAGAAAAGAAGGCCTTGAGATCTTTTTCCTATAAATCTTCCTTTGTAAGAAATCCTTTTTTTTTTAACGTTTCCCCGACAATAGATGCTTGTTGAAAAAGGTAAGAAGTTCCTTTTAAAACATTTTCCCGAAAATCATCCTTTTGTTATTTCTCTAAAACTCCTCCTTTTTCCCGACCAGATCTCAGCCTGGTCCAATCATCTTCAACAACCTCATACCATCTCATTGGTATAGGTATGTAACGTCACCTTCACTTCCTTTCCAAAACTCAAAGTTTTATAAAAACTTGCACATGGTCTTAGCAGTTCTTCCCAACTGTCCATATCCGAGGACTCGGCTATTCGAATAGTTTTACCCTCTGCAGAGGTAGTACGCTTTTCCCACACCCATCCGGTCACTCATCGTGTCAGCCACGTCCCGCCATACCAGAGGTATGCGAAGTTGAGTTCCCGGCCATAGCCTGTCCTTTGCTCATGCTAGTATAGGATCCTACCGCTACGAAACCGGTTCCATCGACACTTAAATCCATGCCCGTCGGAAACTAAGTGTGAGGACTTCGTAGTTCTGCCCGGCGGACCCAAGGGAGCCCTTCAATCCTCTTTCTTCTTTACGCTCATACCGGCTTCCGGTAGACTTCTATTAAGAGGACCCAGGTCAGGGGCAGGTCACCAAACCATCCCCTCATGGAACGAGGTCATCCTCGTTGTTGAGGCATCCAGTACTAACACGAGCAAATTATATGACTACACCCTTTCCCATATGTGGGTAAATGTGGTCGCACAGATTTTTGGCTGGGGATGTAAGTACAAGGACACAATGTGCATTTTTCATAAACAACTTTCTTCACCCTTCTTCACTTCCATGCCGACATCTCGGCATTTCATCTTCATCCAAGTAATTTCAAAGGAGTTTTGAATTAACATTGTTTTTCCATCCTATAGTTTTAGATAACTACCATAAACTCCTACATAGGGTGGCAAAAATAGTTTTCTTGTAGTTGTAAGATGGTTTTCAAAGTCTTTGATACTTGTGAAACTCATGTGATCAAAGTAGATGTATATAAATGCAAGCTCAGTGAAGTAGCTTGCCTGATTTCAGCATGATGTCCCTGGACTTCTTCTCACTGATCAAAGAAATAAACTCCGACCCTTCTTCAATAAATCCTTTCCAGCGATCTCCCGGTAACGTTTATATCTAGCGTCGCAAAAAGAAAAGAACACAATCAACACACAGTAGGACACTCCAACAACAGCATCAAGCAATACTAACAAACACAATCAAGAGGGAAGACTATCATTTAACAAACAAGTTGGGCAATCACCACGCTACTCATGCTTATAAGGATATGGTTAAAGTTGTGATTAAGCATCTTTATTTAAATAGGAAATACTTCAGACAAAAGTTATCTGTAAACCAAAATATCTCACCAAGTGAAGGTGAAGACATTAACATGAACAAGCAATACCTACAACTACTAAACTACTCAATCAAGCATCACAACAACTCTCAAGCATCACACACAGCTACTGCACACACAAAGCAACACAATTTGATTTCAATTTAATTGAATTGACTATTATTTAATTAGGCCTTAAATATGGCAGAAATTAGTGGTGCATGTTTAATTGCATAACTTGGGTTCTGTTGGTCACAAAAATACAAACTAAACTTCTACAGAAAGCTACTGATGTGTAGAAGACCACACACTTGGGTTTGATTCTTTTGGAGTTATTAAACTCCCTACACAAGTGTTTTATTACAGAAACTATTTAATCAAGTTTTTGCTACAACTCAAGTTATTTTTTTATCCAAAAATCAAATCCTTTTAGGGGCATCTAACCTTGACTAAATGTGACCTAACAAAATTGGTCCTAACCCATTTGGATTAACCATTATTATTTTTTATAATTGTTTTAGTCCAGAAAGGTTTTCTAATATTTAATCTAATGCCAAATAATTAATAATGCTCAATTAAATCTACCAAAATTAGGGGAGCTAAAGGATGGCAGTACTAAGCTAACAAAATTGGTTTCATGTCATTTGGACCAATATAACTCCAGAAACAAATCATATGGTGTTTTAAACCTCTTGTGGCATTTTAAAGAGGGTACTTTTATTATTAACCTAAATAAGATGAAACCACTTATGTTGGATTAACAATTTCCTAAGCTTTCCAGAACATTTTAGTTTGATTTATTTGGGACACATGAATCTTGAGACATGGAATTATTTAGTGTTAAAGATACTCTTTATAAGATTCATTCTAGCCATATTTAAAAATGTATTCACACAAAACTAATCTAACAACAAAATAAACAATCATAGCACAGGTTACTAACAGTACTAACATATTTTAACATGTTAAGGATCAGTAACACACAAGTGGCAGTACCACAACAATCAACAATAAGCACAACCCACAATTCCCTAACTAAAAGCAATTTATCTAATTCATTTTTATTAGTGGCAGAACAGCACTTTTACTAAAAATTGCACCTAGGGAGTTATGTACATCAAACAATCATGCCATGCTAGGGATATGTTCTCCTATACATATAGAAGACAATCCAATTGGATTTACTCCAAAAATCATTTCACAAAAATCTACAAAAATCATGAAAGTGCTACTGGTGTATTCACAAGATTGAATAGAACTTTTGTTTTAGGCTTCATTTGCATACAAGACCAGCATAACTAGAAAGGTATCACTTCAGGCTTTCCATAGAATTTTAGTTTGCAATATTTGGAGTCATAAAACTCTAGATATTGAATATTTAGTGAAGAATGTATTTTGTACAAGATTTAATCTAGACATCAAATAAAAATAGATTTTAGCAAGCAACCAACTCTACATGTTTAAGAAAACACAGGGGAACACAACAAAATTTGAATCACTCAAATTCATAGCACATGGATTTAATGGTGATTTAAATCCTAGACTAGATCTAGCAGGGAAAATAAATCAGGAAATTAGATCTAATAAAAAGAAAAGGAATGGGCTGGATCTGGCTGGATTTGGGCCGTGCAGTGTGGAGAGAGGCCCAGCTCGCGGCCCACGCGAGGGAGCGAAACGGTACGGGCCAGCATCTTCTTCCTCGACACGAACAGAGGAGGCGAGGCACGGTGGGGAACACGGCGATGATGGCGACGGCGACTCCGAGCTCCTAAAAAAGAAAAGGTGAGGTCCATGAGAGAGAGCGTGACGAGGGGAACACAGAGGTACAAGAATGGCGGAGAGAGGTGGTCTGTGCCCACCGCGAGCTTGCTCGACATGCCGCGGCCGGAGAAGAAGAGGATCGGGACGGCCTGCTCGATCCAGGGCTCCCCTCTGCGATTCCTTGCGCAGAGAGGGGGAGTAGGGCACGGCGAAGGTGCTGGTAGGCTTGGATTGGGACGGGGAGGTTTGAATCATCGGCGATGCGTGTCGGTAGCGGCGGTCGTGGTTTGTGTCCGTGGAAGCAAAGTGGAGAGGGGGAGAGTGAGGGAGCAGGGATGGGAGAGCAGCTGGGCGTGCTCCTTATCGTCTCACGGGTCTGCGCAGAGGAGAGGGGTCCAGCGGTGTCGACATTGCACGGGGAGAGCACGGCGACGACGGGGTGTGGAGCACGGTGTCTGTGCCGTGCCGCATCGCTGCCACAGGGGTGATGGGGGACAAGGGAGAGCAGAGGAGGCAGCGTGCGGTGCTCTCATCGTCTCCTCCAGGGCGAGGTGTGCGTCAGGGCGAGGGGAGCACGGTGTCGTCGGCGTGAAGAGCACGGCGGTGTGCCGTGTTGCTTTGGAGCTACAGGAGGTCAATGACGAATTTGCAGAACGCCCCCTGAACTCCTTTCTGCTCTCACAGATTGGTCCTTGCCCATTTCTTTTTATTTCCTTTGTAATACCAGCAGGTTTTCAGTGATTTAATTGGGGTGTCTAAACATTTTATAAAAATTGGAGAAAATTCATGTAGTCTCCCATATACATGTAGAGGCTCCACAAAAATTGGTTTTACAAAATAAAATGTTTTGCTCCATTTTTGTTCATAGGATTTAAATAGGTCATTTTGGTAATTACTAAATTACATTTCTTTAATAATTTGAAACAAGTGATAAAATATTGTGTTGAACTCTTGGAAATGCTTTGACAAATATGATGACTTCAAATAAGTTATATTGTCATAGAGAAATTAATTATTTGAAGAAATATGGAATTAGGAAGTGGAATTGATTTATTTAGAGCATTTTTACTTATGACTTTAATTTCCTCTGGTGGAATAATTTGAGAGGTGGATTTTAATTTGAAAATTATGTTTACTTGAGGAGGGAGTGAGATGGGGTTGAGATGATTATCAATTCATCTCATTCCTAGAATAAGGAAGTTCTGAATGTTTCCATAAAATAAAGGAATAGACAGGGAGGGAACTTTTATCAAAGTTATTTCCCAACTTAGGAATTTAACTTAGGTGTGGATAGTTCTAAAGGGTTGTGTTTGTTCAAATCACATTCCAATATTGTTGTCAGGGGTGGTTTATCTTAATGTTAAGCATAGTTGAGGAATTTATCCTCACAAGCAACAACACACAATAACAACAACACCACAAGATCAAGATCACAGCAATCACAAGGATGATGCGTTCAAAACAAACAAGTTACATACACAACATACCAGTCAACACAAGTCACACAAGGTCAAACATAGCAATATAAAGGAAAACACAATCATTAGTGAAATAATTCAAAAAGTTTTTTGTTGGTTCTGAATTTTGGGTCTTGTTAATTCTTATTATTAATTTGGGATGTTACAAATCCTTCCCCCCTTAGAATAAATCTCGTCCCGAGATTTGCCCCGGGGTTATAGGGGAGTACGAGGGCACGGGTTTTGGGCTGAATATACTTCCGAAGTCGATGCTCCTTTAGTGAGGTCGCCATGTGAGATCTTAACAACTTGATGCTGCGAGGCCTTCTATTGGGTAGTTGTATAAGAATGTGGGTGTCTTTTATGACATCGAATTGCCTTAGTCATACAAGAAGAATTTGTTAACAAGGTAGCTAGTCTTGTCATCAAACTACTTTTCATATTCCAGAGGCTGAGATGTACTGAATTATCTGACGTTCTGTTTATTTGTATATGACACTCAATTGTTTGAGCATACAAAAGTGAATTGCTAACAAGTTCATGAGGCTTGTTACCAAAGTACTTTTATATAACACGAACAGTGGAATATCACATTATTTCTAGAGAGGTTAAGAAAAATAGATTCTAATATAAGAGTTTCCAAATACTCAATGATAGTTTGGTATATCGCTTCTTTGGTTTTGAGTCTTCACACAGCTTCGCAGGTGTCTTCACATGTAAGTTAGAGTGCACCAGAATAGTTAGGGTTTTCCCGGAAAACTTTGGGGTTGAGGGGCTTATGTTAGTTTTCAAGGGAGTTGGGTGCCATACCTTAAACATCAAACTTATTATACCTAAGATCCTAAACGTCCAACTTTACCTAGGCCTCTAATTCTTGATTTTTCAAAATGCCATTCCAAAATCTCTGGTAAGGCCACTACTATCAACTAGTTAATTTAAAACATGGTCCTTGCCCAGGCTAAAATTATTAATCTGCCCTCATCTTCCTTGGGCATAAACTCTTTATCATGGTATAGTTCAATCTATCGGGTACCCATCAAATCTTTTTAGGCATAGTCTTCCCATTGCCTTCTATCACAAAAATCATAGTGCTCCACCAATTATTTCCTGATTGATTTTTCTCTCCAGATAGGCATACCTCATAATATCTGACTCCTTCAGGTTGCCATTTTCCCACGACCATATCATCAAAGCTAAATGAAGCATCCAACAATCATGTGATCATACCATCCAGAATTGACCCACTTTCTAACCAAATTCAGATTGTTATCTCAACACTTTTGGGCCTTGATCTCATAATCAAAGATAAATGATCTTTCTAAGAACAATCCAAACAGAGCGTGACAAGCTCTGAAAACTACTGTCACCTAGAATACCTGGCTACTAGACCAAGTCATATTGATTCCTAGAATCCGATAAACATTTATTCATCCTCCACCAATTATTTCTTGCATACAACGATCTGCTCATTTGCTAACTCATCTTTGACCACTTCCTATAATTCTATAAGAATTTATTACAAAGGTCACTTGCGCTAAGAATCACCCTAAACATTCCAACACAGGAGTATTCTTCTTAATTTACTTGCTTCTAACCAATCCAAATATCATTTTATCAGCAAGTGCTTCCTAAAAATCCAATAACTTTCACCTGTATTTCTAAACCTCAAATCAAGGGTCACATCTTCTAGCTCCAGATAATCACCAATGGTTGGGGACCACAACTGGTTAGCCCCAGAGCATTAATCAAATATATCATTTGTCCAAATCCAATTAATTTATCGATCCACTCCAAGTTTTCACTTCTATTCTAAACCCCAAATTTTTGATATTACCAACATCATCCACCAAATTTGTATCTCATCAACTAGATTCTTAAGGGATCCTTTTAACTAATACTCTTATAGTTCAACGCTCTTATATCCTCCTAAAGTTCTCCTATCCACCAAATAGTTTTGAGTCGTCCTATGGCACCTCTTTCCTTTGTCTAGAAAAAGCAGTTAGTAGCTTTGCAAAACTTGGTTAGATGAGAGATTTAAAATTAGATCAATTAGGTTAGTTATGTTAGTTTTCATAATCTTTTGTTAGTCCGACGGGATACGACTAATGTCATCTAACGTCGGGTCTTGAATCTTCATCTTTCTTGATAGCTTGATGTGGTTGTACAAAACGATGTATGAAGGCCGCTATCCGTCTTGCAGAAGGTCGTTGAGTCTTGGGCCTCAGGGTTGAAGTAAAGAGTATTCGATATCTTGTTCCTTTTACTAGGACAAAATTTTCTGAAGGGTTTTCTAAGTCGGACTTTCGAAAGGGTACAAAAATCTCAGCCTATTTGGTTAAGGATCGGGGGTCTTTTGTATCTTACGGAACTATCAGCTCTTTTTGGGAGATGATTTAGATGAGAGGGAAAAATATTTTAGAAAGTCTTTCCTTGGCGGTTTACATCCGCAACAAGGTGCACTTATGGTGAAGAGGTAAAAATTCCATCTCACAAACAACACACAAGCAGAGTACACACATGCAAGGTGCACACAAGGTACGTCTAGTACCAACGGACGTCTAATATTCGTGGTAGTCTGGGTAATACAACCAAAATTCCTATGGGTCTTGGTTAAACAGGGGTGCTGAAATCTTCATTTCGGCGCCTTAGTCTTCAGAGGTCTCTTGCTTTGTTGATGTCGACGATATTGGCATTTCCAGATCAATCACCTTGATGTTGGATGTTGAGTATTTGTGATGGAAGCTCCTTCTTGTGGGTGATAGCTAATTAGGTCTCACTTGGGTTCATCGTCAAGTATTTTGAACAAGTAAGAGGGAGTAGAGAAATCCTTGGTAAATTTTAAAATAGAAGGGTAAGACTCAGGAATTATTTGAAAAGGTGAGAAGAGTGGAAGCCATTTTTGGACTTCCCTAGATAAAGATATATTTTTGGTATTAATATATTTTTATCAAATTATTTGCTTTCCTAACTAACGTCCATGCTAACTAAGGTCTGTTACAGTCAGGATGGCTCTGATACCAAGTCTGTGAGAACCCCGGACTAGCTGTCCGAAATCCCCTTGTGCCTACATATCAGCGATCCCATGATCAGTGCGTCGCTGAAGCACAATTAAACTGGTAACCAAAGAACATCCATACATACCGAGTTTATTTACTTACTTGATGGAAGTGATCAGCTTCAACAGGTACTTGCAGCGGAAATCACCATACAACGTGGAGCCCAAGTCATTTGCCTTAACCCTACAGGCAGCTGACTGGGAAGCGCCCTAGTTCGCAAAGACGCCAGTGAACTCCTCTTCTTGGACTGCTCTTCTTCTAAAGTCTGGCTAAGACAATAGCCAGGGACGAAACCAATATGAGTACATTTGATTGTACTCGCAAACTACCCCCGGACGAGCATGCACTAGTTTTATTTTTTTTATTTCATAAGTCTTTTCTTTATTTAAAACATCTCTATATCTTTATTAAAAAAAAGTGGGAAGAATTTTATAACTTTTCATAAGCCTGGTATTTTTAGAAAACATCTCTAGCCTTTGTTGAAAAAGAAAAGAAGGCCTTGAGATCTTTTTCCTATAAATCTTCCTTTGTAAGAAATCCTTTTTTTTTTAACGTTTCCCCGACAATAGATGCTTGTTGAAAAAGGTAAGAAGTTCCTTTTAAAACATTTTCCCGAAAATCATCCTTTTGTTATTTCTCTAAAACTCCTCCTTTTTCCCGACCAGATCTCAGCCTGGTCCAATCATCTTCAACAACCTCATACCATCTCATTGGTATAGGTATGTAACGTCACCTTCACTTCCTTTCCAAAACTCAAAGTTTTATAAAAACTTGCACATGGTCTTAGCAGTTCTTCCCAGCTGTCCATATCCGAGGACTCGGCTATTCGAATAGTTTTACCCTCTACAGAGGTAGTACGCTTTTCCCACACCCATCCGGTCACTCATCGTGTCAGCCACGTCCCGCCATACCAGAGGTATGCGAAGTTGAGTTCCCGGCCATAGCCTGTCCTTTGCTCATGCTAGTATAGGATCCTACCGCTACGAAACCGGTTCCATCGACACTTAAATCCATGCCCGTCGGAAACTAAGTGTGAGGACTTCGTAGTTCTGCCCGGCGGACCCAAGGGAGCCCTTCAATCCTCTTTCTTCTTTACGCTCATACCGGCTTCCGGTAGACTTCTATTAAGAGGACCCAGGTCAGGGGCAGGTCACCAAACCATCCCCTCATGGAACGAGGTCATCCTCGTTGTTGAGGCATCCAGTACTAACACGAGCAAATTATATGACTACGCCCTTTCCCATATGTGGGTAAATGTGGTCGCACAGATTTTTGGCTGGGGATGTAAGTACAAGGACACAATGTGCATTTTTCATAAACAACTTTCTTCACCCTTCTTCACTTCCATGCCGACATCTCGGCATTTCATCTTCATCCAAGTAATTTCAAAGGAGTTTTGAATTAACATTGTTTTTCCATCCTATAGTTTTAGATAACTACCATAAACTCCTACATAGGGTGGCAAAAATAGTTTTCTTGTAGTTGTAAGATGGTTTTCAAAGTCTTTGATACTTGTGAAACTCATGTGATCAAAGTAGATGTATATAAATGCAAGCTCAGTGAAGTAGCTTGCCTGATTTCAGCATGATGTCCCTGGACTTCTTCTCACTGATCAAAGAAATAAACTCCGACCCTTCTTCAATAAATCCTTTCCAGCGATCTCCCGGTAACGTTTATATCTAGCGTCGCAAAAAGAAAAGAACACAATCAACACACAGTAGGACACTCCAACAACAGCATCAAGCAATACTAACAAACACAATCAAGAGGGAAGACTATCATTTAACAAACAAGTTGGGCAATCACCACGCTACTCATGCTTATAAGGATATGGTTAAAGTTGTGATTAAGCATCTTTATTTAAATAGGAAATACTTCAGACAAAAGTTATCTGTAAACCAAAATATCTCACCAAGTGAAGGTGAAGACATTAACATGAACAAGCAATACCTACAACTACTAAACTACTCAATCAAGCATCACAACAACTCTCAAGCATCACACACAGCTACTGCACACACAAAGCAACACAATTTGATTTCAATTTAATTGAATTGACTATTATTTAATTAGGCCTTAAATATGGCAGAAATTAGTGGTGCATGTTTAATTGCATAACTTGGGTTCTGTTGGTCACAAAAATACAAACTAAACTTCTACAGAAAGCTACTGATGTGTAGAAGACCACACACTTGGGTTTGATTCTTTTGGAGTTATTAAACTCCCTACACAAGTGTTTTATTACAGAAACTATTTAATCAAGTTTTTGCTACAACTCAAGTTATTTTTTATCCAAAAATCAAATCCTTTTAGGGGCATCTAACCTTGACTAAATGTGACCTAACAAAATTGGTCCTAACCCATTTGGATTAACCATTATTTTTTTTATAATTGTTTTAGTCCAGAAAGGTTTTCTAATATTTAATCTAATGCCAAATAATTAATAATGCTCAATTAAATCTACCAAAATTAGGGGAGCTAAAGGATGGCAGTACTAAGCTAACAAAATTGGTTTCATGTCATTTGGACCAATATAACTCCAGAAACAAATCATATGGTGTTTTAAACCTCTTGTGGCATTTTAAAGAGGGTACTTTTATTATTAACCTAAATAAGATGAAACCACTTATGTTGGATTAACAATTTCCTAAGCTTTCCAGAACATTTTAGTTTGATTTATTTGGGACACATGAATCTTGAGACATGGAATTATTTAGTGTTAAAGATACTCTTTATAAGATTCATTCTAGCCATATTTAAAAATGTATTCACACAAAACTAATCTAACAACAAAATAAACAATCATAGCACAGGTTACTAACAGTACTAACATATTTTAACATGTTAAGGATCAGTAACACACAAGTGGCAGTACCACAACAATCAACAATAAGCACAACCCACAATTCCCTAACTAAAAGCAATTTATCTAATTCATTTTTATTAGTGGCAGAACAGCACTTTTACTAAAAATTGCACCTAGGGAGTTATGTACATCAAACAATCATGCCATGCTAGGGATATGTTCTCCTATACATATAGAAGACAATCCAATTGGATTTACTCCAAAAATCATTTCACAAAAATCTACAAAAATCATGAAAGTGCTACTGGTGTATTCACAAGATTGAATAGAACTTTTGTTTTAGGCTTCATTTGCATACAAGACCAGCATAACTAGAAAGGTATCACTTCAGGCTTTCCATAGAATTTTAGTTTGCAATATTTGGAGTCATAAAACTCTAGATATTGAATATTTAGTGAAGAATGTATTTTGTACAAGATTTAATCTAGACATCAAATAAAAATAGATTTTAGCAAGCAACCAACTCTACATGTTTAAGAAAACACAGGGGAACACAACAAAATTTGAATCACTCAAATTCATAGCACATGGATTTAATGGTGATTTAAATCCTAGACTAGATCTAGCAGGGAAAATAAATCAGGAAATTAGATCTAATAAAAAGAAAAGGAATGGGCTGGATCTGGCTGGATTTGGGCCGTGCAGTGTGGAGAGAGGCCCAGCTCGCGGCCCACGCGAGGGAGCGAAACGTTACGGGCCAGCATCTTCTTCCTCGACACGAACAGAGGAGGCGAGGCACGGTGGGGAACACGGCGATGATGGCGACGGCGACTCCGAGCTCCTAAAAAGAAAAGGTGAGGTCCATGAGAGAGAGCGTGACGAGGGGAACACAGAGGTACAAGAATGGCGGAGAGAGGTGGTCTGTGCCCACCGCGAGCTTGCTCGACATGCCGCGGCCGGAGAAGAAGAGGATCGGGACGGCCTGCTCGATCCAGGGCTCCCCTCTGCGATTCCTTGCGCAGAGAGGGGGAGTAGGGCACGGCGAAGGTGCTGGTAGGCTTGGATTGGGACGGGGAGGTTTGAATCATCGGCGATGCATGTCGGTAGCGGCGGTCGTGGTTTGTGTCCGTGGAAGCAAAGTGGAGAGGGGGAGAGTGAGGGAGCAGGGATGGGAGAGCAGCTGGGCGTGCTCCTTATCGTCTCACGGGTCTGCGCAGAGGAGAGGGGTCCAGCGGTGTCGACATTGCACGGGGAGAGCACGGCGACGACGGGGTGTGGAGCACGGTGTCTGTGCCGTGCCGCATCGCTGCCACAGGGGTGATGGGGGACAAGGGAGAGCAGAGGAGGCAGCGTGCGGTGCTCTCATCGTCTCCTCCAGGGCGAGGCGTGCGTCAGGGCGAGGGGAGCACGGTGTCGTCGGCGTGAAGAGCACGGCGGTGTGCCATGTTGCTTTGGAGCTACAGGAGGTCAATGACGAATTTGCAGAACGCCCCCTGAACTCCTTTCTGCTCTCACAGATAGGTCCTTGCCCATTTCTTTTTATTTCCTTTGTAATACCAGCAGGTTTTCAGTGATTTAATTGGGGTGTCTAAACATTTTATAAAAATTGGAGAAAATTCATGTAGTCTCCCATATACATGTAGAGGCTCCACAAAAATTGGTTTTACAAAATAAAATGTTTTGCTCCATTTTTGTTCATAGGATTTAAATAGGTCATTTTGGTAATTACTAAATTACATTTCTTTAATAATTTGAAACAAGTGATAAAATATTGTGTTGAACTCTTGGAAATGCTTTGACAAATATGATGACTTCAAATAAGTTATATTGTCATAGAGAAATTAATTATTTGAAGAAATATGGAATTAGGAAGTGGAATTGATTTATTTAGAGCATTTTTACTTATGACTTTAATTTCCTCTGGTGGAATAATTTGAGAGGTGGATTTTAATTTGAAAATTATGTTTACTTGAGGAGGGAGTGAGATGGGGTTGAGATGATTATCAATTCATCTCATTCCTAGAATAAGGAAGTTCTGAATGTTTCCATAAAATAAAGGAATAGACAGGGAGGGAACTTTTATCAAAGTTATTTCCCAACTTAGGAATTTAACTTAGGTGTGGATAGTTCTAAAGGGTTGTGTTTGTTCAAATCACATTCCAATATTGTTGTCAGGGGTGGTTTATCTTAATGTTAAGCATAGTTGAGGAATTTATCCTCACAAGCAACAACACACAATAACAACAACACCACAAGATCAAGATCACAGCAATCACAAGGATGATGCGTTCAAAACAAACAAGTTACATACACAACATACCAGTCAACACAAGTCACACAAGGTCAAACATAGCAATATAAAGGAAAACACAATCATTAGTGAAATAATTCAAAAAGTTTTTTGTTGGTTCTGAATTTTGGGTCTTGTTAATTCTTATTATTAATTTGGGATGTTACAACTATGCTAATGAGATAGCGGATTTCTCTATCGCTCTTGAAAAAGAGCAAACTCGTAGAAGGTCTCTTGAGGAGGCCCTATCTAATTCCGAGGAATCCTATGCTATTGACATGTCTAGAGTTAAAAAGGATCATGAACATGCTCTTGCTACTTCTAAAGTCTATAAGAATGAGAAGCTTGAGCTAGGCATTGAACATGCTAGACTTGAGAAGGAAAACAAGAGACTTGATGAGGAACTCAAAACCCTCAAAGAGTCTTTTGCCAAACTTGAGAAGTCTCATGATCAATTCCTAGGTCAACAAGTGAAAGAAGTTATTGCATCCACATCAAATGAAATTGTTGCTAAATCTATTATTTGTTGTGAGCATGCTAATCTTGTTGAAGAGAATGCTAGTTGAAATCTCAACTTGAGAAGGGCATTTTGGCTTGTGCCCAAGGAGAAAAGAATCTCAATGACCTTTTGAATAATCAAAAGGATCAAATTGGGAAAGAAGGACTTGGTTTCTCTACCAAGTCAAAGAAGAAGAACAACAAGAAGAAGAAGCCTTCTCCCTCTTCAAAAGCTATTATCTTTGTGAAGGAGGGGGAGTTGGCTAAAGAGAAGGAGACCAACACCGTTGTGGGTAATGAGGTCACAAGGGACCTTCCTACCCATAATGACTTTGCCGGCAAATATAACCCATCTTATGTTCTTATGAAATCTAAGATGGTCATGTTTATGCTAAATATGTTGGCACTTCTTATGGTGATGATTATCATTGGACTATTTGGGTTCCAAAGACCCTTGTGACTAACAAGAAAGGACCCATCGAAAAATGGGTACCTAAATCGAAGTCTTGATTCCTTGTAGGGTGTGGCGTCCGGTGCGGGTCGATGGACGGTGGATAGTGGCGCATCCCAACACATGACCGGACGCATTGACTTGGTGGATGATATTGAACCTCCTCTACCTCAATATTCACGAGTCAAAATTGGTGACAACCGCGAGCTTAAGGTATTGGGACGAGGCAAGGTCGTTGTTGCTAGAGAGTCTCTATCAAGAATGTACTTGTCGTTGAGTCCCTTGGCTACAACTTACTCTCCGTCTATCAACTTACTAAAAGTGGTTATGGGTGTTACTTTGATGACGAGAGTGTGATCATCACCGTGAAGGGATCTCTTAAAGTAGTCTTTGTTGGACATGTCGAGTACGGCATGTATGTGCTTGATTTCTCGAAAGAGAGCATGTCGGCCGCGACTTGTCTAATGGCTAAAGTTGATGTGGGTTGGCTTTGGCATCGCCGACTAGCCCACACCAATATGAGAACACTCCATGATCTTCAAAGTGGTGATCACATTCTTGGACTAACCGATATTAAGTTTTCCAAAGATCGTGTGTGTAGATCATGCGTTCTAGGAAAGCAACATGGAGAAGCCCATCCATCAAAGACGAAGATTACCACCGACAAGATTCTTGAGCTCATTCATTTGGACCTATTTGGTCCATTATCTTATGATAGTCTTGGTGGGAAGAAGTATTGCTTGGTGATTGTTGATGACTATTCAAGATACACATGGGTCTATTTCTTCAAGAAGAAGAGTGAGACTCAACAAAGAGTCATTGACTTCATCAACATGGCTCAACGCCAATATCAAGAGAAGATCATGACAATTCGAAGTGACAATGGGTCCGAATTCAAGAACTACACCGTGGAGGGGTTTCTTAGTGAAGAGGGATTGCTCATCAATATTCCACTCCATACACCCCTCAACAAAATGGTGTTGCGGAGAGGAAGAACCGGACTCTTATGGATGCGGCTAGGACCATGATTGCGGAGTATGCTTCTCCGTTAACTTTTGGGCCGAAGCCATCTCCACCGCTTGTCATGCAACAAATCGGTTATATCTCCGCAAGCTATTGAACAAGACCCCATATGAGATTCTTCTTGGGAAGAAACCGGATCTTTCTTATTTTCGTGTCTTTGGATGCAAGTGCTTCATTCGCAAGAAAGGTAACCGGTTATCTAAGTTTGAGACTAGATCTATAGAGGGTATCTTTGTTGGTTACTCCACAAACTCTCACGGCTATAGAGTCTACAACAAGACCACCGGTCAAGTTGAAGAATCTAGTGACGTGAAGTTTGATGAGGATAATGGCTCCCAAGTGGGGCAAGTTGATCCTAATGTTGTAGGTGATGTACCTATGGAGCTCGCTCTAAGAAGGATGGCAATTGGGGACATTCGTCCCATTGAAGAGGATCCTCCTCAAGTTCAAGATCCTCCTCGAGCTCCTCCTCAAGTCATACCATCACCAACTCAAGATCCTCCCCGTAACCAAGAACAAACTCCGAGCCCTCAAACAAGTGAGCAAGGTCAAGAACAAGATCAACCTAGTGGTTCCTCTCCACAACTTGATGTTCAAGACCAAGCTCTAGATGGTGCACACGACAATGATCAAGAACAAGATCAAGGTGGTCCACATCAAGATCAAGCTCAAGATCAAAACAATGCACATGACTCCGATGATGAAGGAAATGATCAAGTCATCTCTCAAGAAACTTCGGAGGAGACCAAGAAGAGAAGAGATTGCGAAGAGAGCAAAAATTAACTCGCTTAGAGCATACATTGGACAAAGTTCTTGGAGGTGTCCAAAGCAAGGTCGTCACAAGAAAACAATTGGCAAGCTTTAGCACCAACCATGCTTTTGTGTCCTTCATCGAGCCCAAGAAGGTGTATGAAGCTCTTGAAGATCATGATTGGATTGATGCCATGCATGAAGAACTCAATAACTTCAAGCGCAACAAGGTGTGGAAGTTGGTGCCAAGGCCAAATGGGTGCAAGAACGTCATCGGCACCAAGTGGGTCTTCAAGAACAAGCAAGATTCGAACGGCATTGTCATTCGAAACAAGGCAAGATTGGTGGCACAAGGCTACTCTCAAGTCGAAGGTGTTGACTTCGGTGAAACCTATGCCCCCGTTGCTCGTCTTGAATCTATTCGCATCTTGCTTGCATATGCATCTCATCATAACTTTAAATTGCAACAAATGGATGTTAAAAGTGCTTTCCTTAATGGTCCTATTAATGAGTTGGTATATGTTAAGCAACCTCCCGGGTTTGAGGATCCCAACCATCCGGACCATGTTTACAAGCTCGACAAGGCACTCTATGGCCTTAAACAAGCCCCACGTGCGTGGTATGAGCACCTTCGAGAGTTTCTTGTAGACCGTGGATTCCAAGTTGGTGTTATTGACCCCACCCTCTTTACCAAGAAGGTGGGTGGCAATCTTTTCATATGCCAACTCTATGTAGATGACATCATTTTTGGTTCTACTAACAATGCTTTCAATGATGAGTTTGCAAAGCTAATGACAAGCAAATTTGAGATGTCCATGATGGGGGAGTTGAAGTACTTCCTAGGATTTGAAGTGAAGCAATATAGGGAAGGTACCTTCATCAATCAAGCCAAATATACCCAAGACATGCTCAAGAGGTTCACGATGATGGAGCTCAAACCTTACAAGACACCCATGTCCACCTCCGTCGACCTCCACACCGACACCGAGGGTAACGATGTCGATCAAAAACTCTATCGCTCGATGATTGGTTCTTTGCTTTATCTTTGTGCATCTAGACCGGATATTATGTTTAGTGTGGGTAAGTGTGCAAGGTATCAAGCGGCTCCCAAAGAGAGCCACTTAGTGGCGGTTAAGCGCATCTTTCGATATTTGCTTCATACCCCAAACTTTGGTCTTTGGTATCCCAAGGGTTCAAGCTTTCATCTTATGGGTACTCGGATGCGGATTATGCCGGAGAGAAGAAGGATAGGAAGTCTACATCCGGGAGTTGTCAATTTCTTGGCCGCTCCTTGGTGTGTTGGTCTTCCAAGAAGCAAAATTGTGTTGCTCTCTCCACCACCGAAGCCGAGTACATCTCCGCCGCAAGTTGTTGTGCTCAACTCTTATGGATGGTGCAAACTATGAAGGATTATGGTATTAACTTCACCAAGGTGCCCCTCTTTGCGACAATGAGAGTGCTATCAAGATCGCCCACAACCCCGTGCAACATGCCAAGACGAAGCATATTGAAGTTCGTCATCATTTCATCCGGGAGCATGTGGAGAGGGGCAACATTGACCTTTCTTTTGTAGGAACCAAGGATCAACTTGCGGATATATTCACAAGGCCCTTGATGAACCAAGATTTCGAGAGTTGAGGAATGAACTAAATGTCATTGATGCGAGCAACTTTGCTTGACCGCCTTGCACAAGTACCCATAGTAGACATCGTAACTAGTTTAGATGCATGCATGGACATAGGGGGAGTGTAGCTCAACTCATGAGTCAACACTACTTCTATTATGCGCACATAGACAATTCGTGCTTCATTTGGTCACTCCGGTGACAAATTGTGCTTAAACGATGAGTATTGGCCTTGAACCCAAGATATATCTTCGCGGTTTTGGGTTGATAATTGCTCATACATGGTGGCCTCGGCCACCGCCCTCCTCCTTATGAGGAGTTGGTTTTATTTGGATCTTATTTGGTGTTTTAGATTTCCTTTTGGGGAGAGAACTCAAGCTTGGGCTTTCTTGTTTGGTTTTTGCAAACTTGAGTTTCTTCTCCTTCCTCAGCTACTTGTCTATCCCAAGCCACAACCCTTTCTTAAAAAACATCCCATCTCTCTCTAAAAATGTTTTTCATGCTCTTGGTTGTTTGGATGGTCGGAAACGGCGGTCAAATCGGCTTCGGGGCTTTTTCGAGCCCTAGCTGATTTTGCCCCAGGTGCCGGTACTACCGGCCCCCTGGCGGTACTACCGCTGCACCTGTGCAGCGCGGTATCGCCACGGGGCCGTGTAAATACCAGGACCGGGACTACCGCTGGATCAAGCGGTAGTACCGCTCGCGGGATTTTTCCAGGATAAGGCACGGGGCAACTCGATGTGGGGGTTATTTCCCCCACTCGTTTTTCCTCTCCGTGCCCTCTTCCTCTCCAAGATCCCGCCGCCGCCGGCCACTCCTCCGCCGGGAAGGAGCCCTCCCAGGCCTGGAGCTTCCTCCCCCACGCTTGGGACGCCTCCTACACCTCTCCTCCACCTCGATCCTCCGCCATGAGTTCCGGTATGCCCTATCCCTCTCTCTCATCTAGTTGATGGATAGAGATGAAATTAGTGGTGTTCCTCTTGGATTCGTGGTAGATTGAGTAGGTAGATGTGTGCATTTGTGGATCTAGAACCTTGTCTATCATTTTGTTGCGAAATTTGTGGCTAGTTTGAAAGTTCCTCTTCCTAGATTTAGAGGAGTAACCCTAGATAATGTTAGTGCTTTTTAAGCCTTAATATTACCTCTTGTTACATCTCCAACACTATATTTGGCACTCTCCCTCTAGTTTTAATTTCATACAATTTTGTAGACATGTGCTCTTTTTCTCCAAAATAATGAAATGGTGCATTCTTACCTATATGCTTGTCCCTCCCATGCTATTCACAGGTAGTGCGTCTCGTGGTCGCATCAAGTCTGTCGGGCCCAAGAAACCAAGGACCGATGGTGTCGTGGGTTTGTCACGTCAGATGTCATGGATGACTTCGTAGGTGTGGGATTTGCGCGAGTCAATCGTCTCCGAGTTTGGGATCGCGGGAACAAGGACGAACACAGATTTACCCAGGTTCGGCCCCTCAATGTGAGGTAAAGACCTACTTCCTGCCTACCCTAGCTTGGTATTGATATGATATATGTGGTGTTACAATGGTGGCGATCCGATCTGGGAACTCGCCGTAAGAGCTAGGGTTTAGGGCTTGATAGCTTGACCTTGTCTAAGTCCTGCGAGTCCTCTTTATATACACAGAGGCTCGCTAGGTTACAAAGGAAACTTCCTCCACAAGGAATACATCAACTGGAACCTACTTGGAGACTAACTCCTCCTCACGTCTTCCAGGATATGTCTTCTAGATCTTTCTCCTTGTGGCGGTGCGATATTGGGCTTGCTTTCATGCAGGCCTTAATTGTGCGAGTAAGATAAGTCGCACTTTACCAAATATGGGCCGCGGGTTAATCTACAAAGTATTCCCCCGACATTAGCCCCCAAGTTCAGCTTGGACTTCGGATGAAGGCTTCTTTGTCTTATTGAACCATGGAACCGCTCACATGAATATCCCAGCTGAACTCCAATTTTTGTATCGCCATTTGCGACTTATAACCTTCTTAGCGGCTCAAGGCGCGACTCATCTGGTCGTGCCTGTTGGTTTTCAGATCTGAGCGTCTTCTGCGCCTGGGCTTTTTATGTTGGCCCATCGGCCTCCCTGGCGTTCTACTTCAATTACGCCGCCGCTACTCTTCTCCGCCGCCTTTGGTTCCGCTTCTTGCGCTTGCAATCTTCTGGCGGAAATCCCCTTGATCGAAAGAGATGTCTCGCCGTAGCTGCAACTGGGAAGGCTCGTGGATTGATGAGGTATTTTTGGAGTCTTAGCTGCTCGCGGCCTTCTTCCTCCGAGGGATCAATGCGAATGGCGCGCTGCTGGCGAGGAGATAATTCCCGATCCACAACCAGGAGAAGTGGTGATTTTTGCGGAACACGTCGAGCGCGGATTCAAGCCTCCTGGTTCTCTTTTCTTTCGCTCCCTGATGCAGCGGCTGGGTCTTCGCCTTCATGACATCGGTCCCAACTCAATATTGCAAGTGAGTAACTTCCATGTCCTTTGCGAAGATTACTTAGGCATCCTCCTTCAATAGACTTCTGGCTCGCTCTCTTTAGCTGCAATAGTCAAAAAGAAGCAATAGATGCATCTTTCCTCCAATGCGGCGCCATATCTTTCCAACGCCGTAAGGGTAGTATTTTCCCAAAGCTAGCCCTTGCCAAAAAAGTTAAGGACTGGCAAAGAACTTTCTTTTACTGCAAAGATACTTCTCCTGAGAGCGAGATTCATCTCCCCCCTTGGTCTCCACTTCCTTTCGAGCTACCTCTGCTTTGTCTTCCAAGCCCGATCCTTCCTCGTTGGCCTCCATCGAGATTCTTTTAGATAAGGTGAGGGCGCTGACGCTCCATGGTCTTACCGGATTGGATCTTATATCTTGCTGGACCAAATGGCGAATTCAGCCCGTGAGTCGCCGTCTGCGACTTATGGTGGACTTCACCTGCCATGCTGATGACGTTGATCGCACTTGCCCAGAAGATTGGGACAAAGGGGAGTGGATAAACTTCATTCGCCGAGTGACGAACGAGGACATTGACTCGTATGATAACGTCGGTCTTGCTCCCTTCTGGGCTGAACACAAGCCTTTTGTGGTAATTATTCTTGTAACTTTTTCCCTCTAGGATTCCTTCTTCAAAGTTGACTATTTCTGACGTTGATTCTCTTTCAGATCGATCCTTACTTTTGGACTCTCCCATCCGAAGAGGAGACCGGCTCAGGCCAAGAAACCACTGTGAAGTTGCCAGAAGAAGTCGCTGATCCTGGCGAGGAAATGATCGCACATGGCACTGTTTCCGAGCCTGGTGGTAGCACATCTGAAGAGGAGCAACAAATGGCCAATGCTCTCTTGTCCACGGCTCCAGGCACATCTTTCTGGCGCTTCCTGAAGTACCTCGCAGGTCCTCTAAGCGTCTTCTCTCTGAGAGCTCAGAAGATCCCTCGCAACCTGAGAAACGTCGCAAGGCCTTGGCGTTGCTTGTGGATATCAAAGCTGCCAAATCTTTAAAACTTGCTAAGCCTGGCAGCGCTGTACTTCCCTCCGAGCCTGTGAAGAATTGTCCCTCGACAAGCTCGGGTATTTCCTTGTGACATTCTTTTCTTTGTATTCATGTGTCTTCATGAAGGGTTGTTTATTCACTGTTGTTTTTTCTATCCCGCAGGCTCAGACCTGCAAGATTTGTCTTCTCCTTCTTCTGGTTGCCTGATGAAGAGCGTCCGTATTGCTTCTGGGTAAGATTTGCTTTCCTTCTATAACTGTTGTGCTGCCATTTTGGTCTATAACCATCAATATCTTGCAGGGCCATGGTTGGAGGAGATACAAAGTCTACCTCCTCCACTGATCTTTCTCAGCCAACCACAAGTGAAGGTGATGTTGCTGGTGAGACATGGGAACTAGCGATGGCGCGACTTATCTGAAGCCTTCTTTAGAAGAGGGTATTGCCGATGCGGCTCCTGCCGTGGTTCCAGTCGCAGCGCCATCTGCGACTCCTAATGTTGATGGGATGCCCCTTCAAGTTGGAGCTCCTATTTCTGAAGCGGCTGACCTCCCCAGCGCTAGTAGTTCCAAATCAATTGCAGATGCCATAATCGATGCTGGAGATAAGCACGCTGCTTTATTGCGCGACCTGGTTGGGCAATTATCTTCAAGTCGCCTGGTACGCATACTGTAGCCCCCAAGGATCAAGACCTTGTGTCAGTTCGCAGGGTGTTGATTCTTTCTTTTTTCCAAGCTTTGAGCCCCCAAGTACCTTTCAAAATTGCTTATATTCCGTTTACTCGCAGCTTGAGCTTTCTTCGCTTGCTGCTTCTGACGCAATGAAAGCCAAGGGCATTTCCTTAGATAAACCTGAAGTGACGCGATCTGCCTTGGGACATCATAGCGATATCATTAAGAACCAAGCGCAAGAAATACAAATACTCAAAGATCAACTTGACTCCTGTGAAGAGCAATTTAAGGAGCTCGAAGCAGACTCCAAGCAGCGACTAATGGAGAAGGATGAATTGATAAAATCCTTGCGAGAGGGGCTGAATCTCAAATCTGAGCTGCTTGATCGGCTGAAAGGAGACCATGTGAGGGAGCTCGCCGCGCGAGATGAAAATATAACTCGCTGCTCAAGGCTTTTGAGGGTTTTGGATCTGCTGTTAAATCAGCCATTCTGCAACTCGCTGGTACATCCCTAACCCTTTGTCTCTTGATCATTTATCTGAGTGACCATCATGAGCTGCTGATCTGAATAATATCTTGTTTTTTGTTGCAGGGCCTGCGCTCCTGTGTATCGCTCCAATTTGAAGGATCAACTGGAATATCTTCAAGATTTTAGCCTGCGCCTTCTTAAAGTAACCAAAGAGGTTATGACAAAAATCCCCCTGCGACTGATGCTCCAGATTCATGTGAGTTTTGGCTGAACAGGCTACTTAAGGCTCCTCACTATGTCTCTGATTGGAAGGGGTCTTCTGCTCGCTCCGGAGCTGCTCATGTGTTGACATTACTCCGGGCATATTATCCAGAATAGAGGTAGGCAAGATTGCTCTTCATGACCGGGCGAAGCGCGCGGATGGTACTGAGCTTCCATGAGTGAATACTTCGACATCTGGAAGGGTATGTGTGGATACGCCACATTACTTGTTAAGAATTTAGACTTGGGCTCTTATCTGGGAAAGTTCAACCCTGATGGTAGCAAAGCTACGAAGGAGAAATCCACTGGGGCTGAATCATCCCGAGCTTCCGATCCATCCTCAGGACCTGGTGGTACTTCCACTTCATCTGGTGGTGCCTTGGCTATAAGGACACCTGCTGCCCCAGCCTCGAGGCAAGCCGCGAAGGCTTCTGTTCCTGCGACTCGAAAGCAGAAATAAACATTCAATAGTAATGTGCGACTCGTCAATAGTGACTTGCCCGTTAGTATGTAAAAAATTTGTGTACTATAAGCAGTACTTTTGTGACCTATAAGCAGGTTCTTTTATGATACTTCCATTAAGTAGACGCTCGCGCGGCTCAGTATTTCCTAGGAACATGTGTGTTCAGGGTCGAGAGCGGCCATGATAGGCAATCAAGCTCGATTGACGCCACACCCCAGTACTTTGGCCGCATAATGCAAGACGCTTCTAGCTTAAGGACTGCCACTCGTTTGGCAAGGGTTGAGGTAGCGAGCAGTGCTCGCTGTGCTTTGTAAAAAAGCCCTCAGGGTTGGTGATGTATGAAATTCAAAAGACTCAGCGACTCAATGATAGTTGAGGCGAAACGACGAACCCTTGAATGTCAAGGGTGCCGGCTTTATTTCATAACCACTCAATTTATTACAGGGTGAGACAAAGACGATGCAGACCCTTTAATGCGAGTTTTCTGTTCCTCGCAGGTCATGCATACTTGATACTCATCGCACTCATTTGCGAAATAATACTCCTGACGGAGTGGGTTGAACACCTAGTTGGTTCATATTTGAGTTGCTAAAAGCAACTCGGGTCGAGCATGATAGCTCCGATGTTTTCATGCCAAAGTGAGGGTCAAATCTTTTGATAAGGTAGTCGCACTGAGTTGCGACTTATGCCAATTCACGTCCTTGGGGATGAGTCGCGGGGAGTAAGGCCTCACAATAGTTGGGCCTCTCTGACTTGGGTTGTTGATTGATATTGGATCTATGCACATACGCCATCTCTTGTTTTGTTTTTGTATCAAAGCGATTCCTGGAGTGTTATCTTCCTGACTCGCGACTGTATGGTTGAAATTCACCATCTGGTGGGCGCGTCCTGCTGTTCGTCCACTCTGAGTCCCCAAGGCGACTCGCTTTGGGCTGCGGAGGTTTACTGATGGCCTGAGCCCATGTGAGGAGTTGGCGATGCAAGCTTCTTCTGCAATTACTGAGCCTGCTTCCTCGCACTCTAGCGCTCTCTGTCTATCTCCGTGCACCGTGATCACGCCGTTTGGTCCTGGTATCTTTAACTGCAGGTATACGTAGCAGGGGCGGGCAGTGAATTTGACATAAGCTTCTCTCCCGAAGATCGCATGGTATGGGCTTTTAACTGCTACGACCTCGAAGCTCAGGAACTCTGTGCGGAAGTTTCGCTCGGTCCCGAAGCTGACTTCGAGGGTAATTTTTCCTATAGGTCGAGTGATTATTGCTGGAATTATGCCTTGTATATCCTTCCTTGTTGGCTGTAGCCGCCGCTCGGGTATGTTCATTCGACGGAGCGTGTCTTGGTATAGGATGTTTACTCTTTCTCCTCCATCCATGAGGACTTTGTTCAACCTGTATCCGCGACTTGCGGTGTAACAACGAGAGCCAACTGTCCTGGATCTTTTACTTCTGGGGGATGATCGTCGCGACTCCAAACAACCGATCGTTCTGTCCAACGGCGGTGTCTTTCCAGAGTTGGGATTGAGTCGCGGCTCCATCTGCTATTCATTTGCCTTTTGTTGCCCGCTGTTTGTACATCCACGGTATGAAATTGCCCTATGTTTCTTCTTACTGAAGCTTCAGGCTTTTGACAGGAGTTCTCCTTGTCCCTATGCTGCATTGGTCCGCTGTGAGTCGCGATTGATGAATCGCCTTCCTTCCATCGCCTGTAGTAGTGACACTGTGCCTTGGTGTGACCCGCGGGTCTTCCATCTCTTCTGCGATGTAAGTCGCAAGGACTATCGAAAATCCCTTTGGCGCTGTTGGGGAGTGACTCCCTGTTTCTTTTCTGCTCCCTTAGTTGATATTACAGTGTTCTGCTTCCTTTGAGATTGGCAAGGTGCTGCTTGCCATCTTGTCTCTCTCTGCGTGCTTGTTCAGTGCGGCTTAAGGTACGCACCGGTGGCTCAAACCTGCAGTTCTTTCTCATAACTTGCACTTCAGATTGTGCCGTGGTATCTTTGGCAGAGTCAAGGATCCCCGTGACTTGTTTTATCCAGTCGCTGGTTGATTCGTTCTCCTTCTGGATCCATTGTCTGAGGTTCTTCACGCCCTCTATTTGGAATCTTTTGATGAACTTATCCTTCAATTCCTCCCATGAGTTTATTGACTTTGGCGGCAACCTTAGCAGCCAATCCCTGGCTTCTCCTTGTAGTACCAAGTGAAAATATTTTGCGAGCACCTCCTGAGTTACACCGATTCCTGTCATGTTTATTTCATAGTCCTCTATCCATAGAACAGGGTCCAGATCATTATGGTAGGTGGTGACTTGCTGCGACTCGCCGAAGTTCGGTGGGAAACGAGTGAGCCGTATTTCCTCCCCGAAACATGCTGGTCCTTTCAATAACGAATAGGAGCTCACAGGTGCTGTATCCTCATCTGAATCAGCTTCAAACTGGGTTGGTTGGGTCGCATCAAGCATCCGCGGCTTATCGTCAGCCTTACTCTCTTCTCCTGGTGATATTTGCAGACCTGCTAGCTGGTTGTCTAATTCTTCCACATTGCATCCTTCCTCGCCCCACGATACCTTGTGTTGCGGCTCGTTAGGCGTGACTCCATACATGTTTGCTTGCTGCAGGGCGGCAGTCTGTAGCAGATCAATCGCATGGTGAGCTTCCTTATCAGCTCGCGTATCTCCGACTGGTGCTATCTTTGATAATATCCCGATCGCGTCGTGCATATTGCTCTCCGGGTTTTTGTGGAACTTCTGCTTTATCTCTTGCTCTCCTTCGTCCGTTCTGGCGTGAGTTGCCTGTTGCTTTTGCTGCCGACTCTTCAGTCGCCGATCTTCTTCATGGAGTTTTTCGCGCTCTGCCGCGAGTCTTTTCGCTTCTTCGCAAAGCTCCATCCTGACAGCCTCGATTTCTTCAACTCTGGGATCTTTCTCCTGGCCAGGCAGAGGTTCCCAGATTTGTTTTGACGGGACGGAGGCAGGTGTTTTTGCTCCGGTCTGTTGCAGCTCTTCTAACACGCGGACCCTAACCGGCCGCAGCTCCTCTTCTGATTCGTCCCCTTGAGTCGTGTCTGAAGATCTGCGACTGACGGACCCAACGAAGATTTTCACAGACCCGACGGGAATAATATACCCAAATTCAATGTGATCTGCCTCTGGTCCCCACTCCGAGTCGTCGATGAAGGGAACACCATTGATATCTTCCACTTGGCCGATGGCGATGTCCTTGAACCCTGATTCCGATCCTGCGCGGAACGTGATGCTCTTGACCGCAGGCCCCACGGTGGGCGCCAACTGTCGTGGGTTTGTCACATCAGATGTCATGGATGACTTCGTAGGTGTGGGATTTGCGCGAGTCAATCGTCTCCGAGCGTGGATCGCGGGAACAAGGACGAACACAGATTTACCCAGGTTCGGCCCCTCAATGTGAGGTAAAGACCTACTTCCTGCCTACCCTAGCTTGGTATTGATATGATATATGTGGTGTTACAATGATGGCGATCCGATCTGGGAACTCGCCGTAAGAGATAGGGTTTAGGGCTTGATAGCTTGACCTTGTCTAAGTCCTGCGAGTCCTCTTTATATACACAGAGGCTCGCTAGGTTACAAAGGAAACTTCCTCCACAAGGAATACATCAACTGGAACCTACTTGGAGACTAACTCCTCCTCACGTCTTCCAGGATATGTCTTCTAGATCTTTCTCCTTGTGGCGGTGCGATATTGGGCTTGCTTTCATGCAAGCCTTAATTGTGCGAGTAAGATAAGTCGCACTTTACCAAATATGGGCCGCGGGTTAATCTACAAAGTATTCCCCCGACAGATGGTGCTGATGAGGTTCAAGATGAGATTGATGGGGTTCCCGTGACTCGCCGGAGGTTTCCCCCTTCGGAGAAGACCTTGCCCAAGAGGACCAAGACTGCTAGTCAAATGTCGGACAAGGATTTTGCGGTAAAGCGGGCTGTCAATTGCTATGTGATTGAGAGGATGGATCAAGTTCCCTCCATTCGGGGCAGCAATCCTTTCTTTCACAACAAGTTCCTAGAACAATGCTACCATGAGATCTTGTTGAAGAAGCCGGTGGAGAACTATGTCGAGCAACACTTCATCAATATGGATCACATGAGGGACAAGATTGATTACCTTGGAGAAGCTCTGGACATTTGCGAAGAGTTTGGGCTTCTACCCATGATGGAGTTAGAACTAGATTTTGATGAGAAGCTTGTGGCTCAGTTTCTAGCCACCGTTCACTTTGGAAATGAGACGGAGCGCACCATAACATGGATGACATAGGAGAAGAAGTTTGAAGAGAAGTGGTCCACAGTTGCTCAGATGCTTGGTTATGAGGAGTTTGGTTCCATCCTCTACGAGGACTTTGATGATACTCACTTCCGTGTACATCATACGGGGGTGCAGGCTGCAGAAGTTGAGATGCTATTGCCTTTATATGACCCGGAGAGCGCAGAGAAGTGGAAGGTTGGCAAGTCAAAGAGACTCTTTCCTACTTGGGACATCATGCACCGGATTTATCGCGAGACCATCAACCCAAAGGTGGGCAACATTGATGAAATTCATGGGTATCTCAAGAATCTAATGCTCCTCACAAGGGAGATGCAAGGCAAGGGAAAGAAGTTGGATGTCATGGATTTCATTTGGCATGAACTTTGGGAGGTCATTATCAAGAAGAAGAACATCGCTTTTGCTCCTCTCATCATGCGTATCATCATTTGGAAGTGGGTTGAGGAGAACGATGTTGCGGAGCTTGGGGATGCGGAGGATTGGATTCCCCACAAGAGTAAGCGGCTCCTTGTCAAGCTCCATCCGAAGAAGAAGAGCAAAGAAGTTGTGGATGAAGCCGGTCCCTCTCACACTAAGAAGGAAGGGCCTTTCCTTTGGATGGCTACTTCTATGAAGAAGCTCTTCAAGCTGACCAAGAAAGTTGAGAGGAACCAATATGATGTCTATGAGGGCACGATGAAGGCTCGCCAAGCTGAAATTGCTCACCGTCGTGCTCAAGGAGAGCAAGTGCAGTCCGGTTCGGAGAAGAACATCACTCCATGGGAGGAGTGGAAATCTCAGGACAGTGCAGGGCAGGTGATCACTTGGGCAGATTATGAAGAAGATGAAGTCACCTCTCAGCAGCCTCCGTTCGGTTTCGAGTGACCCGTGGGGCGTTAGCATCGATCTGTCCCTTTTTGGTGTCTCGATGCCAAAGGGGGAGAGATATCTAGTAGCTCGTACGGGGTTTCGCAAGGGTTGTGCGTCACAAGCCTGTTCTTTCTTCGTTTTGTTTCTCTATGCTTGTGAACACTTTATTTTCTGTTGTGGATCTCTCCATGTGGTGTAAGACATGTGAACCTTAATTGCTTAGCCTTTGTTATGTCTATGTTCTTGTCTTACCTTATTGTTGCAAGCTTTTTATCTTATATTATTTGCAAAGTTTGCAAAAGGTAGGGGGAGCAGTGATCCTAGATTGTGTGCGTTTGTGCATTCAAAAGCATTTCATGAATAATGCACATGTCTAGGGGGAGCTCCGTCTATCTTTTACAAATCTTTTGCCTTGCGATAATTGTGTTGTCATCTAACGCCAAAAAGAGGGAGATTGAAAGTGCATCTTCCCTAGATGATGTTTTGGTGTTAGTGATAACACAATTATGTATCTAATGATGTTTTTTGAGCTTCCAGGAATTATTGTTATAAGCGTCATCGTTTAGAGCTTGCAATTTGGTCTTGGCAGTTTTCTGCTCCAGGCAGCGGTAGTACCGCCAGGCGCGGCGGTAGTACCGCTGCGCAGCTTCTTCAGCCAGCTACCGCTGGAGGTACCGCCGTTTTCCAGGTTCTGTTTCTTTCAGCGGTAGCTCCAGCGGTACTGAAGCGGTAGTACCGTTGGGCAGCGGTGGTACCGCCCGTTCCAGCGGTGGTACCGCTGCGTGCGTTTCGGGCGTCAGTAGCGAGCTGCCAAGGTTCCAGCTACCGCTGCGGTACCGCCCGAGGTACCGCTGTTTTTCATCTTCTGTTTCATCGAGCGGTAGCTGCAGCGGTACCGCAGCGGCAGTACCGCTGAGCAGTGGTGGTACCGCCGCCTCCAGCGGTAGTACCGCCTTGAAGACTGGAGCGTGTCCCGCGAAGATAGCCGTTTGAGTCGAAGACAAAGAAAGGCAGCGGTAGTACCGCCGCCCCCAGCGGTAGTACCGCCGCGGGAATCTGGGCTGTGCAACGGCCACTTTTGGAGGAGGCTTTATAAAGGGGTCTTCTTCCTCCTTGACGACCAAGCTTCGAGCACTCTCTCTCTCCTCCATTTATTGAAGCTTCAACCTACTAGATCTCCCACTCCAACCACCCAAACGTCTTGATACTTTGTGGAGTGAAGGAGGAGGTCTAGATCTACATCTTCACCGAAGGAATTTCAATTTCCCCCACACTCTCCGTGTGGATCTTGCATCTTGGGTTGCTTGTAACCCTAGGTGCCTTTGTGAGTCTCGGAGGAAGTCCGAGGCATTGTTGGGAGGCTCCAACTCATTGTGGAGTTCCCCAACCTTTGTGTACCGGCTTGGTCAACGCCATCAAGGTGACCTCATAGTGGATGAGCCAAACCCCCACATGTAAAGCTCACGGAGAATAGAGTCAGCACATCCGTGCTATTGGAGCGCCTAGGTGGCTCCACACTCCTCCAACGTAGACGTACTTCCCTTGGGAAGGAACTACGGGAAACATCTCCGTGTCTCCACTTTGCGGTTATTTCTATCCTTTACTTGTTGCTTCCGCTACGTTATTTACCTTGCTTGTATCACATAGGTTGCTATCACCTAGTGCACATCTAGTCAATCTTGTTATACTTTGCTCAAGCCCTAATTAATCGAAAAAGAATTAAAATTTGGTAGTCGCCTAATCACCCCCCTCTAGTCGACATATCGATCTTTCAGCGCCCCCCTCCCCCTCCCCCTGAACTCTACATATAGCTCCGCCATGGAAAGCAAGTTCAGTTCCTGGATTCTTTGTGCAACTATGATGAATTGAGATAGACGACCAGGCGAGAGTACTCAAATATTACATGAAGCATGTGGATTAAGATATACCACCCGCCAGAGTACTCAAATATTACAACCCACTGAAAAGTCGCTAAAGGAACATACCTTGTACGAGCAAGTTATATGATCATATTTTCGAGGCGTAAGAAGTGATGTGTAGAAGGCAACACATGGTGTCGAAGGCACTGACAGCACGATCCAGCGGGACATCGTCGTCCGCCACCTCCATAGGCGGAGCCGCGCCAAAAGCATCTGTGGGGGTCGAATTCGAAGGAGCCGAAGCGGATCGGCTTCTCGACGGTCGGCGCGTCAATCGTCATTGCGGATGGAGCCGGTGCAACCATGATTCCAGCACTTTCCCTTCCCACAGACAGCGCCAGTCGACGTGGGGTGGCCACGGCAAGTCCCAGGGTCGAGTACCCCAGGTTGATTGAGAGGGAGAAAGATGAAGAGCTGGTAGTTACCACGGCTGACAAGCAAGGCGATTTACCCAGGTTCAGGCTCCCGAAGGATAACACCCTACTTCCTGCTTGTCTGGTATTGATTATCAGAGGTGTTACAATGGCGATCCTGGCGAGATATCGATCTCGCTAGGTTTTGGTGGTGGAATAATAGCTTACCCTAGATCGGCGGCCCTCCCAGGCTTTATATTGGAGGCTGGGTCTTGGGAGTTCGCAACCGATTAGGTTTACAGGTAAGGTAGGTCTCTACCGACAAAAGCCTCGCCTGCCTTGGGGCATACTCTGTCCTCTTTGGGCCCCCTTCGTGGGCCTCGAGTGTTGTCTCCTAGTAGGCCGCCAGCTGGGCCCTAGTCCTTGCGTGCACCAGGTATCTTCACGGTGGGGCACCCGATAGGTAGGCCCACGTCAGCGACACACACTAAAAACCTGAAATGGAGCCCATGTTTTATAAAAATTCGAAATCGACATTTTTAAGTTTAGAAAATCGAGAAAACAGTCCTGGATGTAGATATTGTCGAGATCCACAATCGTGCAAAAAATTCAACTCCAAATTCATTGTATTTTGGGCTGCACAAAGATGACAAACGAGTGGATCTGGGTGGTGAACAATACGTAGTTTCAAAATTTTGAAATTTCCCTCGATTTGTCTTTTTGTGCATACCAAATACAACGAATTTTAAGGTAAAATTTCGCACGCTTGTAGATCTTGACACAATCTACATATGTGATTTTTTCGTGATTTGTTGGAAAATCAAAAATGTCATTTTCGTTTTTTTTCAAAAAACGGGCTCCATGTAGCCTGGGTTCCAAAAATCCACTCTTCGACACACACTTGATTCTTAAATATTGCTTATGAAGTAGCAACTCTTATTGGCGTCAGTTTTTCCTCAACGTAGGTTATATTGAAGCCGCAATCAGTTCTACCTCATGTTCAATATAGTGTTTCACTTTTTCACCATACTCATGCATCAAAGTTTTGTAAAGAAATTGTTTTTAGAGAATGAATTGAATTGAGAAGGAAAACAATTTTCACTTTCTTCCTTCAAATCCAACTCCTCTTAATAGTACAGTCTTTTCTATAAACCCAAAGCTATAATATAAAGGATGTGTCTTTAACTATGAGCTCAGCTTCTGAGTCAAGATGTTGGTTCCTCAAGAGCTTGTGCTTCTTCTTGTTTTTAGCTTGTACCCTTCTTGGCGACTCTATTCTATGAATCTGAAGCATTGGAGACATGAAGAGCTATTCATGAGTGTTCAATTTTTGTCTCGAGTCTTTTACTTTTGAGTCCACTCCTACTCTTTCGAGTCTTCAATCTTCATCCATACTCTTCGTATTTTGAGAAGTGAACTTTCCTGTGGTTAAACCAACACTAAATATCTATGTATACGCAACAACATATTAGTTCCTTAACCGGTGTAATTTTAAAAAAACCCACAAAGAGGTCACTAGATGCACTTTGAATATTACTCTTTTTGGGAGATCAATGAAAACTTTTAAACTTTCAACAAAAATGTTTTTTTTTTGAATTTCATGATAGAAGCGGTGGGGCTCCTCCGCCCCGTCTTCCTCGAAAAAAAAATTCATCATAGAAGGGCTCCCCTCCTAAGAATGCTAGCCATGAACTACTAGTGTTGATACTTTGAATAACTACTAGTTCGTACTTTTTTTGTTTGTTGCTACGGTGCTGTTTCATACTTGTGTTTATTTTCATGCTACACATGGTAATCTGACCACCATGGAGTAGAGGTTACCATAGCAGCAAATGCGAGGGCAAAATCAAACAGTAGCATCGAGTTTTTCCGATTGTGCAAAATAATGCTGTGCAGATGAGTAAAAAAACTGCATAATATTGACCGAAAATGCGAAATTGTTTTAGGAGCGACTCTTCCACAACAGTCTCCGGCGAGCCATATTTTAGGGAGCAAAAAAAAAAAAAAAAGCTGCACAGAACCAAGTTTGCCCTCGCCGGCGCTGTTCGCAGAGATTTCATCGCTGCGCGCGCTTAACGGGAGATATCATGAGGCGCCACTGTTGCTCGCGAGACACAGGATCTCACCATGATGGCCTGAGCTCACAGCAGCAGCTAGCAGAAGATCAGTAGTAGTTGCACATCGAGTCGTAATGAAGAGAGGGAGGGCATGGTCGGTGGGCGGCGGCAAAGGCAGAGTAAGTGCTCGCACTCGCACATCGCATCATTGTTCCTGATTTACTACTCGTGATCCGTCACAGAAACAGCCATCGACGATCTCTGTCTACCTCCCCAGGATCGTCACATCAGGATTCAGAGTAGCAGGAGCAGCCAAGGAGACTTGCTGACAAGAGACCAAGCCAGCTAGCAGTCAAAGTATGTACCCTTTTTTTTTTTTGCATGGTAAAAAGTATGTACCCTTTGACGTACCTACATGTGCGTACACTACTGTACAATGTTATGTATACTCGAGTCTGCAAGGAACACAGGCGAGTTATGCCTAATTATACCTGTGCAGAGATATACATCCATCTGCTGCAGCTTGTGCAGGTACAGTAGTAGCACTTCACTGCGATGCAGAGCAGGAGAGGAGGAATAACTGGTGTGGGTTCCAGGGATCGATTGATGGATCATGGATCAAACTGTCATTCGTTTAGTATTACTACTCTTCAGACTGCTTGACCTGACCACATGGCCGTGATCTGCAGTAATTAGCCATTCAGGTTGCAGCACTGCATCTCATCCCAATCTTTTAAATATTTAAGCAAGGCTATTTCCTGTTAAAATTGCCATGCCCCTGCTCAGACTGTCGGACAGCAGCAAGGAGAAAAAAATGCAGTTGCTGTTAGTGCTAGTAGTGACGGTTAATCTATCAAAAAAAAAAGTGACTGTTAACATGTAGGCATCTACCATAAGAAGATGTTCCTCCTATCCATCTATCCAGGGTTCCTATCTTTGTCCTTGTATTGTGTTGCCACGCAAAATTGCCGCGCGACACCACGATAACAGTCGTACTTTCGTGACGACGAACGATTGCTTTACGAGCAAAGCAACAAAGATCTCCTCGCTTTCGTGGAGGAGAGACGACCGCTTTTTAGCGCAAAACGGCAAAGATCACCGAACCCTAGATGGTAGAGCTCGGCAAGAGAAGAAACGATAAGTAAAAAAGGATACGATAAAAGATGCGTGAAAGTAGATTGGTTTTTGTTGAATATCGATTGGGTTCTCTCTCAATCGGCCGCATGCCCATGTTATATAGGCAGCCTGGTCTTTGGCGTACAGGAATAGAACTCTAAAGCTGAACCGAATAGAACATATCTTCTGATTCGGTAGCGCATAAAAAAAATAATTCTAATCCATGTCGTGTACAAATACTGCTGGCCATACAAGGAATATAATAGAATATCCGGCCGCAAATCTAATCATATCAACCAATGGAAATCACGTCTCGAGCATCATCATTCATGCAAATAATATTTTTCTTGTCGCCTGGTTACTTACGTGATAGGATTCACAAACCTGAAACTTCAGCCTGGCCAGATCGCTCTTAGGATTTGTCCATCACAGCTATGTACTAGATCGACGTAAACCAGAAACTGGACAGGACTTGTCCCTGCTAATCCATGCAAAACACCTGTTGCAATACTTGAGCAATATATCAGATGATTAACTTAATCAATAAGTTAATTTGGCTGATCATAAAAACTACACTAGCCAAATTACACCATGAACAGTCCTCCCAATGATTCACGTAGAGGGTGGTCCGGTGAGACATTCGGCCGAGTGTTGGTCGCAGTCATGACTAGCTACCTGCAGTGAGCTGGATTCAGTGCCTCAACAAGAGACACCATAACATGCCATGCTACACGCCGTGATCCCTCGGCAGCCGGACATACAAGATCCATGAGGCAGGGGGTTGAAATCTTGCAGGGATATATTTTTGTTGGGCCTACATGTTTAGTAGCCAGGCACAAACACAATGGGGTAGTCACATCGGGATCGGCGGTAGTATGAACAAAGATGAATAACAAACACCAACTTAAGGAGATGGTTCAAACAGTACAGAGCAAATGATAATATGCTACAGTACAGTAGTACAGTATATAACTGGTTGACAGGATCAGGGTATCTAGTCATGTCAACGAAAATGACACTGCAGAGCAACATCACCTGAAGAAAACTATAAGAAGAATCTGCACACATGTTTACTAGTTCTACACATTCCTGACAGGAGATGAGGAGAGCCTAGAACAACACTAGCTAGAGAGCAAATCATGCATCGCAATTTGGCAAGGGATGGATACGGACAAGTAGCAGGCTAGCAGCAGCAAGGGACCAAGAAATAAGCTAGCATCCAACCCTGCAGAAAACGTTTGTTTCCTCTATAAACCAGACCACGAGCCCGAAAACTTTGCGCCTGACCTCTCAAGATGTTGCCAACTTCTCCTTATATCCTACCTGACAAAAACGAAATACGGCTGCTAATCATTCTCAAGGCGGCGACAAATTTTGCCTGGCAATGGCGAAAGGAGAAGCAAACATGAGAGGGAGCTGTGCGACAAGACACCTTTAAACCTGCGGCGACAAATCTCTGCGCCGGAAAAGGGGCAAAAGATGCCACACAAGATGAAATTTCAGAACAGAATTCGTACATACATGCAGGGGGAGGTTTGAATGGATGGTAAAAGCGAGAGAAGCTAACAAAAAAAAACATTTCTATACCATTTCATCAAGCTAGATTCAAAGTGAAGAAGAAAGAAGCAATCTTTTACTACTGTTTTACACACGGGCTTGGTCTCCAATCTCTGTTAATCCTACGTACTGGCAGCAGATTGGCAGTGGCGCCTGCCGCCTCCAGAATGTTAAGCAAGTGACAAAAAGTTGAGCAGATGGTGATTAAGTACGGGTGGATGGTGATTAAGTACGGGTGGTTAATTGGCGCGCCGCCCGCGGCTAGACTTTGTAGATGACGAGGAAGCAGGGGAGCACGGCGCGGCTGTCGAGGACGACGAGCTCGCCGTTGCCCATGTCCACGGAGTCGTAGTACGGGGAGCGATGATTCCGGCTCGCCTGGTCCTCGCCGTGCGCCGGCCGGACACGCCCAGCGATGACACGGCACACCAGCATGGCCCTGCGGCCCGCGCCTGGCGATGACCCGGCTCTGGCATGAGCGGCACCGCTGCAGGCGAAGGTGCGTACCGCGGAGCCGGACGGGCCGAGCTGGCAGGTGGCGACGCCAGCGCCGAAGACGCCGCCCGCGCCCGCGGCCGGGCGGCACTGGAAGCGCATCATCTCGTTGCCGTCGGCACCGCACCGCGCCGCGGCGCCGTGCGCGCGGGCGGCCGCCCTGGCCTCCTCGAACCGCGTCACCGCCCGCGCGCCGCTGTGCACCCGGAACATCGCCTCCACCTCCGGCGCCGCGGCGGCCGCGGGGTCCCACCCGGACGAGAAGATGAGCTCGACCACCTGCCGCGAGGAGTGGCCGTCCGGCAGCTCCGCCATCGTCAGGAACGCTGAGCTCACCGGCGCGGCGGCGGGTGACGGCATGAACACGGCCGCCATCTGCTTCGGCTTCTTCTTGGGCCGCGGCCTCGCGTCCTGCTCGCCCCTCCGCCTCTCCCGGCGCGGCTTCTGGTGCTTCCAGGCATGCCGCGCGGAGGCCACCGAGTCCCTCACGTCCGCCGCGGTAGCGCACGAAGCCGGGAGAAGCGGCTGGGTCTGCGCTTTCTTGCACGGTGACGGCGCGACGGCCGCATCCGCCACGCCGTACGATCTGCAGCTGAGGGACCGCACCCACGCCGTCGCCATCGTGACGGGCAACGCAGGCCAGCCAAGGGAGAAGAGAACCGGCCTCTAGCCGCGCGCGTTCTCTTGCTCGGGGATTGCGCTCGGTGGATGGATGGTGGTGGTGGTGGACTGGTGGTGGCCGCGGCTGGCTGTGCTTTGCTTGGCTCCGGGCGTTATTATGGCGGGCTGATTTATTCGCCACTGGCTCGCCGCGCCGTGGGGCGATGTGTCAGTGACATCACACCTGCCTCCATCAGCTCACACTAGCCCTAGCAGTCTACTCTCACCAACATGTGGCCCCCAAATTCCGCGGGACCCAGTGTCATTGAGAGGCGAAAACATTGGCGGCTCGACATGGTTAGCAAACACCGGCAACAGTTAAGCCTGAGCATATTTTGGTTCCAAACCGGTCAAACCATCAGCCCGCACCGCACCACACCGTAATAATTGTTTTTGCCGGTCTTAACCGGTCTACAAATTGAAACCGCTATCAAAAAGCCCCGTGCTGGTCTGAGACGGTCTGGAACCAATCAAACCACGAAACCATCATCAGTTTCGTCGCCATCGACTAAAAAAAAGAAAATTCCCCATGCTCTGGCCACGACGGAGGCGGAGGCAGGGCACCGAGGTGAGGGCACGGAGCGAGGCTCCGGCGAACATGGACGGTTTCCCTAGCGTCGACGGCTTGCTGGATGCTGGGGGCGCGATGGAAGCCGAAGGCGAGGGGCGAGGAGGCGACGCCAAGAAGGATCTTGACCAGCGGTCAGATCTCCTCAGCCCGCAACCATGGCGGCCTCCTCCTGCTGCTCGGCGGCGGCTACCTCGTCCCTACTCCGAGCGCGAGCGCCGCTGCGGTAGTCCAGCCAGACCTCGCCGCCTCCAGCCCGCTTGTACGCGGCCGCGTCCACGCCGGTGTCCGTCCGCTTTGTCGTCACGGCTGCCTCGCAGGTGTCCGTCCGCTCTGCCGTCGCGGCGGCCTCGTCGGTGTCCGTCCGATCTGCCGTTGCGGCTGCCTCGCAGGTGTCCGGCCGCTCTGCAGTCGCGGTTGCCTCGCCGGTGTCCGTCCGTTCCGCCGTCGTGGCTGCCTCGCCGGTGTCTGCCCAGCGCGCTCACCACGAGTGCGGGTCCCGGTGTCGCTGTCTGAGCTGCTCCTCATCCACAGGCGCAGGAACCGGTACAACGGCTCGACTGCTCGCTGTTCGCGGAGTGGCTGCTCGACGACTTCATCCGCCTGGCCGACGCACACGGCAGCTTCTGCGCGGTGCTCGTCGCGCTCCAGGCTGAGGCGCGTCCGGCGCTGACCAAAGCCCAGTGAGCGCCTCACACCGGCCATGTCTTGCTCCGCCAGCGGCGGCTCAAGCGCAGCACAAAAGCGCGGTCACCGGCGGCGTCGAATCGATCGGATTGCCTGTCCTGTCTGCTGCCTGCGCAAACCGTGTAAACCGTGCAAACCAGCCCGCACCAAACCGTCACTTAACATGTCACGTAAAGTCACCTAACCAGACCAAACCGTTTGACACCGTCGCACGTGGTCTGGTTTCGGAAACCAGCAGAAACCGTGCTAAACCGGGTATGCCCAGGCTTAGCAACAGTAGTCGTACCGTACTTTTTTCGTTTTGAAATCCGCAGTAGTACCGTAAATAAAAAACATTAAACAAGGTACTGCACTTTGTGCCGGTCTTTTGAGCTGTGTCGATTTGCTTTGGTTTCATTTGAAGTATTTTTTGAATTTTATTTTGACTGGATTTGTGTTTGTGGCGACGGCCCACTGGAGCGGAGATCGATCTTGCTCAGATGAATGAAATCAAGGGTGGGAGTGATCATTTGCATTTGAATTTTGCCCCTTTTTCCCTTCACTTCTTTTGCTGGAACCGTGGCCGGTGGTGGTGCACTGGTGCGTGGTGTGGTGTCTGCCTTTTTTTCTTCTTCTACTGGAGTCCAGTCTTTTCGTGGTCCGTGGCACGCACTGGTCTGGTTGGTTTGTGGTTCTGGTATCTGGGCATCTACGAAAGAAGCTTCTCTTTTTGCTAATTTTGTTGACTCTCTCCTCTCCGTTTCCAACACTTGTTTGTGTGGGTAGTGCCGTAGTGGTCACCCTTGTGTTGTTTCCAAGTCCCAACTCATATAAAAATAGACAAAAGACTAGCTCATTGTTCATTTCAAATTTGGAGCTAAACTTTTTAGAGATTATACAAACATACCTTGTGAACATCCACATTTTTTCGTAGATTTTTTGGAAACATTTAAATTTGACTTTTTATGGTGGTAGCACGGTAGCACCCAAAGGGGTGGGAGCACTAGATATCTTCTTGGGCTTTGTGGAGGTGTTTTAGGTTTTGCGCAGATTGGCTGACTTGCTGTGGCTAAGTCACAGCTACAGTACGCTGCCTTTGGCACTGCAAGCCGCCCGATCCAAAATGAATTGTTCAGATCGATTGCTAGTTATATGCACTGTTCAGGCATGCAGCAGACCTCTGTTTGGTCACTGTTTTACATTTACTGTAGCATAGTATCTAGGCCATTGAAATAACATCCGACGGCGCATGAAGGGCTAAGTCAGCGATACTGTAGCGTCGCTGACTTGCCTTCTCAACGTCAGCTAATCCGGAGCCGTTTTAGGGGGTGTTGCTGGAGATGCTCTAATAACTTTGAATTCAAAAATCGTCAAAAAATACTGCCAGCCGCTACTAACGCAAGTCCAAAGCTCGAAAAACGGCACCAAATAAACTGCCAACCACCACACTAACTCCAACTCCAAGTTCAAAGCTCGGCCACTTCAGAATTTGCGGAATTACTCCCCTACTTTCTTCGGTAGTAACTGCAGAGCATCAGACAAGGGCGCGCGCCACTGAAATGTCAGCGGATAGAGAATAACTGCAGGACACAGATTATTCAGAGGTTAGCACGCGTCGACGTTGAGCATCAGGTTAGCGATGATGATCTCCCAAGATTAGCATTCACGTTGCTCTGTTGGTCCCAGACAGCACCCGTATTGTTAATTAGGTGCCTAGGGTTTAGTTAATCACATTGTCATCTGAATCAAGAACGAGAAAGATTCGTGTCGATGAATTCGTTTCTCATTGATCACCGGCTGACCGGCCGGCATTCAGCTGCTACATCTTATTCCTCAACCACTTCGCCAACAGCAAAGCCACTGCAGGTATATATTTATAGGATGAAGAAGATGATAATGCAATCAACCGTTGTAATTTAAAACTCGTTCAAGTATTGTTAGTCCGCGGTTATATATAGGCTGCACGTGTGATCGGTAGCGTGATAGTTTTGGTTAGCTTCCCTTGCACAGGAAGAGACAAGATCCACAATTCTCTGAAGCCTGAAGTCTGAACCTACGACAGTCGACAGCCTATATTTTTTTTTGAAACTGTGGGGCAAAAGATTTGCCCCATATATTAATTAAGCAGAAGGTGCCCGGTTTATTATGAAAGAAACCGGGCGAAAACCATACAACAACACGACACAACCCACGGGCGAAGTCCCACAACCACGAGAAACCACGACGCCGCACGACACGGCCACCCACAGCCCAAGCTGCACCAGGAAAGCCGCTCGCAGACCACGGCCGCCACACCAACATCCGAGGCCGCCGCCCCGACCTAAAAGGCAACCGCTGCTGCCGCTGCCCAAGCAGCCCCGACAGCCTCGCCGCCAGCACCCCCTTCCGGGACCGCCGCCCCGACATAGCACCACTCGCAACCGAGCCACGACGCCGCACGAGCCAGCCACCCGCAGCCCAAACTGCTCAGGGAGAGCTGCTCGCAGACCACGGACGTCGTACCAACTTCCGGGGCCGCCGCCCCGGCCTAAAAGACAGCCGCAGCTGCCGCCGCCACAACCCTACCACAGGTCCCTCTTGCCGAAATCCAGCTCCAAAGACGAAGCCCTCAAGAGGGAAACGACGCCAAGGCGCCGTCATCGTCCGATCACAAGATCAAGAGTTTCCCCCGGAGCTGGACCACCGATCGGAACGGTGCAAGAGGGGGCTGCAGCATAGCAGCAATGCTTCCAGGGAGGTAAACGACGGCCACAGCCGCCGCCATCACTGGTCACGGAACAAACCGAGACGGGGTTTTCACCCCCAGCTCCAAGCACACCCTCCGTCGCACCACCACCAGCACCGGCGTCGACAGCCTATATGGGATACACGTACGGCAACAGTCTATACGCACATTCAATATCCATCTAGCTTGCTTATGCTCCTAAATGATAAGGTGTTAATTAGTTCTGATACATCGCAGTGCTTACCAGGCCCATGCATGATGGCAACAAGAAGGCATGCAGAAGATACATCGCAATCTAACCTTGGGTACCTCGTTGGCTTGCTCGCTCGATCCCCCTGCCAGTACCGAGGCAACAAAAAGACCTAGCTCGTGATCAAGGATATGATGGCGTCCAATGAGCTGCATATGCATGCTCGATCGGACAAGCTAGTCATTCCCAAACGAAATCCATCGCCATCTTCCCCTTCTCGACCATGGCCCCAAAGATCTCGACTTATCATTGCATTATTTCAACGACGAGAAAGAAAACGGCGCGCATGCAGATCGGCCAGATGCGCCATGCATGCATTTAGCCCAAACTTAATTAGTGATGCTCTGCAACTCCGAAAGAGATCTTCCGCCAACTCTCCGGCCGGAGTTCAATCGATAAGTTTAATAAGCTTTTGTGGTTCAGACTTCAGGCTTATACATCTATTAGTTTTAACTGAATCAGCTTTTGATTATTAAAGAGATAGCAAGCATGTTAGGGCCTTAACTTGCGCAAGGAAGCCTTGTTGTCGAGAATAGTAAATGACTGATGTGTAAGTCAGATTAGTGTGTACTCCTACATGCGGTTATATGTGGGCATCCACCTAATTAACTAATCCCGGCTCCCGGTCAAGCCAGTGCAATTGTTACATCATCACAGCGGATCGGGAATTCAGGAGCACTCGTTGCAGTTGCACCTAACAGACCGGCCAACTGAAGGACCTATCAAATCGATGCCGCCATTGCCAGCCATTGTTCTACCTCTACACTCATACTACTATACTACTCCTAGTAGCTAGTAGTGTAGTCTTTGCTTTTGCTTGGTGCCCACGACGACTGAGAGAGTTGCACTACCTGCAGGCTGCAGCAGTAGCTCTAGCTAACATATACTAGTACTGTTCGATAGTTGATACGGCACCTACATTACATAGGAGTATATACATATGAGAGCATGCATGGTATACATCGTTGTCATGGTGAGACCAGACATGCACATCCATCATCGGTAAACGGGGAGACGTAACGTGAAACTTTCACGGTGGATATGGTATCGTGGCCTGGATGGGCGTCGAAAGTGAAACGAGATCAAGAGACCAGGTTCGGTAAAAAGAAGTTGGCATGCAGTTCCACTAGCAGTGCACCAGTTTCAGGCCGCAAAAGGCCAACAGGAAAGGCACCGGCTTTTGCATTTTCGGCAGGGACAGAGAGAGGGGCCGGGGAGGGGATCGAAGGAGGGGGAGCAAACGGTGTTGGAATATCCAGATATGAAAAGAAGAGCCCGGTAGTCACTGAAGAAAAGAACCGGGAAAACAAAAAGGGAAAAGGATACACTGGAGAGATTGAGATGGTAGCCGCAAAAGCAGAGCCACGAAGACGGGAATGGGGTTCGAAGTATAAGAGCGGCAGCAAGAAGGAGCCAAGAGTAGATACGCGCACGTACGGGTACTCGGCAGCTGTCTCTCGGCCCAGCAGCAGCCGCCACTGGGCTAGAACCGGAGAGCAGTACCAGTAGGAGTCATAGTAGCAGTAGGGAGTATAAAATGGCACGACAATGTCCCAGTGTGGGCCGGCGGCCTCGATTTGGAGGCGACAGGCGAGCTCCTCCTGCCGGCACGCGCGCGCGCAGACTCGGTAGTGCGTGCGAACTTTCTTGGGGTGTTCATTTTTGTTGGCCCAGCAAGCACTCGTGAAAGTTGCCTATGCCTCGCCTGCACTGCATCGGGCAAGATGCTTGCACTTGCACACATCTTTACTTCTTGCGACACTACTACTAGCGGTCTAGCGCATTGACACTGCCGAGTGCCGATGGATACCGAACGTGGGCTAGACAGTCAAGAGCTGGTTGATAACGAACTGATCTTTCTTACATTCCTCACCAAGGCCTCAACAATAATAACCTCCAAATTTACCGCAAACTGATCTCGCCAGGGTTCTTTGAGCCTCAAACGAGGTTGACAAGAATAAATAAACTCAGGATCCAATTTTGCTTCATTTTTTTTTTGCGGGTACTTATTTTGCTTCCTTGACAGGTTGCCCTATTTCAAGATGAGAGATGTTGCCTTGTGCCTGCGGCCAGTAGCACTTGCTTGCTCCAATGACTGTAATGATGCTCCAATGAATGGAATGAACTCCAAAAAAAGTTAAGGTTAGTAGTTCTTTTTCAAAATCGGTTTCGAAAAAGAATGGATCCGGACAAGATCCTTCCTTTGCACCCCGGGGTGTGAAAGTCATCCTTTCACTATTATGTTCCCGATGCGCTTTTAATCTAAGCTCCAAAGTGTTCACCTAATCTTGGCGAAGCCCTCGAGGCGCACAAGCGCGTACCCGATTCGTCCCCCAATGTTGTCATGATGCGACAACCGTTGTCATCAACCATGGAGTCTTCTTCGCCCCAATTTGGTCTCTCTGACCGCCTCCATGGATTCCCGACGAGCACCTCATTCGAACCCGCCCGTCCTGCTTCACCTTGACCCTCTACATCGATCATGCGACTAGTGCAGCCGACATCAGTTGCCCAATCTCTTCGTCGAAGTTCTTTCCAACCTAGTCGGCACACCACGCGTACCCTGCTATCTTCGGCGATGTGCTCACTTTCCATGCATTGCCCCCAGCAGATTTCCCCGTGCAGGAAGGTCGACATCGGTTAACCGTAGGTCAAGCTAGCCAACGGGCCCACTCTTGCCTAACCCTTCTCGGTTTGGAGCTAATCTGAAGCTGACTAGTAGGCCCAACTAACCTAGTATAATATAACCCTGACTAGTTTATTAAATGTTTGTGTCTAGGTGCATGTGACTAACAAAGGTATTAATTGATTTCTATAGGGTCAAGAACTGGATGAGTACAATATAAACCATGGCATGTTCTGTTATGCAAAAGACAAATCTCACTTGTTATTTCCTCGGCCGGTCAACACGCCAAATAGACAAAAAAAAAGTTTGGCAGTTGGTTAGTGATCGAACCGCTCATAAATAAGAGTTTAGTGGCCAGTTTCATACTTTGAGAGTTTAGTGACCAATCTATTCCTATCGAAATAGTTTATTAACCCATGGTGTTTTCCTTTAAAAAATGTCATTATGACCATCTTATTTTTTTCATTACTTTTATGATCATTTCACTGAAAAAGTCATCCAGTGTAATCAGTGGCTCGCCGTTATTGACCTACGGTCGGTCTACTGTAAGTGGAAAATAGTGACCGCCAAAATTTAAGGTAAAAATTAACACATTTCTTGTAGTGTATCATGAGGGACAATCATTCAAATTGCATTGTATGAGATATGCTTGATATTTATTATAGTAGATCCTATTTTATTAAGATTGCATAAATCTTTTTGGACTGGAAGATTGAATAAATTTAATTGGATGATAATATGTGTTTGATGATCATATGACATAACAATGCTTAGAGACCGTGTAAACAAGAGACACATGTACAGTCTAATCTACGGCGAACACATATTATCATGCGTATGACTGTATGAGAGGCGACTCCCCCGAATGGCCAATTTTTCATTTTTTTTTGAGAACTACCCAAGTGGCCATATGTATCTGGATTTTTCGCCCTGTATTTGCAAACTCGGTCTCCATTTAAGGCCGATATGCTAATTCCTCCGATTAGAAATTAATGTCCCTAGTGTGTACTCCCTCTGTTCCATAATGTATGACGTTTTAGTCATTTCCCACATGTATATACTGTTAGATCCACGGGATCGACTAGGATAGATCGATTCGAGTAGAACTGTCAGATGGAGGAGGAGGATCACCTTTTCCTTTGGAGATGAACCCGGAGTGCCGGACAAGGTGGAGGTGGCCGGCGATGGGAGTGGGTAGCAGTGGCGGCGGTTGTGGTACTTCCCGTCGGCTCGCGCTAAGCCTAGATCGGTAGGGGTGTCGGTGGGGGGTCTGGCACAGCGGCTAACCTCGTGACCCGTGCTGCCAGTCCCCCACCTCTTTATATAGCGCGGCGACCGGGGCCCACCAACCAGGGTGCGGTTGGGCGTCCCCGATCAGGACGCGGTCAAGGGGACCGATCGACCCGTTGGGGTTCGACCGGATGAGATCAACCTAACATTCTCCCCTTTGATCTCAACTTTTACTTTTAACTTTATACTTTGTACTTTACTCGTTTCATCACGGATCAGTACATAGAGCATGTTTCATCGTCACAGCTCAATTGCCGATAGAATCAGACAGCTACAATATACGTCTCTGTTTTGAAACAAATCCTGTTACTTTTGGGCCTCTTTATTGTCCGGAAAAATATAGACTATACCATAAACCCATGTCGACTATGTGTTCTCCAAAACACACTGGGCGGTAAGCCTTTAATTAGCAGATCTGCGAACACTTGTGTGTTTCTTTTATCTGTTCCTCTTATGCTCCAAGCATTTCAACATAATTCCGGACTTTCTCCTTTACAACGTATAACTCTGTGTCAATGTGTTTGGCACCACACTTGACTCGTTGTCTTAGGAGTGAATTACTTAATGGTTATTGCTGTTGTCAACCATTATCAATTCCGGGTACAGGTTTCCTTAACCATTTTGCCTGTCCCTCGGCCTTATATCATGCTATAACATGTCTTTACATCACACTGATGTCAATCTTTTCATTCTCTGGAGCTTTTCCACACAAAAACTCCAAATGTGAAATTTAGCGACAATTGTGGATTTCGCTATACATTTCACAAATTCTTTCTTTGTACTCACAACCTTTTGAGAGCACATTTATAGATCTATCTTTGTACTCACAACCTTTTGAGAGCACTCTGTTTCTTTTAGCATGAGGCCGATATCTTTGATTCCATTCCAGTGATCTATATCTGGATTGGACATTGCCAAAACAACCAGGATACGTGAACTGTCAGGGTAATATTGAGTTTCCAACAGCTGAAGCATATGGTACCATATCCATTTGATCTGTTCTAAGTTATCTCTTGGAACACTAAAGTTCTCAATTCCATTACCCTTGACAATAAGAACAGGCGTAGATTTTCTCGACATGCATGCTTTAGAGACTTCTTCTCAGCATGTCCATGCGATATTTCTAATACCCCTTTTCTTCTTTTCTTAGTAAATCTCGATACTTTTAACGACAGACACTCTACCGAGAATACTCTTTTGAGGACAAGAACTTCTTTTCTCTGCCGGTAGTAGATTGACATCACCACTAGCAAGTAGGATATCATCCACATACACAGGGGAATGAATTTCCCATTCTATAAGTTTGTAGAAAAGCGATTGTCCTCTCATTCTCTTTAACCCAAAATAACTTCTGATTCTAGAGACTTGCTCTAGTCCGTAAGATCCCTTGTGTTCTTTACTTTCATCTGATGTAACTCAGATCATTATGTGCCATTATCACTCATTATAATCTGTTTATTCTCTTAGCGCAAATCTTTCGATTTAAAATCGCTTTTTACATATTTCCTTTGGAGTCACATTGGCGTTGTAGACCCTTTATAGCCTACTGTTTTGGCTCCATTGGAAATTACTTATGAGTCCCAAACATCGTCGGGATTCACATAGTCTCTAATCATTAAGACAAGTAGACACTTGTCAAAATCGATTGAGCGCTGCTTATAATCTCTGTAAATGAGGTGGGATCAACCTTCATTTAAATTTCTCTGATATAGACTTTATAGTCATCTGTTTTTCTCATATGGGGATGTTGTTGCTCTGTCATTGCCTAGAGGCAATTAATTCTGTAGTCTTCTATCGCCTAAAGGCAATAGCTCTTACAAGGACCTAAATCACAAGATCCATGTTTGCTTGTTCATCTCTATTATAAAGCAACAAGCTCCCCCAGATAAAATCTATTCGAGCCTTAGGTATGTTCATACCATGCTCCCCCAGATTACTCCATTTTCTCCAAAATGGTGTATCCTTAATCCTTTTTATTTGGGTTTATTCTGTTAACCTGTCAATCTGTCTTCTTTATGGCACTTTGAGTACCGTCCTTAGTCTCCTTTCGGAGCTGTAAAAGATCCAGAATAAATCTATCTCTTTACTTTAGGGGTATCATTATTATGACCGTCGTACTCCCCAGACGATCACAATTCATCATAGATCACTTAGATGCATAATATGCATCACATTATCTGAAGTATAGGGGAGTTTATTCTGTAACATTCTCTATCTCCCCCTCGAAATGTGGCAAGAACCTTTTTGCCACAATTTCGAAACTTTGATTATCTGCTTTATTCAAAATGAAGTTATCTTTTATCTGCTTCATTCAAAATGAAGTTGTCTTTTAATGTATGGGAGTACTTTTTCCTCATTCCTTTTCAAAACTCACAAGAGTTCTTTCTCAATGGTACTTTTGCAAGTCACACTTGCATGCCATTCTCATCTTTAGGTTCTTTTGTAACTTTATTCTCTTTTGACTCATTAAGTGCTTTGTAACTATGACACATAAAGTGTGCGGTCGATATAAAAACACATGAGTCATCACATCTTCTCCTGTCATACAGGATAAGTCCTTTGTCAAAATTTTCTCCCGCCATGCGGGTATTTTCCCAGACTTTTCCCACCACGTGGGTATTATTATCGTCTTTTCCCGTCATGCGGGTAATTAAGAGACACAGATGCCACAATTGGCTCTTTAGACTGCATATTCAATCATCAAATTCAGAAATAAATCTGAATACTCTTTTATACACATGCTTAATCCAACGTTGGTCAAATTAAGCATTCATGTTGCTCGTTTAAAAAATTTCTTCATATAGAGTACATGAAAGAAATTCGTTAAACAAAACTCTGAATGATTTATTTGTTTTCTGCATGGAGAGTACATGAAAGACATTTGTCAAACAAGACTCTCGATGATCTATTTGTATTCTTGGATTAACATCCAGGATTAACATCCAAGAATTCTTTTTCTTTTGCAGTCATTCTTTAGAGAGAACATACTCTCTCACTTTATGACCTTTCTTGGTCATCTTTCGGGTCACAAGTACCCATCCTTTTGCTTTCACGAATGAAAACATGAGAATCTTTGTCTGAGAAAATATTCAATAATAATAAACAATAATGAGCATAAAAATAACCCTTCGTTGGTCTGGTTAAAGATATGCACCTTAAATCTTTAAAACTTTCTTCTATATTCTAAATCACCGTTGGGCAGAATTAGAATGAAACATCATCTTTCTACACTAATTCTACATCACCGTTGGGCAGAAATAGAATCAATGCATAAAACTCATAAACAATATGATGATAATATTTCTATTGCAATAAAGAACTCTGTTTGGAAAATAACATTATCATCAACTCTATTTCAGCGGAAACATGAAATATACATATTTCTATAGTTCAAGAGCATTTCTTGATCTTTTATCTTTTCTCTGAAAATTGATCACTTTCATGCAAAATTATCAGAGATCTAGCCCTTTGACTATAGAACTCATATAATTATAGTACTGCTATCATCAACGTTGGTCAGAAAATAACAATACCATAATTAATCTGTTAAACAAGTTCTCTAATTAAATTTTCCCGTTGGTTCCAATTTAATTAGAGGAGAGTCCTTTTACTTTACAGCAGAAACTGTAAAATATTATCTGTATTTCACAAACATTGCACTGTTCAACGATTAACAAATCATGATTATGTTATTAACAACGTTGGTCATTTAATAACAGAATCATAATTATCTTTAATATCACTTTAATCATGTTTTTAATCCTCACTTTAAATCATGATAATGCTATTAACAACGTTGGTCAATTAATAACAGAATCATAATCATCATTAATATCACTTTAATCAAGCTTTTAATTCTCACTTTATTGCTTTTATGCAATTACTTTTAACTATTTGCAGCGGAAAAAAACATGAATAAAATTCATGAACTTTATACTTTTCAGAAAATATTCTGTCACTTTTTCTGTTTTCTACACAAACTTTCGTTGGAATAATTTGAGTAGAAATAACTAGATAAAAATTGTCCAAAAACTGAACAAAATACTCTGAAAAACGTGCTTCTGTTTTTCCAGCCCGCTCGGCCCACGGCCTTCTTCTATCTGTCGCCCGCGCGTTGCGGAAAACTGCGTCGCACGGCCCGTGAGCGGCAGCGCTATCTGCCGCGCGCGGCGACGCAGTCGCGGCCCACGCCGGCCCACGGCCTGCTTCTTTCGGCCCATTGGCCCGCGTTCTGGCTAGGGTTTGCAGCGGACGTATCTACACACATTTTAGGCTATACGTGCACCCTTTTCAATTCGAATCTAGACAGCATGTGTACCACCTAAAACATTTTATATTGTGAAACGGAGGGAGTACAAGTTTGTACTACCATAGTACTGTTTGTGCGACAGTTTTCGTGGACCGGAGGTGTGTGTATGATTCAGCCTGTTCTGTATGAGGCCTGGTTCTGCTTCTAAAGCCCAAGCTGATAAGAATTTGTTTAGCCAGCTAGCCCGCGACTGGCCCTGATCAATTGATTGTCGATCGATACAAGCACGTTTTCATTGCCCAATCGTGGGCCATTATTAGCTCATGGCATGTGGCCCGACTTGTCGGTGTACGTGTGGCGGGGGCCGTGCACGCATTTAGCGGCCTCGTGCTGTTGCGATGTCGCCGGCCCACCAGGTTGGAGCTAGCTAGACGAGTGAGGACTACAGATGGTAATGGGTACCCGATACCCGCTAAACTGACGGGTATCCGCATTAAATGGGGAGAGTTTGGTGCCGATCTAAACCCGCGGGGCTGCTTAGCGGTAAAGATCTAGACCCGCCGGGTCTACCGGAGGCGATATGTGGGTGCTGAACCCGGACCCGCGAACCCGCAAACCCGCCTCACACACTCACCTAACCACACTCCCCAACTCACGCATCACTGAGGACATGGGACCGGACAACAGCCAATGCGCGCGCAGACACACGTTCGTGCATGAGCAGGAGATAGATGCCGTTGGTCTGTCACTAGTCGTGGACTCATAGTCGTAGTCATGGCGCTGGAGCAGGAACGTTCACTGAAGGATCGTCCGCCGTCCGGTTTTTGCAAACTATAGCCATTCATGATATCATGATGGACCACTTATCTGGTTTTAGTTAGACTTTAGTTCGCCATAGTAGCAAATTAGCAATAGTATTACTCGCCACTTGTTTTGCCAACGTTGCACATATTCTAGCCACAGGCGTGTACATAGCTGCACAGTGCACACCGACCGATCGAGTTCTAGCACTGTGTTAGAATCTCTAGCAGAAACCGTATCCCGTGGAACTGAAAACGCGATTTTCATCTTGTGTTTTGTGTGTTTTAGGGGTTGAAAACCGTCCGGATAAACAGAGATAGAATATATGAACTGTAAAATAGGATATTCCGAATATTGCTCTATTTTTTTTTCCATCTACTATCCCATCGTCTTCTTCCCGGCAAAGCTACCTGGTAGCATTCGATTTGGTCGAAGCCCCACGCGACACTGGTGCGAGCGAATCCCCCCTGGACGACACGAAGTCCCCCCGGGTGTACGGAGCGACATGGACGAAGCCCGCCGGCGTCAGCGCCATCGAAGGTTCGAGCCCGCGCAGATGGAACAACCACCACTGCCCCCCGATGAGCTCCCCGGTGCGCAGCGCCCCCGCCACCTAGCTCGAACCGACGGCCAGCTCCACCGGCACGGACGAAGCTCCGGCTACGAGCACGTCCACATATCGAGTGATGTGAGTGCGAATCTTTGAACGACAGTGTACAATTTTGCCGGAGACGTGAGAAATTGATGGCTGGTGGCTTTGGTATAGACGGCGACGCGGGGAGAGTGCGCAGAATTCCGGCCTGTTTGTGGCTAGTATACTGCCCTCCAAACGGTAGACATAGAGGTCAGAGGCTCGCGTTTTCGGTGGCCTGAAAAACGTTTTCAGTTTCGTGAACTTTTATAGGTTCCGTTCTGCACAAAATATTGGTCCGAAGCCGTAAACCCGTCGGAGTTTTATAGTTTTCGTCTGTTTACGGTTTCTGCTAGAGATGCTCTTATGACGACGACTTCCAAAAGCACTTATCTCTGCCCGTGTTCGTGTCTGCGATCAAGGACATATTTTCTTGGTCTAAACGAGGGGGTGAAAGTGCATGGTGTCCCCATGCATGGTTTTGGTAATTAATGACAATTCTTATGGACTAATATTTGTATTGAGATATTCTTATAGGTTTGTCCATAGGCATCGCTTGAACTCCATGTGTTTGATTCAAGGTTGTATGCCATCAAGATCACTGATTATAATGGACATATTTGATATGATCAAGAAGAAGAAAAGATACAAGGTTGATCAAGATTAAGTGCAAAGAGTGGATTCAAGTTGATCAACACACAAAGCTAAATGATATACCATGTGGGATCATGTGATCCAATGATATGGTAAGAAATTGTCCATATAGTTTTGTGAACTAACCCATTATGTTGGCATTCCTTTGTTGAGGTTAGGCATCTCTCCATGGGCTTGCATCAAAAGGAAGATTTCTTATAGCTCATGGAGGATGACGTCAAGTGGTGATCGTCATCAAGGTTGAGATGTGCAAGTTCAAGATGGGCATCTAGAAGATATCATATGCTTGAAGCTTCCAACCCATTTGGAGATAATGGTCAAGTGAAGATGTTCCTAAGAGAGGCACTCCCATCATGGTGTATGGGGGAGCAATGTGAGTCTTCACCAAACAAAGCGCAATCAAGAAAGGTGGTCCACTTGAAGAGATCAAGATCGTCATCATCTAACTCAAGTGGAATGCGCAAGGCAAAGGTATGATCTTGATAGGATTTCTATTTTACCGGTCTCATCGTGTTAGTGGGAGACCGGGTTATAGGATAGATGTCGTACTATCAAGAGGGGCTCTCAAGTGAGTAACTTGATCGCATCTTTGTGGAGAGCTCAAACCTTTGCATTCTTGGCATTTCATCTTTCTTGGTTCTTACTTGGATTTTCTCCTTGTTGGTTTTTGGTGCTTGTTGTGATCTTCATGACAAGCCCAAGTTTTCCGAAAATGGATTTCGTATGGAAAACTTGTTGCGTTTTCGGGGTGGAAATATTATCGGTTTATCCTTGAGGAAAGTCCCACACCTTCCTATGTAGGAAAGCTCTTGTTGCTATCTTTCCAACAAAATTGGTTTCATCCCATTTGGAATTTCCTTGCATTAGTTATGCCTGTTCTGCTGTTTCTGACAGTTTGCAAAACCGGAATATTGGGCCGAACTATTTGTGTCAGGGCCGGATATTCCGGGGTGCTGGTTTTTCTGCTAAGGAACTTGTGTGCGAGCCTCTGGAGAAACCGAAATATTGGGCCGGACCTTTTGGGTCTGTGCCGGATATTCCGGTCCCCTGGAATTTCGGCTAAGGACCAGCTGCCTGCCAGTTTTGCGAGCTTCTGGTAAAACCGGACCTTTGGGCCGGACGTTTTGTTTCCGGGCCGGATATTCCGAGGGACCGGATATTCCGGCCCCAACTGAAACCGGATATTCCGACCCAGTTTCCTGCAACGGCTATTTTTCTGGGAGGGGTATAAAAACCCCTCCACCTACCTCCAGCCAGACAGCTTTCCCCAGCACATTTTTCTCTCTCTCCCCACCATTGTTGACCTTGGAAAGCTTGCCCCTCTCTCAATTTCTCACATGATTCTTGCATATCTTTGAGGGAAAAGAGAGAGGAGATCTAGATCTATATTTCCACCAATCCATCTCTCCTCTAAGTGAGGGGAACCCTTTCGATCTAGTTCTTGAAGTTCTATTTGTTGAGTTCTTCTTTGTTCTTCCTCTCTTCTCCCCCCACAAGCATTAGTTGCTTTTGGTGGGATTTGGAAGTGAAGGACTTGAGCACTTCTTGTGTTCTTACCTTTGCTTTTGTGCATCGGTTTGCTCTCTCCACGAGGATTCGTGGAAGTGAAAGTTCGTGAGCTTGTTACTCTTGGGTCGTTGGACCCTAGACGGTAATTGAGACCTTTTGTGGTCACTTGGTAGCTCCCAATCCTTTTGTGGGTTGTGCCTCAAGATTGTTGTAAGGTACTCAATTTCCGCCCAAAAGGAAATCAATAGTGGAAGGTGAACCGAGCTTTTGTGCGAGGTTCATCGGAGAATAGGGTGAGGCCATTTGTGGCGTCTTGAGTTTGAAACTCACACCCTCCAACGAGACGTACTCCCTAAAAAGGAGGAACTCGAAAATACATCATCGTCTCCGCGTGCCTCGGTTATTTCTATACCCAAGCTCTTTACTTATGCAATTTACATTGTGATAGCCTTCGTGCTTGAAGTCTATGTCTTGCTATCACCTTGTTACTTGTCTTGCTTAGCATAAGTTATTGGTGCACATAGGTGAACCTAGTATATTTAGGTTGTGTGCTTGTTAAATTAAAACACCTAGTTTTATTTCGCATTTATCAAGCCTAAACCGAAAAAGTTTTTAATCGCATATTCTCCCCCTCTAGGCGACATCCTTGTCCTTTCAGGGGGAAAACATAGGGCCTTCAATCACCGGACTAATGAAGGAGCATGTATCAGGAAAATGTCATTTTTATTAATGAAAAGTGCCTTCAGTGTTGGTTTTATTCATTACGAGGAGTAAACGAGTACAAGTGACACAAGAAGAAAGAAAGAGGAGGAAGAAACTCAACCTATCCAAGACAAGAGGAGAGAGCAACACACAACAACCTAAAGACAGCTACAGAAGGAGACGAGGCACAAAGGTCGACATCAATATCATGACCAATCGGCAAAGACACCGGCGTGGTTCAATTTTCATCTTATCTGACCCAAGTGGAAGAAGCCTTGGGCAATGGTTGTCTGGTCGCCACCCGTCGACTCTACGAGAGGAGAGGGAGTGCCATTGACATGATCGAGTTGATCCAAGGGTGGGATGAGGGGCTCGCTAACCTGCTTCCAATGAAAACATACACACCATCGAAACTTGAACGATCTTCAAGAGCAATCAGATGACCTAGCCCTAGCCGGAGAGTGGCACCGGCTACACCGAGATATCAAACAGGCTGATAGAGTTCGACATTACTTACATCTAAATTTTTTTGTTTCGATTTTTTGAAACTTAAAATCCGAATTTAAGTTTTGAAAAAAAGAGAGACTCATGTAGCTTGGGCTCTAAATGGGGCCATTTCCATTCAGCAATTAATGAAAACTAGGCAAGATGGCGCGTCGACACGCCGCGCCCGTGTGTTAAAATTCATATTTAAAAATGTTTGCATTTAAAAAATTGTTCAAATTTTAAAGCTGTTGGATTTAAAAAAATCACATTTATTAGTTGTGTAGATTTTAAAAAATTGGTAAATTTTGGAAGTTATTTAATTGTTCAGATTTTAAAACTGTTGGAATTCAAACAAAAGTTCACATTTATTAGTTGTTTAGATTTCAAAAAATTGGTAAAATTGGGAAAATATTATATTTGAATTCTTTTCATGTTTGCAAAATCCATAGATTTGGAAGACATTTGTAAATTTGTAATATGTATCATTTAGCAGTTTTTTTGGAAATTTGTTTAAATATCCTAAAATAATATCTCGCCGCATTCTTCGCAAAAACTCATCTGATAAAGATCAATTTTTATGTACAGTTGTAAAATATGGAAAAAATTACATTTTAAATTTATCTTAGCGGAATAAGTATCGTTGAACAATTGTTGTTAGCAAATCGTTGTAAAATCATCCTTATAAGTTTTAATTTTACATGGATAGGGAGCAATAGTTCTTTAAGTTAAAGTAACAACAAAATTTGAGTGGGATAAAAAGAAAGGAAAAAAAAAACAAAAAATATGTAATACAATTTAGGGAATATTTAAATTGCACATATTAACTTATTCGAGTTGGTATATTATGTTTGAGTTTTGTTTTAAATATTTAATTTAATTCAATAATCAGAGGAGACAAATTATATTATTATCTATTTAATTCAATTAAAATTCAATTCATAATTAGAGGAAATCAATTTATATTTTCCTCCAAATATTCGTTCAATTAGTTTTTTTTTGTTTAAAAAAAAAGGTGAACTATAAAATCAGATAGTTTCAAATTTTGTTGCCTCTAAATATGTTAGCCTAATTTAAATGATAAAATTTGGTTCCATTTTCCCATAATTTTCTTATTTGGAAACATAATCGAAGGAAATATATTATGGTTATATCCAAATTTTAACCATTTTGAGCATTTATTAGATTTATTTGAATAATTGGAGAGAATTCAGCTAAATTATTTCTAATTGTTAAACAATTTGGGAAGTTTTTTTTTAAGTTTGTATTTTAGCTTAAAAATTTAATTTAACTGCATAATCAGATGGGACATATTATATGAGGATTTATTAAATTCAATTCATAATTTGAGGAAATAAATTTGGATTTTCTCCAAATATTCACCAAATTAAAATCCTCAAATTTGTTTGCATTATGCCATAAGTAGTTAGCATGTTTTTTGTGATCACTTTGATATATTTTCCATATTTTTTTTGTGTGGATAGTTTTAAAGATAGTTCATGTTCAAAATGTGTTCAGATTTGAATGTGCCGAAAATACAAAAAAGGTTTGTATTTATGGATTGTTTGATTCCCAAAAGTTAGTAAAACAGTTAGATTTGAAAGGCATTTGAAATTTTGAAATATTCAAATTTGGATGCCGCGTTTTTTTTTGATAAAATTCAAATTCGAAAATGGCTACATGTTTGAAATTGTGCAGATTTAGAAATTATTGAAGTTGTATTTGAAAGTTGTTAATGTTTTTTTTAAAGAAAGGAAAATAGAACAAAAAGAAGAGAGGAAAAAAAAGGGCCGAGCCAGCTGCACAGCAGCCAGCCCAGCCCAGCAAGCAGCCCAGCTGCCCAGCCCAGGCTTGCTGGAACGTCACGGTGATGTCGCCTACGGGCGGGCTCCGCCGCGGCGGCGTCGACGTCGCCGGCGGCGCACCCGCGTGATCTGTGACGCGCGGATGAGCGCGACGGACGCGGGTCGACGCGGGGTGCGCGTACGTGGCGGCGCCGCCGCTTTTGGGTCGACGGAGCGTCGCCGGCGGTCGGCGGACGCGGCGGTGGCCTGCGAGTGCAACGGCGACGATTCCGGCGAGCTGGCGACGTCCCGGAAGGTGAGAGTGGGCGAGGAGGGAGAGGGCGCGACGGCGGAGGTTGCCGTGTTCGTCGATTCATCTCGGGAGGGGCAGAGCGCCGTGGCGACGCGTCGGCGGCGCCGCCGAGCTCGGGCTCGCACGGGGAGAGAGGAAGAGGGAGAGTGAGGTATGCGGTCGTTTTTACACGGAGATCCCTGACGTTTCTAGAATTTACGAATTAGTCCTTTACAGGGGGTTTTGTGTAAAAATTTGCGTCACTAATCGTGCGAGAGGGGCGACCGGTTTGTCACCGGTTCCACCGGCGGTGACTGGGTGACGTGGCGGCCGCTGGTTGGTGCGGGTGCGCGCGTACTGTTCTCGACGTGGCTCGATCAGAGCCGTCCGTTTTGCCGATCGGACGGTTAGAAGAAAAGGAGCGACGTGGCCTGCTAGAGAGGGGGTGGCCATGTCGCCTCTTTATATATAAGGTTATGCGAGTAGACGCAATGGATTCGACCCACCACTTGAAGCAAAACCCCACGCCAGTGGGCCACGCGTTGGGAGCAGCAGGACTGGAGCGGAGCGAGCCAGCAAAGCGAGAATCGCGCGCTCAACTCAAAGATGCCGTTCCAAAAGCGAAGCAGCAGCAGTGAGCGTTAAGCACAAGGCTGCCTCTGCCTGCCTGCTTCAGACTTCAGAGTCTCCTCCTCTACTAGTCCTCCCGCTCCAACCCACCACCGCAACCGAATCCAACCAATCACCGCGTGAAGCTGTACGAGGCTTCCTTTCTGTAGGCGGATCGGAAGCACCGCACCAACCAATAAACAACTCCGAATGGAGGCGCCAGCGGCGTGAGTGACGATGCGGGCGAGGGAGATGCACCCGCTCTGCTGCCTCGCCGCCGACTACTGCCACGGCGGCGGTGGCGGCGCAGAGCCCGACGCCGGGGACTGCATCTCCCCACCGCCGCCGGCGGACGGGGCGGTGGCGGTGGCGGGGGTGCTGAGCAAGTGGACCAACATCGGCAGCGGCTGGCGCCCGCGCTGGTTCGCGATCCGTGGCGGCGTGCTCGCCTACTGGAAGATCCGCCGCCGCGGAGGACACGACGCGGAGGAAGATACGACGTCGCCGCCGCCACCAACCGAGGCCGCTGGCATGAGGCTGATCGGACGCGGGGCCTGCAGCGTCGGGGAGCAGCCCATCGGATTCGTCCATCTCAAGGTCTGCTATACTCGTACAATCTCATTGCGAATCGTTCCTCAAGGCGCATCGCATTTCGTATCTCCCGCAAGCGATTTCGTAGATTTGTTAGGAACGAGCTGGTGTGCGCGACTGCTCGATTTCCGCGATAGAAGAAGCGCAACCGCGGCAGCCCCCCAGCTGTAAACCGACGCCGTGCTCTCCACTGGGCGAGCGCACATCACCAGCCGCACGTCGTCGCGATCTACGGCAGAGATTTCGTGCAGCTGGAGCTACCTCTGTCACGTGTGTCGGGTAATAAAGAGAGAGATGCCTCGCTTGGATTGTAGCTGGCTGGCCTTTTGCTTAGCAGCAGCGGGTGCGGGGTTCGGCCTCTAGGGCGGGGTGTGAAAGAACAGTGCTTGCATCGGCATGCTACAGAGTGCGTCCTCGTCGCCGCGCGCGCTCAGGGGAAAGGGGCCGGCTGGCCGGCCGGCGGTATGCTTTAAATTCGCGGCACAAGAACAACTGGCCGGCTCCCAGCTGTATTTTGTTCAAAAGGCCGGGCGGATGATGAGTTGGCGCCTCGGTTTGCATCGTAAATTCGTAATATTGGATGGATTTGTCCGTGAGTTTACTGGGAACTGTACCTACCCATTTAAATGCTCTGGGAGCTTTTCATCCTTGCCTTTTTTCCTTCCTTGTCTCGGCCGCTCACTCTTTATGTGAGCTTGTCCTTCAGAATTTAGATGATGACTGATCAATTTCTTACATATAAATGCAACAGTATTGGCTCCTTTGATTGATTAGGATTTTTTGGAGGATTTGGATCCTTAGGAATTGTTCCTATATAAGTCGTTTGATTTGAAGGGAATCCTCTGAACTTTTTCCCAACGATTCCTTTGCATATTTTGGAGAAATTTCAATCCAGTCAAACCTCTTTGATCTGATTCAAGAGGATGTCACTCTAATCATACTTTTTTTTCCTATTTCTCCATTTTAAGAATCCTGCAAATGAAAGAGGCCTTGCAGTGATATGCATTACAGAGCTATATTGTTTAGTGCTCATTTATTGTGACTGACATTTTTTTCTTGTAACTGAAGAAGTTGTTAGTTAATGTAGGTTTGTATGAACATGTCCAGTTTATGAATCTATAAATAGCATTGTGCATCAATTAACCCAAGGGCTTCTATTTTGGTTTAAATGCCAGCCTGGCTGCTGATTTTGTAATTCTTTTGAACTGTTTGTAGATCTCATCATTCAGCGAAAGTAAATCAGATGACAAACGGTTCTATATTATCACTCCAACCAAGACACTTCAGCTGAGAACTGGTTCTGCTAAGGACCGCGTGGCTTGGATTGAAGCACTTGTTTCCGCTAGAAGTGAATATTCCCTTAGTGGTGTTTTACCATGTGACCAGAATGGTGGATCATTTTCTACAGAAAAGCTCAGGGATCGCTTGCATGCTGAAGGTGTTGGCGCAGCAATTGTTAAAGACTGCGAGCAGATCATTCATTCAGAATTTTCACAGTATCACACACAGATGAAGCAACGTTGTGAATCGTACTTAAGTTTTATTGGCAGTCTTCCACGGGAACTTGAGGTAATGCTTTGCTGGAACCCTGTAGGTATAAGGAATAGGCTAACAATGTAGGGAACTGGATGGTCATTTTCATTCGGACCAACTTTGGTGATGAACACACATTAATAACAATTGTTGACCACTCTTTAGAACTGTATATCCAATTGGCTTTCTTAGCTGTGCAAAAGATTATTGGATATTTTGTTCCATGTGGCTATCTTCCTTGTAAAAAAAAGTAAAGGAAAGGTGAATTTGGATTGTTTCTTAATTTGTATGTTAAAGAAAAGTCAAAATACTTGTCTGGAGTGTGGTCTGAAACTCAAATACTATGTTGATGGTATGCTATCTGGCATCGTCAAATCATCTTCTGACATATCGTGCTCTCTCAGATAGTAAATTCAGGAGAAGAAACTATTGTTGACAATCCCCAGTTGCAATTATTCAAGCCTGACTGTTCCAGCTCTGGAAAATGTAGTGGTACTTTTTCTTCTTTTTAGTTCTGTTTTCCTCTAGCAGTTATTGTCGGTGCATGAGTTTTCCTTACCACAGTAAACATTTCTTTTGGATGTTGTCTATTCATTTCTCCATGTACCTTCAGAGCCTCTGAAGTGCACATTTTTCTTGGACTGCAAATGTTAGATTTCTTATATATTGAATTTTTTTCAATCGATTTCCCTAGTGCATGCGATTTTTCTTGGGCCTTAGAACACAGACTGTGAATGTGTCAATCACACATTTCTTGGATTGCTGATGTTGAACTGCTTCTTCAGGACTGGTGTGTTTTGGGGAAATTTCTCTAGTATAGCTCATTTAGTCATTTGGCCATGACTAGAAAAAATTCAAGCATAGTTATTATATTTCCATCATGCCAAGTTCGAAATTAATACCAATGAGGCGATGACTATCATTGTCTGTTAAGCATCAATATTTCAATAGCATGGTAGAAATCAAGCGTATTTGAATTGTACAACTCGTCTATATTTTTCCATAGGATTAATCTGAATGTCAAATGATGGAAATATCATTGTTTAGACCATGCATCACTAGATATTTATTTAATGTGTTTTCACTGGAAACACTTCTTCCATCTGTAGTTTATTTATGCCTATTTTTTTTATGTGTTATCAGAATACAGTAATACAGAATCTGCTGATGATGCTGGTAAGCAAGAAAAAGTAGGCCAAATGCAAGATGAAGATGAGTTTCATTTCTATGATACAAGGCAAAGTTTCAGTGACTGCACTGCTAGTCCTGATGTAAAAAATAGATACTTAAATTATGGGAATGAAGCTTGCAAATTTGGTGATTTATTAGCTGCTGACAAGACCAACGAATATTTACTGTCGTCTTCAAAGAGGCGCTCCAAGTTACCTGAACCAATAGAAAAGGAGAAAAATGTTAGCCTTTGGTCAATGATCAAAGATAATGTTGGCAAGGATCTTACAAGAGTATGTCTTCCTGTTTACTTTAATGAGCCATTGTCTTCGCTTCAAAAGTGCTTTGAGGAGTTGGAGTACTCCTTTTTATTGGACCATGCATATGAATGTGGCTTAAGGGTACGCCTATTTCCATAACTTCTGATCGAAGCATCATCGTACAAATTAAACATTAAACTGGAGTAGCAATTTTAGGTTGCAGCTAAGGAAGTCATTACTCAATTTAGTCAACATTAAAATCTAAATTTCTGACTAGCGGTGTTACTTGTGTACTTATCCCTGAACGGAGGTGATAATAATATCTTAATTTTGTATATATATATTCAGGGAAACAGTCTGATGAGAATTCTTTATGTTGCTGCTTTTGCGGTCTCTGGATATGCTTCCACAGATACCCGTCCATGCAAACCTTTCAATCCATTGTTAGGGGAAACCTATGAAGCTGATTACCCTGAAAAGGGAATACGTTTCTTCTCGGAAAAGGTTAGTCTGATTCCAACGCATCTGCATTTGTCATTCGATTCAGTGTACTGAAACAAGAAATTCTTTTGTAAAGAAATGTCAGTCAGGTGGTACGAAGTGTTTGTTTGATCGAATGCATGGAAGTTATATAAAGGCATCCGATGCCAGGCCAATGAAGAATTTTATTACATATGATATGACACAACATCTTTGAGTTAATTTCTTAGTTTATTCTTGTCACTAGGTTAGTCATCATCCCATGGCCATGGCATGCCATTGTGAAGGAAAAGGTTGGAAATTCTGGGGAGATAGCAATCTAAAGAGTAAATTTTGGGGACAGTCGATTCAACTGGATCCTTGTGGCGTATTAACTCTAGAGTTTGATGATGGAGAAACTTTCCAGTGGAGTAAGGTACAAACTGTTCGCACGAGGCACTCATACTATTCTATTTTATGATGATTATTCTCGAGAAAACAGTTTGGTGATTACCGATTGGTCTGCCTTTTAATTCGTCCATCATAGCTGCTTTTCCTGTTCTCCATAGGTTGTATGATGCACTGAATTTTTAATATTTCTAGATATCATAATTTTTGTTTAGAGAAAGTGTCATCTCTATGCGCACATGAAGTTCTGAGATCTGAAGTATCGAATACATCTTGTTGTGAATAAATGCCTAATTCTTTTTTTCCTTGTAAGGTTACAACTACCATTAATAACCTTATCATTGGTCGAGTCTATTGCCATCACCATGGCGTAATGAACATTAGTGGAAATAAAAATTATTCATGCAAGCTGATGTTTAAAGAGCAGTCTTTCCTAGAACGTAATCCTCGCCAGGTATGATGAACAATTTCCGTATCAAAATTCCATATCTCCTCTGCCTACACAGAATTACTGATCATACTAATATATATTACTACTTCTATGCAAGGTTCAAGGCTTTATTAAAGATGCTGATGGAACCAAGGTTGCATCCCTGATGGGCAAGTGGGACGAGAGCATGTATTGCATTGTTAGTGATGATGCTTCTAAATCAAACTCACATATTTCACATCAGAGCGCTGGTGCCACCTTGTTGTGGGAGAAAAATGAGCCTCCAGCAGACCCCACTCGATATAACTTGTCATCATTTGCGATTACTTTAAACGAGTTGACACCAGGGCTCAAGGTAGACATAGAACATGCATATATAGCTCATTATTGTGACCTTTTGTTAGTTCTGAACCTAAAGAACGATTTTATCACTTGTTAAGGAGAAGCTTCCACCAACAGATTCAAGACTCAGACCAGACCAGCGACATCTAGAGAATGGAGAGTACGAGAAGGCAAATGCTGAGAAACTGCGCCTTGAGACCAGGCAACGAATGGTATAATACCCTCATTCGCTACATTGTCCTGCATTTGCTCACCATGATTAAATTTGCTTGTACATAGCACCACATTTTAGTTTTTCATAGAGGGAAAGAAAAAACTGAAGAACTGCAGGTCTGGTGGTTATCTGCTCTAAACTGCAATTGCTGTCTCTTCTTACTCCCAAACAGGCAAGGACCATGCAGGAGAGTGGCTGGAAGCCAAGATGGTTCCAAAGGGACGCCAAGGATGGAACATACCGTTACGTCGGGGGCTACTGGGAGGCAAGAGAGCATAGGAAATGGATCGGCTGCAATGACATATTTGGCAATTTCTGTGACAATACGAAGCCACGGGTGTCCACGCTGTACACCAGTGCAAGTGTTTAGGGAGTAGTGGGCCTTGGCAGCACATTAATTTTTGAAGGTACATAATTGATCGGTTCCTCTAACATCTATCGTATAAAGAAGAGCTAAAATGATCTCGGCTTTCCTTGTCGTCCTAATTTCGGTATACAGGTATACTTCGGCTAACAATAACATTGTTGCTAAGAGTGCCAATAATATCATTTCGCCCCTTGTCTTTGATGGGTATACAGGTATACTTCGGCTAACAATAACATTGTTGCTAAGAGTATCAATAATATCATTTCGCCCCTTTTCTTTGATGGGATGTCTGACATGTATACTTATCTGTACTGGTGAGGAGCAACATGGTACTGCATGTTTAGATATTAATTACATGATGATGGAATCAAAGTGATGTTTGGTGTATCTGCAAAATCGAAGTTAGAGTGAGGCGTTTTTGCGTAACATAGTTAAGTGGGTGGATAGAAATCTCACCTCATGTTCGCTTGTTTGAATTGCTCTGTATTTTTTTACACTTCAGAACTATTGAACTGCGCCGTGATTGTTGACAACGTTTTTCTTTGAGCGGAAGTTGTTGTTGCTGTGGATACTCCCAGACACACTATGTGCAGCTTTTTGCAAGCAATTTTGCATAACATAGTTAAGTGGGTGGAGAGAAATCTCACCTCATGTTCTCTTGCTTGAATTGCTTTGTATTCTTTTGCACCTTAGGACTATTGAACTAGGATGTGGTTGTTGACTATTTTCTTCTTCGAGCGAAACTATTTTGCTGATGGTGGATACTACCAGACCCACTATGTGCAACTTATTGCAAACAATAGCGGTGTAGCGCTCACCTGGCCTTTAAGGTGTCGCGGCCCAGCCCACAACAGACTGGCAAGGATCGAGTTGAGATAAGTCTATTTGGCCCTCCAAACTATTGTCTTTGGGACACCTCCCCGACCTAGGAAATCACTAAAAAACTAAACTAAAGGTCACTGCACACGCGCTCTCGTCATGCCACTTGGCGCTTTCTCGTTTTCATGCGCTCCCGTCTTGCCAAATATCGCCTTCTTCTTCCCGCGGTCCCCGGCGGTTGACTGTATGTGCATCAAGTGTCGCAATGAGAATAAAACTGGGATGAGAATGAGAGAGAAAAGAGACACATGGGGGTGGGAGTACAATTTCCCTTTATTTTTTCAAAACCAAAGTTTTAAAACGAAATCTTGAGAATGGTTCATCCAAATGACGAAATGTCTTCACTTTTCAGCTACTCGCGCTGAGATTTTCAAAATTAGCTCCCATTATGATAGGTTTTGACCTTTTAAAAGTTGAATGCCTGTAATACGGGTTTCAACGTACTTCTACTTCGAGATTTCAGTATACTTTTGTACTCCGCGTGAGCATGATTTTTTTTTACTTCGGCTTTTAGTATTTTTCAACTTCGGTTTTCAGTATTTTTGTAATTCAGTTTTCGTACTTGGGGTGTTTAACCGCTGGCTCTGAATTCTGCTGCCTCCAATTGGTCCGCCCTCCTAAAAAAGGGCTCGACATCGTCTCCTCCTGATTTCTTTGTTGTTGAAATATCAAACATTGTACATGAACGCATGGATCCTGATAATACCAACTAGTAGTATGTTTCTATGTATGTCAAGGACGCTGCAACTTTTTTGGCACCTTTGTCGTTGCAGGACGTGTCTAACTTCACCACAATGGTTCAAAACTCCGGCGAGGTCACCAACCTAGTCTCAAATGCTGCCAAGAGATCAATTATGCCAATCCGCTGCAACGAACTTGACCTTTCTTTGATCTTGGCTGATTTCTCTGCGTCGATCTCCGCATTCCCCATCTAGTACCTTGGGAAGCCTCTGTCTCTCGGCAGGCTTTGGCGGTTAGACTTTCAGCCATACTTTGGCAATGCAGAGGCTCTAAACCTTGGAAGGGGAATTTCATCCCGCGTGTTGGTTGTGCTACTCTGCTTAAATCCCTTCTCACTTCGTTGCCCATTTTTTGTTGACTGCAATTAAGGCAGTCAAGGGCACTTTGGAGGCATTCGACAAATTCAGAAGAGGCATGTTCTAGGGTTGCAACGAAACAGGCAGGCGAGCCTCCGCTCACTGTGCGCTTCTCCGTCCTTCTGCAGAAGCACCAGGTACTGTTTATTGTCAGCGTTACAACGCAACATTTATTCCAACATAATATCCAAAGAAATTGGTAGATGGTGTGCACTATGTCAATTTAGTCGATGAAGATAGTTTACAAGAATTAGAACCCGGGAAAATTAAAGAAGTTTAGTGTTGCATTTTCTGGAGAATGTTAATGGCTGGAGATTACTAAAACACTTTGTTTATTTGAATCGGGTGCTACAGATTTTCATTGTAAATACTATCGGATGCTTGACTGAATAGAAGTTATTTAAATTCAGATAGATTATGGCGCTGAACTCTTTGCAATGGCAACACAGGTTAATTGATTGACCACTAGGCAGTGTGCCAGATAGTATTACATAGAAGAGAGAAATTTATTTCACCCACACCGCTATGTTTGCCTGTAACATGCTCCATCCCCTTTTATAATAAAGTTTTTAGTTCACTAAGATTACGGTTTCTAACCCTTGTGTTCTGTTGTGCTAACTGTTTTTTTTTGGCGAATGATAAGGATCCAGAGTTAAATTAACCTGCCCACTGTAAGTTGATGTGCTTACTCTCGGATATCAACTGAGATTGTTCGAATTAATCCTTTTCATCACTAGGTGTTACACAGTTCCACCATCACAGAAGATGCACGCTTGTGGAAATTTGGATGTACAGAAGCTTAAATGTGCTCTAGCTCAGTCAGGGTATGGTAAGTTGTATGGGTTCAGAAATCACTTTTCAGTAGGCTTTCTCTTTTGTTTTTTTGGGTGCAATCATGTAGTCAAAATACCTTCATTGCAATAGGAGTATAGGAAACTTATCTATTGTATTTGACGTAACAATCTGCTAACCGTGTTTCGTTGCCTTCCTTCTCCCAGCTATTGTTCCCCGTCTTAAAACCTAGGATGCTTTTTTTTTGCGAAAAGGATGCTTTTCATTTAACAATGCGAAAACGTTTTAAGCTGAACTGTTATGTACCTTTTGTAGGATGGTGCGATGGGACATCAAGACTATGGCAGATAACAACTCAGGCAACAATCATGTTTAGCGCAATTCAATCTTTTTTGGAAGAAGTTATCTAGCAAGCTGAACAAACTAAGAAGATGGTTTCCTGTGAAGATCCTATTCTTCCTGATAGGATTTTATTGTGACACCGCATTTGCCCCCGTCATCGGGCAAAATGACGAGTAGGACATACTGCCATTGTCGAGCTTATAGGTACGCTCATTTAGAGAGCTTCATTTGCATTTCTTGGTAGGATGAAGAACACGATTGCCACGCTCGGACTGCTTTTGGACTCCTTTGAATATGAAGTGGGTGAATTGGGGAGTGCAGCTGATTTCTTCATATGCTGCTACTGATATGCATCTAATGTTGGTTACTTCATATGCTGCTATTGATTGTAATTGACAGTAATATTAGTACATTTGTGATTTTGTATGTTGTGTTAGGCAGAATAGAGAGGAGAGATGTGGGATTATGTTGTTTGCTATGCTTTTTGTGCTGCATTGTTGTTGGCCTGCTGCTAGAGAGACGCTTGATATGATGTTGTTGTCTGTACTTTGTTCTATGCTCTGTTGTGTGGACAGCTTGGGCAATTTTGTGCAGGGAAAATTCATAGATTTAGATTGAGATTTAGAGCAATTTTTTTGTTATGTTATTTTTTTAATGTTATGTACTGATGTTGCAATGCTTTGTGTTCTGCTGACATTGTTGTACAAAGAGAAGAAAAGCCATGTTGAAATAGAGGATGTGGACATGTGTGTGTGGAGGGTGGGCACTTGAGCCATTCTTGTTATGATAGGGGCTCGTTGAAAGAGCATATCCATCCCCTAAAGTGTTTTGATGTTTGTTGACAACACGATTAGAGGACTAATGTATGTGCTAAAAGTGTGCAGGAATATATCTACTTTGAATGCACAGGTTTTGATTCAAATTGAAGAAGTGCTAGCTTTACTGCTTCAGGCGGTACTACCGGGCCCATCCCGGTACTACCGGGTGACCCCAGCGTTTTGCCGTGCGGCACTACCGTGGCCAGTACCGGGGCTAGTACCGCATCTCCAATGGACGTTCTGATGTCGCCACATTTTATCCCGGTACTAGGCGCGGTAGTGGCGCGGTACTACCGCGAAGAAAGCACTACCGGACCGTGCGGTCTGGTACTTCCGTTGCGGATCTGCGCAAGGAAGCCTCGAGCAGTCTGCGAGTCAAAGCGGCTCGGTACTACCGGGCTCGGCCCGGTACTACCGATGCGCGCGGTTTTCTGCTTCCAACAGCCAGAAATTGGAGGAGGATATTTATAGGGGGTTGACGAGGTGTACCCTCATCAAATCCCATGGTTAAGGACCTAGGGTTGAGATTATGGGGAGAGAACGTGGTAGTACTGGTAGTTTCGTCGCTGACAAGCAGAGGCAAAGATTTACCCAGGTTCAGGCCCCTCGGGTGGAGGTAAAGACCCTACTTCCTGCTTGTCTGTATTGATTGTGGATTATGTTACAGGTGGCTCCGGCGAGATGACGATCTCGCAAGAGCTTTGGTGGTTCGAGTATGGCTTGGTCCCAGATCGGTACCCCTCCCAGCCTTTAAATAGGCTGGGTCTCGGGAGTTTGTAACCGACCTAGTTTACACGTAAGGAAAGCCTAAACCGACTATGCCTATGTCTAGTCTTGGAGGGTACTCCATCTTCTTGGGCCTCTTGTCTTGGGCTTCGAGTAGGCTCTTCGATATTGGGCCTTAGTCGTCACGTGCACCAGGTACCCTCATGATAGGGTACCCGATATGTATACCCATGTCAGTAGCCCCCGAGTACTTGTCTGACTCGAAGAATCGGGCATGGACTCTTTCGTAAGTGCACGTCATATGCTTTGAATTCTGTATATATAATTTGGAATTCCTGTATGAATAGCACACGTTTGGCTATGTCGAGTATCTCATCGACTGTGTTTTATGATGATCAAGGGATAATAGCTTAGCAGGCCCAGTACACTCGACGGATCGGGACTGGTTAACTACACATTCGGGTAAAACCTTACTAGCTTTCAATCAAACTCGAGTCCCCGGACTCGAATCTGGAACAAACTGGTCAGATTCGACTAGGCCGCTGAGGTCTTACTGAGTCGATCTGCAGTATAACTTTGAATTTTACCCAACGCGTCCGTCGGGATTTTTCATCATGTCTGCTGACACGGAAAGTATAAGGATTGACGTTGCTGGAACGGTCCTTAGCCCAGCTCGAAAGTTCGGCGGGTCTTACCTTTGCACTATGCGTGCAGCATCCGAGGTATTTGCGACGGACGCAACTCGGGAATGTTTCGAGTATGATTTCTGAACTTTGTTGGACGAGTCATGCCCTTTGTCGACTGATATTTGCTGTTATGCTATCGGGTGCGCGACAGCGCTCCCGATGGGAGTAGCCCCCGAGATTGTGCTTTATTGCTTTGCAATGGAGGATAATCTCAAAACTCTTCTTACTCTGCATATGTTAATCGAAGAAATTTGTGCCATAATTCTATCGGGTGCACGACAGTGCTCCCGATGGGAGTAGCCCCCGAGATTATGCTGTATTACTTGTAAATGGAGGATAATCTCAATCATTGTCCTAAGCATCTTCAGTCGAAGAATTTTTTGAACGCTCCCGATGGGAGTAATATGACTTAGTCGAAGGAACGGTCGAGTGACCAATTTTGCCTTAAGAAAGTTTTGTCACACCCGAACTAATCAGGGCAATCGAGTGACCAATATGCGTTGAGCATACTCGAACGTATTTTCTGAACAGATGCTTCAATGACGTCAGGGATGACGTTTATTTCGACTGCGATTTCTGACACGCGTGGCGTGCGTTATGCTGCGATTGATGGGACGTGACACATAGGTGGGCCCATTTGTGCAGAGCTGACCGAAGACGGTGCCGTTTGGACTTGATTTGACTATACGGGCCCACTTTTTCCGCAAGCGTGATGATGGCTCCTCTTTTTACGTGCGTAGTGGGCGGAGTGGCCGGCGACGGTTGCCCTCCGCGTTTGCCACGTGTACGGTCAGATTGCGTGCGTAACGCACGATTTGGATCTGAATGGCTGTGATTGCTTTTGTCTTGTGGTAAATAGGGGAACGGCGCTGGCATTTTTTTTTACCTGCCATTTGCTCTGCGCGCCGCCCCTGTTCCATCGTCTTCCTGCGCTCTGCCTCCATTGCTCCTGCGCTAAAGCTTTGCGCGCTCCTCCACCTGCTCGTTGACGATGAAGAAAGCGGCGGGCAACAAGCGCTCCGCCTCGACTGCTGCCGCCGCGCCCGATGCGGCGGCGAAGAAGGGGAAGAAGACTGCGGCTAGCACATCTGCGGCCGCCGTCGACCTCAAGAAGACCAATGGGGATTGGATGAAATCCACCCTGAAGGAGGCGCAGCTGGACAAGCTGCGCGAGGAAGGATTGCTGCCACCTTCCGACCAGCTCCTCGTCCGCGCACCTTCGCCCAAGGAGGTACTTCCCGAGCCTCGCGCTAACGAGCGCGTCTGTTTCGCGGAGTTTTTGCCTAGGGGTTTCTCGCTCCCCCTCCATGATTTTGTGCGAGGTTTGCTTTTTGCCTACGGGGTGCAGATCCATGATCTCACCCCGAACGGTATTCTGCACATTGCGTGTTTCATCACGCTGTGCGAGTGTTTTTTGGGTGTTGCTCCGAGTTGGGCATTATGGAAGTCCATCTTCATGGTCCGGCCAAACAACCGAGGCGGCCGAACCTATCCAGTCGGAGGCCTGCAGATCCAAGTGCGCAGCGACACCCGGTACTTCGCCCTGAAGCCAGTCGACTCGGCGCAGGGGTGGAGGAAGAGGTGGTTCTATGTGCAAGTGGACCAAAATGTGGCCCCAGCATTTTCGACTGCTGGTATAGCCGCTAGGACAAAGCCTGGGACCATGAGCTTTCGACTGAAGAAGTGGCGGAAGCAGCGCCATGCTGGAGACAATTGGGGGCTCCTCAACAGCATCACGGGTGTGCATCTGATTGCCACCTTTGTGAAGATGCGGGTATGGCCGCTCCGCGCTCGTGCCCACCCAATGTGGGAGTATGAAGGTCCCCTCGACGCCACCGAATGAGCAAGGAGGAGCTGTCAGGAGTGAACTGGTGACACATGTGCGGTCCATCACCAGTACAAAACAAAGCGAGCCCTGCAACGTCGACTGCCCAGTCGATCCTTATGGGGCTGAAAAGCCTTTGCCAGAGGTTAGTGAATCTATCGATTTTATGATTTCTTGTTTTGTTATTCTGCTATGCATCTTTGTGACTTTCGACTATTGATTTTGTGCAGGGCCACTCGACACCTCACCTTCCTCCTCTTCCGAAGATGGCCAACTCCTGAAACAGAGTGACAGTAGAAGCGAAGGGAGGAGATGAATCGCCTCTACCTTCGGCTACCACTTCACCCACAGAAGAGGTTGAAGAGGAAGGGTAGAGGAAGCACAGGGCAAGGAGCCTGCCGCGACTGAGGATGTTAGCGAGGTTCCTCTTCGCAAGCGCCGTCGGGCAGCCCAAGTTATGTCTTCTTCCACGAGCTCACCCGCGAGGGAATCGGATGTGAGGGATGATGGAAACTCAGCTCCGTCTCCTACGACCACAGCTGCTCCCTTGGACGTGAGTCCTTTGAGCTCGGCTCCTCCTCCTCCTCAGTCGAGTGGGCAGCTACCTTTTGGAGGCCCAAACTTTGACGAGCTCGACACTGAGGATGAAGAAGAGCACAGGTTTGCTCCTTTTTGCACTTAATAATATTTTTTGTGAGTTATGTACTTTTGCTTATGTTGTATGCCTTTCGGTCACTTGTAGTGCCGAGACTGTGCGACCTCCAACTCCTCCAACCGTGAGAGCCTCGACTCCAGATCAGCCTGAAGCCTCTCCTGTTGCGGCTGAGGTTGTGAAAACAATAGCCACGACCACTTCCATTGAGGCTGCCAATATTGCGAGTACATCGACTCCGCAAATTGGAACTTCTGCTGCCAAGCCCGCGCCTTGGATTGAACACGTAAGTGTCTTTTTGTCGAGTCTTCCTTCTGGACCTATTTGTGTATAGCTTATGTTGGTTTCGTGTGCGTGCAGCCCTTCTACCTCAACCTGGTGGAATCAGGTAAAGCATTTGTCCAGGTTGAACAGGAGAGGGATAATCTGCGCGCTGTTATGGAGCAGCTCACCCGTAAGTATCTTGGGTTTCTGTAAGTCTTTGCCTTGTCGATTGTGAATGACATCTGTCCATCTATCTCAGGTGACAAGGCAACCGCTGAATCTCGGGTTAAAGAGTTAGAAGAGACACTCGCCAAGGAGCGCGAGGAGTCGAAGAAGGCCTTGGATGATGCCAAGGACTCCGCCGCTTTGCGCGAGAAGAATTATGCTGAGCGCCTGGCGAGCCTCACCCGAGACGTAGGCGGTGAGTCGAGCCTTTCACTTTTTGCCTACTTCTTTTTGCCACTGAATAGTATGTAACATTTTTGTTACTTCTGCTTTTTTGAAGGAGCTGTTGGGGCATCGACACCTGTAGATCAACCGAGTGTCGATTTGTCCCTTGACCGCGCAATCGGCGACCTGGATGTCGTCTCTACCCAAGCCAAGGACGCACTCGCCAAATCTACGAGCACGCTCGGCGCCGTGTTCAAGGATGTGTTCCCCTCCAGCCAACCTCCTTCGACTGTGGATGGCTTCGCAGACGTCCTGGGCCCGGGAACTTCGACTATGACGAACTTTGCTCGCGCTTTGACGGTACGCGGCTCAGAGACCACCCTCAAACTCCTTTTAGGTCATGGGATAGAGGGTGACTTCGAAGCCGCTCTGTCTGCTTTCCCTCGTAAGCCTGGCGGGAAATTGGTGTCCCTAAAGCATTTGAACGAGCCAGCCGCAAAGTTGGCTGAAACTTTTATGGCCACCATGGAGCGCCGGGCAGAAGAGGTCGCCGCTCGTGCGAGTAGGGCTAGGTCAGAGTCAATGTCTGAGAAGTAGGGCAGCCGCGCCTTTGATGTCTTGTAATTAAACTTATGACCATGCGAGTATGCATGTGCTTTTGCTACCTTTGTATGAATTTATGTTCCTCGTTATGATTCTGTTTGTAAAGCTGTATGTTGTTGCTCGTCTGAGCTTTGTGACTAGTTTCTCATGAAACTTTTATGATGCTTGGAACAGAAACGGCCAGCCGCCACTTCATCCAGTTCGTCGCGGCATCATACCCCTTCTCGATCTCGAGCTCAGGCGTCAAATGATGCCGCGGTAATACGTTATATGAAGGCTCGACTTGCGAAACAGGAGCAGGAACTGGCGAGTGCCCGAAGCGAGCTGGAAAGGATGAGGGCAAGGCCTGCTTTACCCACCCAACGGGAGGAGTATGTGCTTGGCGAGATGGAGATCGTGAACAGACAGCTCGAGTGTAAGCATGACTGCCTTGATCTTATGAGTTCACAGCCTGTTCTTTTTTGTTCACCCAACTTGTGTTGTTGCAGGTTTTGTTCAAGATTTCCAGGCGGAGCAGGCTCGCGTGGATGAGCAGTTGAACATGGCAACTGACGAACCCACGACTGGCCGCCAGCACTTTCGATTGGACAAGCACCGAGCACGCATACTCGCGACTCTGCAAGATCGGGTGTGGCGGAGCACTATGCTTCTTGAATTGTGCAGGTCGGCCTTCAGTCGAATCAACCAGATGGTTTTTCCGACTGGGCCACAACCTCAAGGAATCCACGCGTTGCTCGATCTCTTCCGGTCAACAGGTTCCATTCGAGGCTTCATCACCCAGAAGCTTGTGGACGGTGCCAACGCAACCATGGCATATCTCCGAAGTCAACGTCCAAATTTGCAGCTACGTCCACCCGTGCCTGGATCGTCTTTGTCCCAGTCGAATCTTGACGAAACATTCGATCACGCGAGGACATTGGTTGATTGCTATCAAGCGCAACTTATGGGCCCTGTTCTTCCAGCAAAGGATGAACCAGAAGATTAGGGTATTTATGTATAGGGAACAGCCCCCGAGTGTAAATTTGCCACTTAGTACATATTTGTTCACTTGTATGTATGCAGCCCCCGAGTGTATCGAGTGGGGTTTATGAAAAACAGTTTACATAGATCATGAATTACATAGCCCCCGAGTGCTCGAGTGAGGTTATGAATTTTATGAGAGTTGAAGCTTCAACTTATGCCTGCAGGCTCAGCCCCCGAGTGATTGATTGGGGTTGAGCAACTTTTTCCTTTGTGTTTAGTGTTATGATCCAGCCCCCGAGTATTCGAGTGTGGCTGAATTATTATGTTTGAAGGAGCGAAAGCTTTTATGTTATGAGGCTCAGCCCCCGAGCATACGGGTGAGGCTAAGTTTGTGCTGATAATTTATGCGAGTAGTAGCATGAAAAGTATGAGGAATTTATTGACTATATTCCATTTATGAATGTTAGGCTGCAGGCCGCCTCATTAAAAACCTTCCAGTCCCCTTAGGTACCCTGGTAAGGAAAAGAGCGCGTCTGAAACCTGCAGCCATCCGACATATGAGCCTATTACATTATGCGACTGAGCAATCTAAGCATAGAAACGGCGCAGCTGCGCAACGTTCCAAGGATTGTGGGAGAGTTCGCCGGTCTTCGCATGCTTCAGTCTGTATGCTCCACCACCTATGACCTCAGTGATGATGAAGGGTCCTTCCCATGGAGAAGCAAGTTTATGCACCTTCTTTTGCTTCAGTCGAAGTACCAAGTCACCCACCTCGAAGGACCTGGTACGCAGTCGACGGCTGTGATAGTTGCGTAGATCTTGCTGGTAGACAGCTGTACGTGCTAGCGCTGTGTTGCGTGCTTCTTCGAGCAAGTCGACTGCATCTTCGAGTGCTTCATCTGCATCGTCTTCATTGTATGCTTCGACCCTTGGCGCGTTGAACCTTACGTCTGATGGCAGGATTGCCTCTGCGCCGTAGACCATGAAAATGGAGTAAATTGCGTTGAGGCGTTGGGTCTTGTGCGTAGGCTCCATAGCACAGACGGGAGCTCTTCTACCCAAGCCCCGCAGCCCTTTTGAGTGGCACCAGGAGGCGCTTCTTGATTCCACTCGTCACAAGCCCATTGGCCTTTTCGACTTGGCCATTTGACTGCAGTTCTTTTTCGGCCGGATATGCGGCGCATTGTTTGTTTGACTGGTTTAGCACCTGGAAGTAGCTGGAGAGAGTGCTCGGCGAATTCCCTGGGAATACCTGGCATGTCTGCTGGACACCATGCAAATATATCCCAGTTCTCACGGAGGAATTCGACGAGCGCGCTTTCCTATGCGATAGGCAGACTCGACGAGACATTGACTGTCTTCGTCGGGTCGGTCGGGTGCACCTGATGCGATCTTATGTCGTTGGTGGCACTGAACGCTCTGTCGACTGCCACCTTTTTGTGCTCTGGCATAAGTGTTCGATCGTTGGAGACCGCTAGATCAGCGAGTGTTGCCTCCATGCCAAACATCTCAGAGATTTTGCTGAATTCTCGGTCACAAGAGTCAGACTTTTGGAAGTTCCCCTTGACTGTGATTACTCCTTTCGGTCCAGGCATCTTTAGCTGGAGGTACGCATAATGTGACACCGCCATGAATCGAGCGAACGTCGGGCGTCCAAGTATAGCATGATATTGTGACTTCCAGTCGACCACTTCGAACTCAATCGACTCTGTCCTGAAGTGGTGCTTGTCCCCGAACGTCACGTCGAGTTGTATGGTGCCCTCTGGGCTTATTGCTTTCCCTGGAACGATACCGTGAAAGGTATTTGAAGATCTTGGCAGGTTTTCGACTGACCTGTTCATTTTGCAGAGCGTATCTGCGAAGATGATGTTTATGCCGCTCCCACCATCCATGAAGACCTTGGACATGGCGTAGCCTCCAATTTGCGCGTCGAGTACCAGAGCGGAGTGCCCTGGGTGAACAACCGATGGAGGGTGGTCCTCTTTGCTAAAGCTTATTGTAGTTTCGGCTCCTTTCAAGTATTCTGTTACCGCAGGAGGTGACATGACCGCCATGTTTACCTATCGAGTGCGAAGTTTTTGCTCCCTGTTGGAAGGTCGACCTTTCTGTATCATGTATATCTGCCCTTGGGGCGGAGGGTACTGTGGTTCGTCCACCCGAGGCACGGGCTGTATGGCACCCGCGAGATTTCCGCCTGGGGCAGGCTGTGGTGGTGGAGGTGGTGCCATCAGAACAGGCACGCTGTTTGGCTGAGGCACGGGTGCAGGTGCTTGTGAGGCTGCTGCCTTTCTGCGATTTACGTAATCAGTCGCCATTTGGTCGAACTCCCTGCAGTTTCTCATCGAGTGGTTGGATCGCAGTTTTCCATCGTCCCCCTTGTACAGGTGGAATCTGCAATCAGCGTCCATCTTTTCTTCGAATGATCGCTCAGATTGTGCCCGTGACTTGCGCCAATCCTTCCTCTTGTACCTATCACTGCGTTGGCTGTCTCGACGATCATCTCGACTGTCTCGCCGATCATATCGACTGTCTCGCCGATCTTCCGACCGTCGGTCGCTTCTGTCCTGATCATTGCGGGGTGTGGAGAACCCAGCCGCCATGAATTCGGGTCTGTCATCGTCGTAATGACGTTTTGAACGTTTGCACCTTCGGTCGTCTCTGTACGAGTCTCTATGGCTTCGACTGTTATTCTCATGTTTGTCACGGGGTGAGGACCCGCGTGTGGTGCGTGCCATATCCTCTCCATCTGCCCACTCAGTCGCGATCTGCAAGAGGTGGGCTACAGATTTTGGCTTTTGGCGGCCAAGTGCTTCTTTGAAGTCTCGCCTGGCGAGGCCCATGACGAAAGCATCCATGGCCATATCTTCTGAAACCACTCCAACTGAGTTACGTATCTCAGTCCATCGTCTGATGTATGACCTCAACGTTTCGTCTGAACGCTGAACGCAGGCCCGCAGCTCCTCGAATGTTTTCGGGCGCTCACATAGAGGCTCGAAGTTTTTGACGAAATCCCTGCGGAAGTGATCCCACGAATCGTATGTTGATGGAGGTAGGGCCTTGAGCCAGTCGCGAGCTGTGCCTTCGAGCATGAGTCGTATGTACTGCATGGCTGTAGTGTTGGTGCCCCGCTGGCACGCAACTGCAAGCCTGTAATCTTCCAGCCACCCGGAAGGTTCCTGTCGACCCGTGTACTTGGGCTGTTCGGATGTGAGTTTGAATCCTTTGGGCATCTGTGTCTCGCGGACGCGTCGAGTGAAGCACAGAGCTCCATGTGGCTCAGGCTCTCGATCAGAGTATGAGTCGCTACTGTAAGATCTGCGTGATCTGCTCCTGGACCTGCGCCTTCGCGAGCCGCTTCTTTCCTTCGAGTGGTGGCGACGACCACTGTGATTATGCTCTTCCCGAGGCGCATCGACTAGGGCACGGTCTCGACTCCCACCTGGAGTTCTTGGAACTTGGCGTATGGCCTTTGCAGCTAAGGCGAGTGATTTGATCAGTTGGCGGTGTAGTTTTGCGTTGGGGTCATCCGCTGGGGGCTTGATTGCCTCCAGGTATGCTGCAGCGGTGTAGAGGGCACCTGCTGCTGTTTTGGGCACCGGCAGTACTTCCTCGTCGTATGTCATGAAGGAGTTGCCTAAGTTGCGGGTGAGTGCCGCCTTCTCGCCTGGCGAGAGGTGTGACAACCTTGATCTGGGTCTTGTGTCTGCTCGCCCGGTGGAGCTCAAGGAGAGCTGTCTTCTGCGCGCACTCGACAAGCTAGCTTGCTTTTTGCGTTCTTCGAGTGTGGCTCTTATCTGCTTCAGTCGAAGTGACTCCTGCCAGTTGAAGTATTGGAAGGTCAACATCTCTTCTTGTGTTGCGTCCGCTGGCATCATTGTGCACTCCTTGATGACTTTATCTGCTTTTGCCGCCATCTCAGCAGTGATTGTGAGAGTTGTGACTCCATCTGGCATAGTAACTGTGCACGGGAATTCTGTAGGCCTGCGACTGGCTGCAGTGTCTGATGTTTCTGCGGCGATGGCAACGTAGACCTGGTGTGGTATGACCCGAGGGTATATGTATGTACTTTCGAGTCCCGTCATGGACTCGACATCTTCATCGAGGCTCATGTCTGAGCCTGTATGTTCATCGAGTGGTTCGTCTGGACGGATCTCGCAGTCGACGTCTTCGTCGCCTATGCTCATCTCGGCGTCGGCGAGGTTATTATGAATCTCGAAGTCGAGGTTGTTGTTGGCGCAGATCTCGGAGTCGACGTGGTTATCGAAATGAGTTTCGAGGTCGTCGAAGTCGCTAAGGGAGATCCCGCAGTCGAAACTATCCTCGAGTGGGAGATCCAGCTCGGGATCATTTGTGCGGTATGCTGATTCGACCTCCTCGCCCTGGAGCTACTCAATGAGCTCGCGCATCTCTCGTGTGGACATGGTTGTTGCAGACGAACAAGCTTGGAGGGTTGACGATGGTATGGACACAGTGGAAAGATCCGCAGTCGAAGGAGCCGCAACCGATGGAGCCTCGGGTGCGAAAGTCGCGAGTTGGCGTGGATCCGTCAAGTCCTGCACACCAAGCTTGCTGACGAAAAAATTGAACGAACCAACGGTTAAACCCAAACCTGACTCGAGATCGGAGAAGGCCTCCTGGAATCCTGGCGAGTGTGACTCGAAATCTATCAGAGGATCCGATGTGCTTTTTGCGGGTGAAGCTGGCGTGTTGCCGTTTGTTGAGTGAACCGGCGAGTTGCCGTGTGCCGCCTGGGTCGGCGAGTTCTGGTTTGTCGATGCAGCCGGCGAGTTGCCGTTTGTAGATCCGATCGGCGAGTCTCCGTTTTCCGATGGAACCGAAGAAACCGCGAGTCCAGCACTATTCTTTCCCACAGACGGCGCCAATTGACGAGGTGTACCCTCATCAAATCCCATGGTTAAGGATCTAGGGTTGAGATTATGGGGAGAGAACGTGGTAGTACTGGTAGTTTCGTCGGCTGACAAGCAGAGGCAAAGATTTACCCAGGTTCAGGCCCCTCGGGTGGAGGTAAGACCCTACTTCCTGCCTGTCTGTTATTGATCGCTGGAGATTATGTGGTTACAAGGTGGCTCCGGCGAGATGACGATCTCGCAAGAGTTTTGGTGGTTCGAGTATGGCTTCGTCCCAGATCGGTCCCCCTCCCAGCCTTTAAATAGGCTGGGTCTCGGGAGTTTGTAACCGACCTAGTTTACACGTAAGGAAAGCCTAAACCGACTATGCCTATGTCTAGTCTTGGAGGGTACTCCATCTTCTTGGGCCTCTTGTCTTGGGCTTCGAGTAGGCTCTTCGATATTGGGCCTTAGTCGTCACGTGCACCAGGTACCCTCATGATAGGGTACCTGATATGTATACCCATGTCAGGGGCCTTCTTCTCCAAGGAGACCAATAATCCAAGATTCTCTCTCCTCCATTAATGAAAGCTCTGATACCATATTTATAGGGGGTCTTCTTCTCCAAGGAGACCAAGCTTCCAAGATTCTCTCTCCTCCATTAATGAAAGCTTCACCAACCTAGATCTCCCAATCCCTCCAACCAAACTTGTTGATCTTCGGAGGATTGAAGGAGAAGGCCCGGATCTACAATATCACCAAAGCCTTCTTCATTTCCCCCTCATTCACTTGAGGGATTTGAGCCTAGGGTTTCCACTAGGAAAACCTAGGCATCTTGTTGTACTTACTTGCTTGCTACTTTTGTGTAGCAGATTCGTGGTGCTTGGGAGCCCCAATCCTTTTGTGGGTTGAGCCTCAAGTTGTTGTAAGGGCTCCGGATTCTGCCTTGAAGGATTCTGATAGTGGAAGGTGAACCGAGCTTTTGGGCAAGGTTCATCGGAGAATATGGTGAGGCCATTTGTGGCGCTTGAGTTTGAAACTCACACCCCTCCAACGAGACGTACTCCCCTAAAAAGGAGAAACTCGGGAATACATCCTTGTCTCCGCATGCTTCCCGTTCGGTTACTCCTTACTCTTTAGTTATTACTTATATCTTAACTTGTTTAGGCTTAACTTGTCATATAGGTAAATTCACCGTAGTTGCATATCTAGAGAATTTACCTTTGTGTCAAGCCTTAATCGAAAAAGAATTAAAAATTGGAGTAGCACCTATTCACCCCCCCTCTAGGTGGCCATACGATCCTTTCAATTGGTATCAGAGCCTCGGCTCTTTATTCAGGCTTAACCGCCTAACAGAAGTATGACCCTTGACGAGAATGGAAATGAGATTCCTGAGACCCCCATCGCTTCCACTTCGGTTTCCATAGAGGACTTCAATTCCATGAAGACCTCTATGGAAACTAAAATAGAAAAGTTGCAAGAGATGATCATGCAACTCATGGAGGCAAAGGATATCTCATCTCCTCCCACTCCTCTTACTTCGGATCTTCCTAAGAAACCCTTGGGGGAAGAGGTTGATGGGAAGACGGGGGTTGACAAAACTAAAATTGACTCCCCAATTAAACAACTAATGGGTCGGGAGAATATGGTAGGGTTCCTTTTCCGTACTCTCCTGACCTACCTATCCCTCATCCTCCTATGCACCTAAGAGGAGTTCCACCTAGTCTAAATGCATCTCGTTTACTAATTGGCAAGCTTCTATGAGATCTCATGTGAACAGTGCCATCATTGAGCTTTGGAAGATCATTGTAAGTGGATACAAGGCCGTGGATGAATCCAACTTGTCAAGGCGAGAACAAGTTGATTGTCAACTAAATGCCACCACTCTTGATTTGATCGTGTTGCCGTGGGAGACAAGGATATGCACCACATTCAACATTGCACCACCGCCAAAGAAGCTTGGGATTGCCTTACGGAGGTGTTCGTTGGAAATGATAGCATGAGGAGAAATAAATATGAAGCTATGAGCAACCAAATCGAAGGTTTCTTCATGCAAGATGGAGAAACTCATGAGGATATGTATCAAAGGCTCAAGGCTCTTGCTAACGATATAGAGACCTTGGTGCTATACATGTGAATGATGCTTATTCAAGAGGAAGTATGTGAATGCCCTCATGCCTTTTGAAGTGGCCGACTTGAAGAGTCTCCAAGGAAGACACAACTATGCCGATTTGACCTCAAATGAAGTCATGCAAGAGATGCAATCTTACAAAGTTCAAGCCCAAATTGCTCAAGACTCTCGTGCCCGGGCTATTGGGATGCACCAAGGTTCTCACTTGCTTTGAAGGCCAAGGTGGTGGAACAAGATGAAGACCAAGAGCATGAGGAGGGAAGCTACTTGGATCCCGAAGAACTCAAGATTGCCCATAGAGACTATGTGGCTCTTGCGGCAAGGACCTTTTGGAAGAACCCATCCAAAGCTAAAGCTCAAGTGGAGCAAAAGTTCAAATCAAGTGGTTACAAGGAGGGCAACCCAAAATGAAGACTTGCTTCAATTGTCAAGATAGATCACTACGTTGCCGAGTGTCCTTATGAGAACCTGAAGAACATGGTGGAAGACTTATTCTCAAGGAGGCTCCAAGGTCTTCTAGCAAGAAGCCTTACTTCAAGAAGCCCATCTCCAACAAGAAGCCACCTTCAAAGATTGTGTTAGTGACAAGAGAAGAATATACATCCGGGGATGAGAGTGAAGAAGAAACAACCACAAGTGGAGTGGCCGCCTTAGCCATTACTTCATCGACATCTACTTCTCTCTTTGAATCCCCCAATGAGAATGTCCCCATCCAATCCGCTACATGTCTCATGGCCAAGGCCCCGAGGTATCATCTTTCCCTCCTTCTAAGACTATGAATGAAATACATGATCTTATGAGTCTTAGAGTAAAGGAAGAAAATGTTGCTTTGGATTTCTTGTTGACTAACTTGCAAGGTGAATGCAAGATTCGATTTGAGATTCTTATGAGTCAATATGGCATGGCACAAGATCTCCTTGAGGAAAAGGGGAGACTTGAAAGAGAAAATGCTAATGAGATTGCTTCTCTCACCGTTGCTCTTGAGGAAGAGCATGAGCTTCGAGTTTCTCTTGAAGAGAGGCTTGAGAATTTTGATGAGTCACAAAATGAAATCCTTTCTAAAATCATTAAAGAACGTGACCATGCTATTGCTAAATACAAAGTTTTCAAGAAAGAAAAGGTCAAATTTGGTGTTGGTCATAATAGACTAACCGAGGAGCTAGAGAAGCTCACCAAGGCTCACAAGGCCTTGGAGAGTGATCACTCTACCCTCACCAAGTCTTTTGAACAACTTCAAATTCAACTTACTAAAATTGATGTACCTAGTTCCTCTACTCCTTCTTGTGATCATGCAAATGTCATTGAGGAAAATGCTAGGTTGAAGAATGAACTTGCCAAGGCCTCTAGCCCTCAAGGTGAGAAACCTCTTTATGAGCTTTTGCAAACGCAAAAGCCACACATAGGGAAAGAGGGTCTTGGTTATGTTGCCAAGAAGAAGAAGAAGAACAAGAAGAAGGCAAAGCCCGCACAAGCAAAGAAGATTACCATTGCGAGTGGTGATGCCACAAGGGGCAACACTCCTCGTAGTGACTTTGCGGGACTGCTAACCCCAACTATATTCTTTATGTTGATTATTATGGGGATGTTTATGCAAAATATGTTGGTCCCTATGATGGTTTCATTGCTTATTCTATTTGGGTTCCTAAGACCCTTGTTGCTAACAAAAGAGGACAATGGGTACCTAAAACCAAGCAATGATTTCTTGTAGGACTATGCTTCCGGTGGGTCAAAATGGGTGATTGATAGTGGATGCACAAGTCATATGACCGGAAGCAAGGAGATTATGACGGAGTTGAGAACAAGTTTAAATCATGGAACCGTCACATATGGAGACAAGTCAAAAGCTAAGGTATCGGGACTCGGCAAGGTGGTAGTCGTACCGGATATCACCCTTGTGAATGTCATGCTTGTTGAGTCCCTTGGTTATAATTTAATGTCCGTTCATGCTCTTAATAAGATGAACTTTGATGTACATTTTACTATTGATATGGTGATACTCTTGTGGAGCAAGACTCTAAAGGTTGCTTTCGTTGGGTATGTCGAACAAGAGTTGTTCGTGGTGGACTTTTCGGGTCTACCACCACTCAAGCGATGTGCTTATTCGAAGGGCCGACGTGGGGTGGTTGTGGCATCGCCGCTTGTCCCATGTCAATATGAGAACTTTGCAAAGTCTTCACAAGGGTGGTCACATTCTTGGACTAAAAGACAATGTTTCCTTTGCCAAAGATCGTGTTTGTAGGGCTTGTGTTGAAGGAAAGATGCATGATTCTTCCCACCCAATCAAGGCTTTTATCTCATCAAAGAGGATATTGGAACTCCTTCATGTGGATCTCTTTGGTGCCGTTCCCGAAGCTAGCCTTGGGGGGAAGAAGTATTGTTTGGTGATTGTTGATGACTACTCAAGATACACATGGGTTTATTTCTTCAAGTTCAAGAGTGAAACCCAACAAACCGTCATCGACTTCTCCAATGAAGTTCAACGTCAACACAATCTTCCCATATTGGCCATTAGAAGTGACAATGGCTCCGAGTTCAAGAACTACACCTTGGATGAGTTTCTTAGTGAAGAGGGAATTCGTCATCAATATTCCGCTGCATATACCCCTCAACAAAATGGTGTAGCCGAAAGGAAGAACCGGACTCTAATGGATATGGCTAGGTCCATGTTGGCGGAGTTTAAATCTCCACTCACTTTTTGGGCCGAAGCCATCTCCACGGCGTGTCACTCATCTAACCGGCTCTACTTCCGCACAAGGTTGAACAAGACTCCTTATGAAATCCTCACCGGCAACAAACCCAATGTTGGCTATTTCCGGGTGTTTGGTTGTAAGTGTTTCTATTTGAGAAAGGGAGTTCGTTTAACCAAGTTTCAATCTAAAGCCCTTGAGGGTATATTTGTTGGTTACGGTCTCAAATCCCACACTTATAGAATCTTCGATGTACTCTCACGGGTTATCGTTGAGTCTTGTAGTGTGGAGTTTGAAGAAAATGATGGCTCCCAAGTGGCGCAATTTCATGTTTGTGATGTAGATAATGAAGAACCACAAGACTCCATAAAGAAGATGGGTGTTGGATTCTTTCGCCCTATTGAGCTTCATCAAGATGGAAGTCAAGGAGAAACAAGCTCTACTCATGTGGAACCTCCTTCATCACAAGACCTTCATGTGCCATCCCCGGGAGCAAATGAGGAACCTAACCAAGAACAAGAACAAGACCTCAACAAGTTGATGAGAATATTGCCAATGACCCAATGAACCTTCCACTCAAGTGCAATGCTCTAATCAAGACCAAGATCAACCCTCTACTTCACCAATGAAGAAGTGCATAATGAAGATCAAGGTCATCAAGACGGTCAAGACGGGACTCAAATGATCAAGATGATCAAGTGATACCTCCTCGCTCCAATGAGGATATCGAAGCCCGTCGTAAAGCAAGAGTTTTGAGGAACTTAGAAATAAAGAGTCATAAGCTAGAAGAAATTCTTGGTGACTTAAACAACAAGGTTACCACAAGGCGTCAATTGGCAAGCTTTAGTGAGCATCAAGCACATATCTCCATGGTGGAACCAAAGAAAGTCTTTGAAGCTCTTGAAGATCCGGATTGGTTGGAAGCCATGCATGAAGAACTCAACAACTTCGAGCGCAACAAGGTGTGGAAGTTAGTTGAGAAGCCCAAAGAGTGCCGCAATGTTATAGGCACAAAGTGGATATTCAAGAACAAGCAAGATGAACATGGAATGGTTGTGAGGAACAAGGCAAGATTGGTGGCACAAGGATACTCTCAAGTTGAAGGCATTGATTTTGGAGAGACTTTTGCTCCCGTGGCTCGCCTTGAGTCCATCCGTATCCTTCTTGCATATGCATCACATCATAACTTTAAATTGCAACAAATGGATGTGAAAAGTGCCTTTCTTAATGGTCCTTTAAAGGAGTTGGTATATGTTAAGCAACCACCGGGGTTTGAGGACCCAAACTTCCCTAACCATGTCTACAAGCTTGATAAGGCGCTCTATGGTCTCAAACAAGCACCTCGTGCATGGTATGAGCACCTAAGAGAGCTATTGCTAGACCGTGGATTTGAAGTGGGGCAAATCGATCCCACCCTTTTCACAAAAAGGGTTAAAGGGGAGCTTTTCATATGCCAACTATATGTGGATGATATTATCTTTGGCTCATCTAACCAAGCTTTTAATGATGAATTTTCAAATCTTATGACCGATAGGTTTGAGATGTCTATGATGGGGGAGTTGAAGTTCTTTCTTGGTTTTGAGATCAAGCAATTGAATGAAGGGACTTTCATCTCTCAACCAAATATACCCAAGACATGCTCAAGAAATTCAAGATGCAAGATGCTAAGGAGAAACACTTTCCTATGGATACCAAATGTCATCTACAACTTAACCCAAAGGGTATAGATGTCGATCAAAAGGAATACCGCTCCATGATTGGTTCTTTGCTTTATCTTTGTGCATCTAGACCCGATATTGTGTTGAGTGTAGGGGTGTGTGCAAGGTATCAAGCCGCTCCTAAAGAAAGCCACTTGGTGGCGGTCAAGAGAATCCTTCGATATTTGGTTTATACCCCAAGGTTGGTTTGTTGTATCCAAAGGGCTCAACTTTCTCACTTTGTGGGTACATGGACTCGGATTGGGCCGGTTGTCTTGATGATAGGAAATCAACTTCCGGGGCATGCCAATTCCTTGGTAGGTCCTTGGTGAGTTGGTCTTCTAAGAAGCAAAATTGCATATCTCTCTCCACCGCCGAAGCCGAGTATGTGGCGGCCGCTAGTGCTTGCACTCAATTGTTATGGATGAGCAAACTTTAAAGGAATACGGTATCAATAGTGATAAAGTGCCTCTTTTGTGTGACAATGAAAGTACGATCAAGATTGCCCACAACCCGGTGCAACATTCAAGAACGAAGCATATTGAGATTCGTCATCATTTTATTCGAGATCATGTTGCCCGAGGAGATATTGAGCTAGGCTGTGTTCCCACAAGAGTCAACCTTGCCGATATATTCACGAAGCCTCTTGTTGAAGCAAGATTCACTTTCTTGAGGAATGAGCTAAATATCGTGGATTCAAGGAGCTTGACTTGACTATCTTGCATACACACCTATATCTTGACTATCTATTTGGTTTAGGTGTAGGCATGGACATAGGGGGAGTGCGGTCCTAATTCATTGGACTATCCCTCCCCCCCATTATGCCGACATTAAGAACTCATTTGCTTCTCTATATTCGTTCTATGAATTGTGAGCTTAAAATGACGAGTTGTGGCAGTGAACCCAAGATACATCTTCGCGGTGTCACACCACACACTCATACATGGTGGACTACGCCACCGCCCTCTTCTTTGTGAAGAGTTGTTTTTATTTGGTGTTTGCTGCCTTATCTAGTCCAAGTTATTTTTGCTCGATTTGTAAAACTGGGGGTTCTTTTGAATGTTGTGTGTTTTGCATTCAAACGCAAATATCTAAATAACGCACACATTTAGGGGAAGCCCGCTCTTTTGCAAATCTATTGTTGCTCCTAATTGTGTTGTCATCAAACACCAAAAAGGAGGAGATTGAAAGAGCATATCCACCCCCTAAGGTATTTTGATGTTTGTTGACAACACGATTAGAGGACTAATGTATGTGCTAAAAGTGTGCAGGAATATATCTACATTGAATGCACAGGTTTTGATTCAAATTGAAAAAGTGCTGGCTTTACTGCTTCAGCCGGTACTACCGGGCCCATCCCGGTACTACCGGGTGACCCCAGCGTTTTGCCGTGCGGCACTACCGCGGCCAGTACCGGGGCTAGTACCGCATCTCCGATGGACGTTCTGATGTCGCCACATTTTATCCCGGTACTAGGCGCGGTAGTGGCGCGGTACTAGCGCGAAGAAAGCACTACCAGACTGTGCGGTCTAGTACTTCCGTTGCGGGTCTGCGCAAGGAAGCCTCGAGCAGTCTGCGAGTCAACGCGGCTCGGTACTACCGCGCTCGGCCCGCTACTACCGATGCGCGCGGTTTTCTGCTTCCAACGGCCAGAAATTGGAGGAGGATATTTATAGGGTGTCTTCTTCTCCAAGGAGACCAAGCTTCCAAGATTCTCTCCCAATCGCTCCAACCAAACTTGTTGATCTTCGGAGGATTGAAGGAGAAGGTCCGGATCTACAACATCACCAAAGCGTTCTTCATTTCCCCTCATTCACTTGAGGGATTTGAGCCTAGGGTTTCCACTAGGAAAACCTAGGCATCTTGTTGTATTTACTTGCTTGCTACTTTTGTGTATTAGATTCGTGGTGCTTGGGAGCCCCCAATCCTTTTGTGGGTTGAGGCTCAAGTTGTTGTAAGGGCTACGAATTCCGCCTTGAAGAATTCCGATAGTGGAACGTGAACCGAGCTTTTGGACGAGGTTCATCGGAGAATAGGGTGAGGCTATTTGTGACACTTGAGTTTGAAACTCACACCCCTCCAACGAGACGTACTCCCTAAAAAGGAGGAACTCGGGAATACATCCTTGTCTCCGCGTGCTTCCCGTTCGGTTACTCCTTACTCTTTAGTTATTACTTGTATCTTATCTTGTTTAGGCTTAACTTGTCATATAGGTAAATTCACCGTAGTTGCATATCTAGAGAATTTACCTTTGTGTCAAGCCTTAATCGAAAAAGAATTAAAATTTGGAGTAGCACCTATTCACCCCCCTCTAGCTGGCCGTACGATTCTGTCACTCGTTGCAACGCACAGACATGTTTGCTAGTAAAATAGTCACAATAATAATATTACTACTATAAAGGAGCCGAGGCTACCCGCCTTCTGAGGATGTTTGCCCTCCTGGCGATTTTTAACTGTTGGATCCAAGATGAACAGTGTTTTTTACCTCCCACTTTTCACCACAGCCATTGGATGCGGTTGATATTTTTTTACTTCTTGTTGACTGATATGTGCATTACATTGTGGGACAAGTTGCGCACTAGGCCCACAAATTAGTGTGCGAGACCAGCTCAGCCGCGTCGCTCAATTTGGCCCGCTCAATGCGTGGGACAAAACCAACACGGTGAAACCCTAACCAATCGCGCTCCGTCACTCCTCCTCCAATCCCCTTGCCTTTTCTCCTCCCCGCACGCCGCCACCCCTGCCCAGCTCTCCTTCCTCTCTATCTTGTGCTTCTGCCCGCCCCTACGTGCTCTGCTCCCCACGACAGTTGGCGGCGTAGAGCAGGGGAGAAGTCGTCGGCGGCGGCAGAGGACGACAGCGCGACAGTGGCGGCGGCGCGACGGCAGCAAGCGGTGGCGGACGGCAGAGGGCGGCGGCGGCGGCGGCAAGCGGCGGCGCAACAGCGGCGGCGCCAGCGGACGGCGGCGGCGAGCGCAGCAGATGGCGGCAGCGAGCGACGGCGACAGCTGGATGACGGGACCTGCATCTCCTCTCCCCAGGTCGTCCCTGCACACCTCCTCTCTCATTACCATGGTGGATAAGATTCAGGGATCCCTCTCTCTAGCTTCAAATAGGGAGGTCCTCTTCCTCAAATTAGTTACATGAGGTGAATACACACCAAATTATTGCATGAGGTCATCCCTGCCCACCTCCTCTCTCTCTCTCAACCATGCTGGCTAAGATTTGGGGCTCCCTCTTTGTCCTTCGTGCTCTCTGATGGCTGTTTGCAGGGAGATTGGAGTTAGCATATACATTTTGATGTGTATTAGCTTTTTTCTGGTCATATACTCCATATATGCATATCTGGAGTTTCGAATCGATTTGGCCTTAAAACTGTTATGTTGATGTTGATTTGCTGCTGTTTTTTTGGCAGCATTGACATAAATCTGAGCAACAAGAGTAACATGAAGGTGATTTGGATGTAGGTGACATTTTTTGCAGCTTGGATATTGATTGGACCATTATTCTAAAACTGCTGGTTGGAAGAGGTTGAAATTGCCATCTGTAATTTCGTATTTAGTTTAGCTCCGGGCTGAAAATGGTAGCTAATTGTTATGCTAATGTAGTGCTTGATTATTTATTTGCAGGGAGTTCTGATGGTGGAAACATTTTTATGCATCATTTGCTGAATCTATGTGTAGATTTATCTCTGTTGAAGCTGATGTTGATAGTAACAAAAAACAGGGAATGGTATGATCCGCATCTCCTTCAACTTCTGGTTTGGAACAATCTCATCTCCTATTTGTCTACACACCATTTTGTGGATTGACCAACTTTAGATGATTCTTCGGTGCCTTGTGCAGCCTTTCATTCCAGGCTTCATTTATGTTCTGTTTAGCGTATCTAATGATGCATATGAAGGATTTGACTGTCGATACTACAATTTTGCTCATGTACCGGTATGCATGGGCCGGGATCCATGCATTTGTTTTGTCATGAAATATGGTCACGCCATCAACCTGATAGTTTCAGCACCATGTAGTTTAAGTTCCATCACTTATAATGTTGGACAGTGATGATTTGTTTGTGCAATCCATGCTTTATAATCTTAAAAATGATAAGATGGAATTATCGGTTGGGGCAATGATGCAGATCAATATTGCTTAGTAATCTTCTGCAAGTTCCTAAGGTGTTATGAAACCACGGTCCTCTAACGAATTAAGTTTTTCCACAGGTGCCTCGGCTACCAAAGGTGTATACTTTGATCCACACTAGGAATTACTTCTGTATGTCCTTCCAAGACATAAGAGCAGGTGCTAAAACATCACCCATTCATCAATGCTTTTTTATGTAGCAGGTCTAGCATTCTTGCTAAGTGTGGCTGTTGTGTCACTGACACAAAAAGATACTGGGTTGCGTGCATGGAAAACAAAAATTTCACCACTACAACGCAACAGCCAAGATCTACTATGAAGATAGAAGTGACAAGACATGCATATTTGATCTAACTGTAAACCGTTACTGACACCGTTGAAGTGGAAGAGATGTCGATGACGAAGTTGACGTAGTCGACGCCAATGTCGATGATGACGTCGATGAAGCTTGTGGAAGAACTCCCTCGGCTAAGCCTAGCCGAGAGAATACCGTAGACTCCTCGCGTCCCGCCTTGATCCAACAGAGTGAGATAGGGTCAACCGTTTCTCAACGGATCACCCCTCTGAGTTTCGCACGCATACATCTGATCTAGTCCAGTAGGACTTCGCCGTCCACACTTGAAGCACTCACCGCTGGTGTATATGAAGGTGGAGATCTCAACACATGAGAAGGAGAGAGAGAGAGATTAGACATCTAGATCTAGATCTAATCGGAGAGGATCCCCCTAAATATTTAGAGGTTCCCTCTAAACCAACTAGAAGAGATCTAAACTTGTGTGTCTCCAAAGGAGAGGGGGTGGGGGTTTATATAGGAGGCCAAGGGGTAGGGATGCTTGGTCAAGGGGGCAAACCCTTGCCCCTTGGTGCGCCGGCCCTAGGGCTGGCCGGATCCCCCCCAAGTCGGTTTGGGGGAGGAGTCCTTGTCCAACAAGGCTCCCCCACAAACCGCCTCCCCCATGGGCTTTTGGCCCACTAGGGTTTGGGGAGAGGGGGAACTTCCCCCCACCACTCGCCTTGGCCCACCCGCCCCTTGTGGGGGTGCGGCTGGCCCACTTGGCAGCCTCCTTCGGTGGGCTCCAATTTAATATTTTTCCAATAATTATTTATTAATTAAATAAATTAATATTTAATTAAATAATATTTGTCTAATTAATTCTTATTTGAATATTTCCTTTTACAGAATATTCCCCAAATTAATTACTTATCATATAAAACACTTTTACATGATCCGGAACACCCAGTGTCCACGGACAAAATACTCTGGATAAATATTTTCCTCTTACATAAACCCTCGGAATAAATCCGACTAGTGATAGAAACTATTTCTATTACTCCGAGACACCTAGTGTCTGCATAATCCAATCTCTCTGATAAAGATATTATCTACCATGCAGAAATCATTCCGGTGATACTCTCTCGGTATCCAGACCAACCATATACACAACAAACTAGACCTGACTTAAGCGTGTTACCTTGCAGGTTCGATAACGTGTAGCTATAATTAGATGTTTCCATCTAATCACCGGCCAGGGTCAGGTACATGGGCTACCTGAATAACTGCTACCGTTATACGAAGGACACTCTGTTGAACCCGTTGATTATTAATTCGTCATTCCCATTACTCGCGATACTGAAATTACCCGAGATAAAGTATTCCTGATATTTCCATGAATCAATCCCTGATTCACTATATCTCCGTCTATCTCGTTACCGGTAAATTTCCTTTTCTTGTTCCCGTAATCCGATATCCCACATGATGTAACTTCATCATGCATTGTCTGCAGAACATATTGGATATCATACATACCGAGTGGGCCCTGGAAGTATCTCTCTTTTGACAGAGGAGTAATTTCCCATCTTGGAACATTAGGTATTATGCACACCTTGGGAATCACCCAGTGACTGCCGTTTTACCACCCAGTTACGGCCGTGGTGTTGACAGTACCAAAGTAATTCTTCCAGTATGCACAACCCTAATAACCTTATGGTCTAAGGACATGTCATATAATAACCATCTGCGATATTGCACTAAGGACAAAAAGACACTTTGGAATCTTCTTAGCATATCAACGATTTGGGTCTACTCATATTGTTTCCACCAACAATATGCCACTCATTGATGCTGACATAAACAATGTCCCAGACCAGGAAAACGTGGTCTCTAACAATCAACGAATTAGTCTAAAAGGCAAGACTAGGGTATACTTTATTCTGTTCATGTCTCTACACGTGCGAGTGAGTTTTCCTCTGAATCACATATTCAGGAGTCACCGCAGTTATAGCATAGAATCATGAAGCATAATTATGAATCAGATGTTAAACTTTATTGCCTTTTGGGCATACATCCAACAAAAGACTCTTCAACTGAACTTTTCTGCTGCTACTTGTTGAACTTACATTTCTGAATGGAGGGGACATTTCCTTTGTTGGGTCGGTCCTTAGATATGTACTGCTTTTTTAAAGTGTGTGGTTATGTGTTGTTCTAAGCCTGAAAACTGGACAGATTGCTAAGTGTGGCCTCATTTGTTTGTTTCAGAGCCTGAAAACTGGACAGATTGTTATTTCAGCGTTTGCTCTTCCTATCATAATCCTGCAGATTTTCTATATGTTATTGCTTCAGTTCCTCTGTTATTGCTTTGAGGTGAGGCATTTAATCCACTTATATGTACAATGCTCCCTGTTTTTGTTAGTGCATAGCTGCCGCTAATTTTTACCTTCCTTTCCTTGAGAACAAGTTCTGAGTAAATGTAGGAAAAAATATATAGCTACAGCTGGATATATTGCATTCAGAACGTTGTTCTGAGTAAATATTTCTACTAGGTTCAATCTTATCTTGGATTTCTGAATCCTATCACAATACAACAGGTTTTTGAAAAAATATACACGCTTTTGTCATAGATTTGTTGGTTAGTAGTCATCCAATCATTTCTGTGCACAAATATTGGGCCATACTCCATTATAATGAAAGTTGAGATAAATGACCTTTGTACTAAGTTCTCGCGATCAACCCTTTTGTGCCTCTTCTCTTTGGGTGTTCAGAATTTTATGTACTACAGAACGGTTCTATTGACCTCATTAATCGTATATTTTTGGTCAGCATGTTTCCATAAGTATTATCAACCCTGCAAGACCCTACTTTCTTGACATTGATACTGGGACTGGCCTGACATGGATCCAGTGTGATGCGCCCTTTGCAAACTGCACAAAGGTGCGTGTCAATTTTTAACTAACCTGGCTGCTTAATTAACCCGACTTTCCTTACAGAGTTTTGAGAATGAGAAGGGTTTTAACGGTTGATTGTTTCTTTATTTATAAATGTTAACCTAACATACGTCTCAATGTTTTTATTCAGATTTTCTGATGGGTTTGCATATTGTGCCTCCATGGATCTTCAATCCCGGTTGCTTTTCTGAATGTTTCTTCATGTATGGGGGGCCTTTTCTTCTTGTTCCTACTTTTGTATATTGTTCTTATACCTATATTTGTGACAGATTGGACCTTCCGGGGGGCCTTTTCTTCTTGTTCCTACTTTTGTATATTGTTCTTTGGTGGTCGAAACATAATTAAAGATGCAAAATGAGAGGTGCAGATATGAGGATTTACCAATGCCATGGTTCTTTAATTTGTGCTTACTGATAAGAGCAAGCATACATGATTGTTATACATAAATTCTGAGGATATGATGCTTTTAAGACTTAAGAAATGATGTGCATATTTAGTCAGGCATTATAAATATATGGTCCTTTTGATTGTTCTGTAGTGTTCCTGATTTACTATGTTGATAACTCGCATGATAGGAGTTTAATTATAGTCTTATCATGTTTCTGTTAATGATCTATTCCCAACAATTGCCAGTTTAAGACACTGAGATGTATTGCTCTGTCTTGTTCTCTTCAGTTTAAGACCTCTGCCCTTTCCGCTGTAACGACGGTTTCTTCATGCCCTAGCTTGATGATACCACCAATCAGGATTTCTTTTGCGATTTCAGCCTTTCCGCTGTAAACGTCTGGTTCTTCGTGCCATCGTTTTACTGGTTTGTTCTTTTTTGCTTCTTGAGCTCGGGTTACTCGGTTGTTATTTTCTGGTGCCGTAAAAATATATTTGTTTTTCCTTCTGTAGGCTGCTGGGCTCTGTTGTTATGGGTATGAGTGGTCGGCGTGCTGGTGGCTGCCGGCGAGCAGTGTCTCCTTCCGATGTCAGTTTTTCTGTCCACGGTAGGCACAGTAGTTCCTCAGGCCTTAGGCGAGGAAGGCATGGCGGGTCAACTGATCTCTGGGAACACATGACTATTTTTAGAGCAAGAAACAACGGCCTCCTATCTTTCCCTTTGTGAGAGAATAAATGGAGAACTCCGGGTTTTAGCACCTCTACGGTATATAGGGTTCTCACTGAAACATTATATAATCCCCGTAGGTTTTCATTTCTTATGGAGACCATGCAGTCAACTCAACGCAATTTATTTCTGGCTTTTAGTTATGAATAGAGTTAATACAAGAGCCCTTCTGTAGCACATATTTGTTTTGGGAAGATTATATGGGTGCAATGTGCAATGAACTCAAAATTGAGACACCAGATCACTTACTCTTATCAATGTCAGTTTGGCCCTTGCATATAAGGGCACCATGTCCATCTTATTGATCAGGCACTGGATGATCTGTTTGGTTTAACAATCTATTCAGCCATGGCCGTCATCATGGTTGTAGTTTTCTACTTTCTCTGGTCTTGTGGTTCATGAGAAATCATGAAAATTATATTCGATGTATTGATGATTTAAGAAATCATGGTTTAAGATAATAAACATAGAGAGCATGGCCATCGTCATGGTGGTAGTTGTCTACTTTCTTTGATGTATTGATGATTTAAGAAATCATGGTTGTAAGATAATAAAGTACAGAGAGCTTAGGAGGTCACTGATATGTACTTCATTAAGCAACTTTCCTTGAAAAACAATGTTCATCGTTTTGCCTCTTAGATTACCTTGTTTAATGTTTGGATATTATATGAACTGACTTAAACAGACATGCAGTTTCAGTTACAGCTACTCTATGTAAAATGTAATGTGTGTGTTAATATATTTAGGCTTCAACTTGGGAAAGATCTAGCCTCTTATTGCCTCTCTAATGGTTATGGGCTTGAAGTACTTGACTAATTTTGTTTAAACACTAGAAGCATATCACGGAGTTGTATTGGCATTATAGCAGGGAACGAGTTTTCAGCCAGAAAGATTTTGGTCGCTCTCTGATAGCATTAACATTATAGCTGGGAACAAATTTTCAGCATTACTTTATCTGATCTCCAAGTGCCATTGTCTTCTAACCTTGTCATCCATCTACTTGATTTGCGATTTTTAGGTGGTGCAGCAAGTAAAGCTTGTTCAGCGGATGTGGCAGCGAACTTGCCCTGCCTATACGATGTAGCAGCAGAGGACCGTCCAATTACCTTGTTGTTTGGATCCTCCATGCCTCTCTTCTTCAAGGTAACAATTCTTGTCCTCCAGTTATTCATTTCTATCTGCTTGATGTATCTATGGCTACAATTATGTCAACTCATGGTTCAGAGCTTGTAAGATGTTAGTGTAATGATGCATGTTGATGCCATCATGTTCCTGTGTACGAATGCAAGAACAGAGACAAAAATCACGAGATAATGCTTGTCACTGCCACTTTAGTCTGAACTTTTCCATATTGCCCCAACTCATGTACACACAGGTCGTCCAGGAGAACGCCGAGTTGATCCCGGCCAGTGGAGAGTCTGACGGGATGGCACGGCGATACGTTTTGAGGATGTCCTGCTCTGACTACTACACGAGCCAAGTCTGACACCGGCGCTGGGGGTGCAAACGAGCGCTGGCTGTGACTTCACCGCTGGACACCGGTCGGCTGCAGGAAAGATGTGCTTAGTTTGCCCATTTAGTTAATTTTACGTCAACAGGACTTTATTCCCTGCTTGCTTATTTGTTCTACACTTGCTTTTTAATGTGCATCTGCAGATGCATGTTTCCAAATCTCTGAAGCTCGCCCCTAACATAGTCATCAATCGAAGTGGTTCGATATATTCATTCCATTTAATTTGGGACCCAGCCGTTTTACCGTATCATAGTCATCAATCGAAGGAGTTCGATATATTCAGTACAATTAGCTTATAATCACCAAACAACAATAGCACAGAGTAATTGTGCTTTAATTCGAGCCACAGACTAAACAAGTCAACAGGCAAACAGGCGCCGCTGCCGTGCTGATCTCTCTCCACCGGCCACCTCCGCCGCCGCCATGACCAGATCCAGGTCGCCCTTCGCGTCCTCTCTCCACCCCGGTTGAAGCCCGCCGCTGCCGTTACCGGGGTCGCCGGGGCCGAGCTCTTTTTCCTCTGCTCCTCCGGGCATATGCCGCCCGTCTGTGCAAGTTCTGGAAGCCGCACGGGGCAAGCTCGCTGCGCGCGCGTCCTTGCTGGCTGCTCCGGTGCAGCCGGCGGCCTCTCCCGCGCCCGCGTCCGTGCGGGCTCAAGCTCCGTCGGCCGCTTCCGTGAAGGCTCCTCTGGCTCCGTCGACCGCGTCTGCCGCTTCGTCCGCGCTCGCTGCTCCGGCTCCGTCGAACACCACCTCCACGACGGCCTCCTGCAAGGCCGCGCCCCTCGGAGCCTTGTCCTTTGAGGTACCTGCTGACGACACGCCGGCCGCACAGTCCGTTGCTCCCTCAGTCCGAGTTCAAGATTGGGGTTTCGGGATGCCCCGCGATCCCACGACAACAGCACCGCTGCCCATCGTCAAGGCTGCAACCGCGGCTCTCCACTGCCCGTCCGTCGTCTTCTCTGCCGAGGTGGAAATTGCCCAGCCCAAGCCGGTCGCGCCAACATCGCCAACCACCTCCGCTGGCGCGTTGGCTGCGGCCATCCTCGCGTCTCGCAAGGCTGACCCGACTGTCGGGGGTCATTTGGCTTGTAGGCCCCTGGCGAAGATGTCCACTCCGGCCAGGCTGCTCGACGCTGCTGAGTTGGATCCTCCTGTCCTTGGTCCGTCTTCAACGTTGGCTTGTGGAAGCCTCTCTGCGGCAGCTGCAGCTCTCGAAGCCGATGGAGGCTGGGTGCATGTGGGTGGGCGTCGCCGCTACAACCGAGGTCCTTCCCCTGATTCATCAAAGGAGGGTCTTGAGCGCTGTCGGGGTGCTCCGCCCGAGCGGTCGAGGGAAGGTCTCGAGCGTAGCCTTGCCTTCAAGCGTTGGGCTCGAGGAAGGTGCTTTCGTTGCCTCGAGCGTGGCCACCAAGTCAGCGCTTGTCGTGGTCCTTTCAGATGCATCCGTTGTCGTCTCCCTGGTCATCGGGAGAGGTTCTGTCGTGCTCGCTCTCCGGTTGTTCACGATCGCTCTCCGGGTGCTCACGCTTGCTCTCCGATCGCGGACCGCCCGTCGCTACGTGTGCCGGTGCTGCCAAGATCCCCATCTGGATGTTGCAAGGATTTAAATGCCAGCGCCTTTTTGGGTTCTTCGTTGGAGTCTGAGTTTGCCCTGATGCGCATGGAACTCCTTCAAAAGGTTGAGACGCTTCGCTCTGAGCTTCGCGACACTCTGGCCAAGCTTCAGTTTGCTTCAACCGTGTCTTCGCCGCCTGAGCTTTCGGTTGGCTACGTCGATGAGGGGACTGAATGCTTTGGAGAATTTTCTCCTCGTGCTCTGCTTGTGTCGCCGCCTGCTGTTGAGAGTGTTGTCATCACCGAGATGCCTGAGCTACAAGAGCCATGTGAGGAGCCATGTGAGCTGCAAGAGCCGATTCAAGAGCTGGACTTCGATGAGAGTGGTGTTGTGGACGGTGTGGCATCTCTCTCGCCCGAGTCCTTTGGGAGTGTGGTTCTTGTAGGCGGTGTGGTTGCTACACCTGGGTCACCCTTGTGTGACGAGGTTGGCTCTTTGGAGCCTTTGGCGGTGGACATGGCGCCATCCCCTCCTCCGTCTGGGTTGGCGCCTAACTCTAAGGCCCTCTTTGGGAAAGAGGTTTTAGACTTGGTTGTCGATTTGGAGACGGCTTGCCCTGGATATGGCAAGGATATTGTTTGTGTCTTGGCGGGGATAGCTTCAGACGATGTGTTCATGAAGGTGGAGAAGTCTCTCAGAAAGATGGCAAGAAAGAAGCTTCGCATCCCAAGGACCGCTTGGGCTTGATTGTTGAGCTCTTTTGAGGTTGTCGTGTTGTCAGTTCGTGGTTGTGCTAGGTCGGTGGTTGGGCTAGGTTGGGCGCATAGTTGCTTGTTTGTGGTTGTTGCTCGTTTTAGGTGTGGCTCTTTGTGGTTGTCTGGGCTCCTTCGTGTGGTGTTCGTTGTATGGTTTTTGTCCGGTTTCTCCCGCAAATAAACCGGACATCTTCTTCTTAATAAATCGATAGGCAAAGCTTTTGCCCTTAGTTTCGAAAAAAAAAATTGTGCTTTAATTCTTTGTCTCTAGAACTGTTGATATTCTTTTTGTGCCCTCGGATATATTATTTTTTGCCACTTTTTGCACTATTATGTAGTTAATACATCCAGTACCTCTTGCATATTCTGATGGCTGAAATCGATGTTATATTTCGCTTACCTATGGTGGCGTCTCACAACGCTCGTCGATAACAACAAACAGCTAAAACACCCTGCTTTGCAAGTGATCAAAGTTCCTACCAAGAAAATATTAAACTTAATGCTTGACAAGCTTGACCTTCCAAGAGCGAAGTATAAATTTCATCCTGCTTCACATCACCGGGTCTCTGCCACTGTAGAGTTCTATATTAGACCTCATACGCCTGAGGATCTGTTTCAGCGTTCCACTAATCCTGAAGTAGCTGAAGAATCTGTTGCTTTAAAAGGGATGCACATGGAGAACTGGAAAATATGGTGATAGAAGACCTGAATTTTAGTGGGATGAAGTATGTAGAAGCAGAGAATAAAGAGCTGCAAATCAAGCTTAAGACAGCAGAAACATAATCTGAAGCGGCATGACGGTTTGCTTCTAGCTCTACAAGCCAGGGTAGCAGTTTCTCAACGGATCTACATGTTCACGGATAAGTACCGTTCTATTGGGCAAGTTGACGCAGACAAAGAGAAAAATAAGGCACTTGAGCTATTTGACAAAGTAGCTTTTGATTTTCAGCGCTCAAGCGGCCATCTGACTAAGTTTTTATAGATATTTTTTTCACTCATAGACTTACTATGCATGTATATAGTGTTTTGCCGACATGTCTCCATGTACTAGACTAAGTGTTATTTAGCTGGCACCATCGACCAACTCTGTTGGCCAAATATCACTTTGTTAGGGATCGAAGGCCAAATATACTTTTGGTGTCATGATTCCCATTAAGAATGGATGGTTCTAGGTTTCTATCCTATGGCTGATGCGCTCTACAACTATGTATGATACTAAGATTCGTAGGAAACATCACCTCAAGATCATAAACATTGTCTTCATGTTTCTTTCAACCTTTCATTCCTAAAAGATTATCGAATAATTTATTTATGTTCGTGTAAATTAACCGGTTTAGATCCACTTTTTATTTATTGATGTTCCATAGAAACAGCTTTAGCATCGTTCGATTAATATCCATATAAAACCGACCTAAATGGGCGCGGAAGGAATAAATTACTTTTCACTTGCTTTACAGTTCATTTTTAATTATTTTTTCTTCATATCGTATAAACTATATGATGAAATGGAACTCGCTTTCGGTGTTTGCGCTGGTGCCGCAACGGATTTTCAGAGTATCACAAAAAAAAGCTAAATGAACGCGAAAATAATGCATTACTTTTCACCGGTTTACAGTTTGTTTCTTATCCATGTTTTTATCTTATTTGTCTAAGCCGTTTTCGTGAAACGGGTCTCACTTTTTGCGCTTGCGTTGGTGAAACAACGGGTTAGTATCCATGTGTGACCGAATTTAGTAAATGCAAAGAAAATTGGTTTCTTAAGGTATTTCTCCCGCTTCTATTTTCTAATGGATATAAAACCAGCAAACAAAAAGCAACTTGAACATCATATCTCATAAGTATATTTTTTTCCTTCGTATTCATATAAACTGTTTGTTGAAACGGAACACTCGCATTCAGTTTTTGCGCCGGTGCCCCAACTGATTTTTGGAGTATCCATAAAAAGACCAAGCTCAAGGAACGCGGAAAAATTGAATTACTTTTCGGCGATTTACAATATATTTTAACCCAAGTTTTTATCTTATTCGTCTACACCGTTTTCTTGAAACGGGTCTCACTTTCGGCACTTGCATCGATGGAACAACGGGTTAGTATCCATATGTGACCGGGTTTAGTAAATGCAAAGAAAAGTAGTTGCTTAAGGTATTTCTTCCAATTCTATTTTCTAATCGATATAAAACCTACAAAGTAAGAGCAACTTGAACATCATATGACTCATAAGTATACTCCTCTAACTTAAATCAAAGTATGGATATCAAATCAAAGAGAGAGTATGGCAACAATACGGTCTTTGCTTCCGGTAGTTGCGCAACGGGTCATCTAGTACAAATAATAATACCGCTAGTCAACGCCATCTGGATCCGTCAGCTAACACGTAAAACATCATAAAGTCTGCCGCCCCTACAACCCTTACCAGTTTTGCCCAACGTATTCGCGTTTCTGCACCAGCTTCTTCCATACATTTCTTATTGGAGCTGCCGTTTGGCCTGCGGGGAAAGGCGAGCCTGACCCGGACGCGACGCTTCGTACAACGTTGACACTCGGCCATTCTTGTTTAACCAAACACCCAGATCACCCCTTGTCCCGGCAGGCGATCACCTCCCCAGATGCGCACGCCGGAATTCAGAAAAGTAATAAGCATGATCCTGCTTGCTTCCCGAGCTCGCAGCAGCCGTCATGTGCCACGGCGCACGCGTGTTCATCTCCGTCGTCGACCTCCGGTTACCACCTCCCACCTCTGATTAAGCCGCTCTCACTTGCATTATGCAGCGTAAACAATGGCACACAGGTCTGCCGTCTGCACTTGATCGCTTATCGTGGGGAGGAATTAATTGAATTAATTAGGCTTATTCCCGGGGTCGAACTGCCTCTTGGAGATACCCAAAAGAGGGGGAGGAATCTTGCCGCGGATAGAGCTCGCGAACGAGCGATCTCTATTAGTTTTCTGATCAATAATTGCTTGCAGTTTGACCTTTGAAGTTGACGTCTCTACTTAATTAGCGGTACGATGTGGCAGCTGCAAATGTATTGAGAACGGAGCGGCCAGATCGAATGGGCGGTATGCACACACACACACACGCGCGCGCGTAATTATCTGTCAAACTAATGCCTGATACTTTTCCTTAGAAAAGCTAGCTGAACAAACTGGTGATGTAAATTAATAGATGAAACTATAATAGCCAAATAGGTGTTTGGTAATTGGTAGTGCATCTGATCAGAAAATAAGAGAAACTAAACTCAGTCAAACGTAGTTTAATGGGGAATATGCGATCTCAGGCCTGGAAGAGCCATTATCGACATGTAAGAGTTTACTCGACCAAGCAAGCAGGAGTATCTTGTGGTGCCAACCGACATGGCTCTCTGAATCTGGTTGAGCTGCCGCAGAGTAAATTCAACGAAAGAAACGTTAAGAGTCCTAATCTTCTCATCACAATTTGGGGGCAGAAAAATAGTGCCTTCAGAAAATGCCCATATATAACCAAACACAATTATTTCATACCTCCAACACCAAATGTACGTCCTTTTTAGAATTTTACAGTTCAAACATATTATGATTTTATTAAGAAAGACACTTAGGTTTCAACATCTATAAAGAAAAAATTATTTTCGTCTAAATATCAAATTGCCAGCATTAATTGATTTGCAATGTAATATAATTTTCTAATGCATAATTATTATTATGTGAGACAAAAAATTGCACAAAAGTTAATGGCTATGTATCATGATGAAGACCGTTGTCATATCGCCGTGTCCTCCTCAGCTCGGTTCTCACGGCTAAGACTATTTACCACGCTGCGACCCTCAACGTTCACCCGGGCGCCTTAACCGTGATTGGAAAACTGGCCGAGCCTTTCTTTCGGCGGGTATGGAGGTCTCTGGTGGAAAATGCAAAGTCAGTTGGGATAGAGTTTGCTGTCCCATGAAGCTTGGCGGCCTTGGAGTTTTGACTTCTAGAGAATGAACTAGATTACTAGGCCATGTACCCGCCAAAAATTAGGTTGATCTATGGAGATGCAATCTTCATTCCTGTAATGCATACTCCGCCATCTGCCATAGCCAATGAGAGACTAATAAAAACTAAGTTTATTGCTTGTCTACACTTACAACAAAGATTGATGAGTCCATTTATCAGATGAGTCAGATAGATTAGTTTGGAGACTCACTGATTCCGGAGTATTTTCGGTGTAATCTATGCACTGACATCTTGTGAATGGTCATATGAGTTATTTTTTGCAAATCTCTGAAAATTAATGATCCCACTTAAGATAAAGATCTTTATGTGGTTCCTCTATAGAACTTTTTTACATACTAGAGATAACCTACGTAAGCGAAAATGGAATGGGTAGAATTTTTTGTGACTCGGAGGAGACCGCAGAGCATTTGTTTCTCCCGTATCATTTTGGTTGTCTTGTATGGCATAATGTGCAGTTCTCTTTCAATCTTCCTCCATCAAACAATATCATAAATATGCTTGGGAATTGACTGGATGGAATCGACAAGAAAGGTGAAGCTAGAATACATATAGAAGTTTATGTTGGTCGATATGGAGTTGTAGAATAGCTTTGTTTTAACCAAACTGGAGCTTCAAATTTATTGCAGGTTATACATTTGGCCACACACTGGATTCAACTATGGTTCTTCCTCTCCAGTCGATCAGCGAACACTATGGGTTTTTGAATGCAACCGTTTGGTAACGGTCCATTTGTATATTTTCGGCCAGACTGGTTGGCATCATACTTCTAGACTACATGATGTCTATATGCTCGTTATTTTCAGATGGTTTATTCATGTACCGATCTAATGTGAACCTCGCTTTATAATAAGTTGAATGTGAGAACTAAGTTAAAATTGGTTTTGAGCATCGATTGATGCAGAGGGGTTATAATCCCCTTTCAGACAAAAATACGAGAGTCGGCTTCATGCCCCAGTTAGCAACCGGATGAACTGTATGATTTTTTAAAAAACACCAAATGGACAATTTTAGTTCTGCCTGCCTGCCTGCCTGTACACACTAGACAGGCATGCATCACCAAAATTGGTTTGTCCCATGGATGTGCTGTATTATTAGCCCTTGCAATTGCGGAACGACGAGATAAGCAAATTATTAACTAAACCCTAAACGAGACAAGCAATCAAACAGATATATACACGGTACAGATCGCATCCAATGATGTGGCTGCTGATTAAGTCAAGGCGCTGATCCATGAATAACCAGAAAAATTAGGTCATTATGGTCGTTTGTGGCATGTATATTCTCTTACTCCCACTTAACTAATGGCTGGTGACGTGGAGCTTATGATACTCGTGTGTAGAAGGCCTCGCCATGCATGAATCCTGATATGGTTCTGTGTTGTTGTGTTGGAGAGGTACGTACGTAAGAGCATCTCCAACAGACGCGCGTCGCGCCCGCGCTGTATAAAAAATTTGCAGCGCCAAAAAGTCGTTTTGGCGCGCCGCTCATGTGTTTCGCTTTAGCAGGCGCGCCAAAATGGCGCGCCAAAACTTGGCGCTTCAGCAGACGCGCTAAAATAGAGCGCCAAACCAAACTACGCGCGATGAAGTTGGATCGAAAAATTAGACGGAAATAGAAATATATTCGATTCGACGAACACGCGCTACAACGCACACACCCGGATTAGCCTAAAACGCGCATATAGGTGCGCACGCACACACTACGCGCCGGCGGGAAGCGCCGGCGATCTAGATGTCCCAGTCGGAGTCGTCGGAGAAGTCGGCGTCCGAGCTCGTCGTGTCGGAGACCTCATCCTCAAGCGCCCGCCACATCTCGTGGCCGGCGGGCCACCAGGCGCGGCCCGCGCGCCAGTTCCCCTCCGCCTGCGCCTTCATCAGGCGCCTCTCCTCCCGCTCGTCGTGGAGCTCCAGACACTGCTCCCCCCGCTCCGCCGCCATGGTGTTCCAGTGCTCCAGCTCCGCATCTCTCTCCGCCGGGTGCGCCTGGTACCACGCCTGCACGGCGAGCGCGTCGCGCTCCTCGACGAGATCCAGCACGGCGCGGAGGCGGAGCGCGCGGCGGTCTCTGTCGGTGACAATGGCGGGCGCAGGCGCCAGGTTCGCCGCCTCCTGCGCCGAGCGGCAGTCTCTGAAGTTCATCGTCTGCGGCGTGCGGCCGAGCCGCCACGCCGCCGCGTCGTACGCGCGGGCGGCCGCGTAGGCGGACTGGAAGGTCCCGAGCGGGACGCGCATGTCCCCGCAGCGGATCTCCGCGATGTACCCGTTTTGGCGGCGGCGGACGCCGAGGTAGCCGGTGCGGCGGCGCGGCGGCATCGTGTCGACGTGGGCGGCGTGGGGAAGGCGAGAGGGAGGGGGAGATGGACTGTTCACAGCGGTGGCGCGAGTGGGAAGGCGAAGTGGAAAGCGGTTGGGCTGCCGCGTGGATGACCGCGCGCTGGACGCCGGGCGGTTTATATAACGCGAAATCTACCGCTTGGGCCAGCGCGCGCTAAGGTTTTTGGAGCGCGCGCTTTTTTCCCGCGACTGCTGGAGCGCGCGAAATCGCCCCGCGCGCGGGAAAAGACCGTTATTTCGCGCGCGCGCTCCATTTGCCGCGTCTGCTGGAGATGCTCTAACGCATGCTTAATTGGCCGTATAAAAATTCAAGTAGTGACAATATTGCTGAACGCAACTCATGAGCTGATTGTTTTGTGTAAATAACATTTTTGTGTCAAGCCCGACTTCTTGGCTAGTGCATATCAGAGTCTGGCAAAGAGTTCTTTCTCGTTATCTAAAGGCCGGCCGGCCTCTTTGATTCAAAAAGTTCTCAAAACACATACGATAGAGATTATAGTGGTATCTATTTGTTTTTGGAGAATGCACTTCTATCCAATGCGCCACATTAGAAGACCATAGTAATTTAGATCAAAGAGTGTTGCCATCATAGAAAAACAAATAAACTCTACAAAAAGTAGAGTGCAAACTACTAAAGCCAATCATGTGAATCGAACGACTAACTTAGATTTTTTCCTTCTAAATATCCAAATCCTTCAAAAATCATATGAAATTCCCTTAAATTCGATGGTCAGTTAATTTTTAACTTCTTTTTGGTTGTTGGCCGCCCCAAATATTTTTATTACTAATTCTGTCGAGTTCACATCTAGCTTCAAAGCTACCCAAAGTTTCACATAATTTCTAGAACGTAAAACTGATGGGACTCTACTTTTTCCTTTTGTCAGATGTCTAAAGTTCCACTTTTATTCCATTTTGACATTTTATTTCTCTAATTAGTTATGCAGATAAGAGGTCAGCAACTTCTGTAGCTGTCGTAATCATATCTTATCACCCATTTGCATAACATTAGGTGGGGTGTGAATTCTAATTTCCCAGTTGCTGCTATAATATGTGACAAAATCCGGCTACTCGAAAATGCGAGCAAGCCTGTGAAAGAAACTCGAAGATGTAAACGAACAGTCAAAGCTTAATTAGGTAAACTAAAATGGATGGAACTGGAAATATATTCAGGGACAAAACTCGAATTGTGAGCAACCTATAGTCAATTATTGTCCAAAAATACATCACCATCACTATTTGTTTTCTCTTTCTTGTGATGAAATGGTCGTTTAATGTTAGTTTACTGCGCTGCAGCATGCAGGCATGGATTAGCCAGCAGTGTAATTCTTCTTCATGCATGTGGTATATATATTGCCCCACCCTTTAACCTCGCTAGCTTAGCTACCCCTAGAATTACCAACGCAAACAGTAACACACCTGGTTATGTACTCCTGTTCGTTGGAATGTAGCTTGACTGAAACTGGATGGCACATACTCCATAACACTTTCTTACTAAGCTTGGGCCTCGGAGCAGATCCAAAATACTCTTTGCTGATCGAGACTCAAACGACGGCTAAACGGTTTGAGAGCGCTCTCGTGAAACCCTCCTCTCTCGCGACCCGCGCCGCCCCCCGCGGCGGCCGGGCCGCGCCTCCTCCTCCACTCCCCAGCTCCTCCTCCCGTCTTCCCTCCCGCCGTCGCCGGTGTGCGGCGCCGGCCCTAGGCCGGGCGGCACCGGTGGCGGCGGACCCCCGGCCTCTCCCCTTCATGGCTCTGGTTGGCGCGGGCGGCCATGGAGGTGTTTCTCGGCGGCGACGGTCCGGCGCGGTGGCGGGGGTTCCCTGGTGTTGTGCGGGTGGCGGCTGTGGTGGTGGTGTCGCCGTTGGTGATGGGGCGATGGTGGGGCTGCTCTGCCGTGCGAGCCCTGCAAGCCCAGATCTGGGCCCTTCGGGCCCGATCTGGGTTTGGGCGGGCCTATGCGAGCTCGTCCCCGCTGCCTTCGGTTGGCTTGATGCGCGGGTCGTGATGGAGATGGCAGTGCTGACCGCGTCTGTCTGCAGCGTGGCGGCGGGAGCTTCACGGACCTGTCTGGGTCCGGCTGAGCCTATGGACCGATCGCGAGGGTAACGGCGATGACGGCTTACGTGCAGCAGCATGGCGGCGGGGACTTACGAGCCCCTCGGGGCTCGGCCGGGCCTGCTCGGCCTGGTGTGTCCCTGATGCCGTGTCGGTCGGCACCCGCCGATGACGGTGGAGGATGTCCTCCAGGTGGCTATGCTGCTGCCGCCCTCCGCTCAAGTGGCTCGGTGTGCTCTTGTCGTTGCGTCCGGTCGGCTACCGTCTATGGCGGTGGAGGTTGTTCCCTCCCACGTGGTTGTGATACTGTCGGATCTTGTCTACGGCTGCTTCGTCTCGGGCTGGCCGGCCTTGCTACGTTTGCCTTGGTGAGACGACGATGATGATTTCAAGACCATGGTGGCGTTTGTTGGTGGATGGCAAGATTGGTGGAGCGCTACAGATTGTCTGGGAGGTGGTTTTTTGGGGGTCGGGAGAAATCCCTCCCTTTTGGCACCGACGCGGTGACACTTGCGAGTGTCACCCTTCCTTCCTGAAGGGGTCGGGTGTACCTCTTCACCATTTCTCGGAGCGTACCGGGGGAAACCCTAGGATCAGTCCGGGCAGCAGCGTCGTCGTCGCTTTCCTTCTTGGAGGTGCTGCTTGGTACGCGGCGATTCAGAGTGTCAGGATCGTGGCGGGAATAATCCGGAGAGGACGCAGCGGTTGCGAGTCATTTTCGTTTTCGTTGATCCGCCGGTGTCGGCATGGTTTTCTCTTCTTTTCTCTCTTTATTTTCTTTTGGGCGTGACTGTGTTGTTTGCCCCAGCAGTGGACTTAAAGTTGTACCGTATGGTTGCTATATTAATATAGCGGGGCGCAAGCCTATTTCGAGAAAGAAAGCAAGTGGAATTTTGGGTTCAACTATACTTTTGTTTCGAGACATACCGATTTCCCAATCAGGTTGTCTGCTGTAGGGGGATCCGATTCCCAGGTGAAACCTGAACTTCTCTTAGTCCTGGCCGGCTGGCAGGCTTTAACTGAAGTGTGATATGATTCTCCGGGTGCAAATTACCACACGAACACCCTAGCTTTTACTAGTACACAGGTCTATACTGGAGTAGTACGTAGCCGAGACTAGAGAGAGCTGGACGGGCAGATAGTTCAAGAGGTTCACTTTTTATCTCCCACTAAATTTGATGGACAAGCTAGTCAATAATTGGTGAAACTGCATAAACCTTTTGACAGTGGCGAAGTCATGGGAAGGATGGAACTCACCGCGGAGATACTGATTCCCCAGATAACACACTGGTTAACAATAAACTAATCTTCATCATCTAGCTCATCAAGCAAAGGTAAATAGGAGTCAGGAGGATCTCTTCGATCCCGGGCAACCCGAATCCCGATGCAAGATCCACCACCATTCGGCTATAAAATGGCACCCGACGCCGAGGACCACCACACCAACAGCAGCACTACCACCTCCCTTCGAGCTCGAACCTCCTCGTCTCCGAACGCACCACCTGTCCCGTCTGCTCGTGCTCGCTGATCCTGCCTGCCATTCAGGCAAGCGCAAGCTAGAGGGACTAGCTTGGTCTGTTGAAGACTTGAAGCAGAGACAATGGGCTCAGTACTGCCGGAGATCGCGGCCGATGGCAAGGGCACCCTCACTGACGCCTGGGACAGCAAGGGCCGTCCAGCCACCCGCGCCACCACCGGAGGGTGGGGATGTGCCGCCATGATCCTGGGCGCGGAGCTATTCGAGCGGATGACGACGCTGGGCATCGCGGTGAACCTGGTGCCGTACATGACCGGCACCATGCACCTCGGCAGCGCCGCCGCTGCCAACACCGTCACCAACTTCATTGGTACCTCCTTCATGCTCTGCCTTCTCGGCGGCTTCATCGCAGACACCTACCTCGGCCGCTACCTCACCATCGCCGTGTTCTCGGCCGTCCAAGCCAGTGTAAGCTCCTCGATCGCCTCGCCTATGTACAGCTACGCAGCTACTCCGACGACGGCGTGGCCGACTAGCGATAAAAGTAGAACTAACCATGTATCCCTCACGATCGATCAATGCAGGGCGTGATGATACTGACGGTTTCGACGGTGGCCCCGGGGCTGCGGCCGACGTCGTGCCCGGACGTGACGGGGCAAAGCCCTGACTGTGTGCCGGCGGACGGGAAACAGCTAGGGATGCTGTACCTGGGGCTTTACATGACGGCACTGGGGACTGGAGGGCTCAAGTCGAGCGTGTCGGGCTTCGGGTCTGACCAGTTCGACGACTCCGACGACGGCGAGCGCAAGAAGATGATGCGCTTCTTCAACTGGTTCTACTTCTTCGTTAGCATCGGCGCATTGCTCGCCGTCACGGTGCTGGTGTACGTGCAGGACAACATCGGCCGCCGCTGGGGCTACGGCATCTGCGCCGTCGGCATCCTCGCTGGGCTCGGCGTGTTCCTGTCCGGCACCAGGAAGTACCGGTTCAAGAAGCTCGTTGGGAGCCCGCTGACGCAGGTCGCCGCCGTGACGGCCGCCGCATGGAGCAAGCGGACCCTTCCGCTGCCATCTGACGCGAGTATGCTCTACGACGTCGACCACGCAGAAGCCTCCGGCGAGGATCTCAACGGGAAGCAGAAGCTGCCCCACAGCAAAGAATGCCGGTAAGAGCTAGGCAGTCGCGAATTAAATATCAGCATGTCTACTAGTCATATATGCATGTGTGGACCAACACACGTACACTGTCACTATTTATAGGCCGCCACCATGGCAATTGACACAATATGTAGATTGTAAACTGACATTCGATACACAGAATTATTGATTAATTCATTTGAGTAGTGAAAAATAATAGACATGTTGTTTCTGTATGCAGATTCCTAGACCATGCAGCCATCATCGACCGGGCCGTGGCATGCTCACCCGCAGCGGCGAGCAAGTGGGCGCTATGCACGCGGACGGATGTGGAGGAGGTGAAGCAGGTGGTGCGCATGCTGCCGATCTGGGCAACCACCATCATGTTCTGGACCATCCACGCGCAGATGACCACCTTCGCCGTCGAGCAGGCCACCCTCATGGACCGTGGCATCGGCAGCTCCGGCTTCCTCATTCCGGCGGGTTCTCTCACCGTATTTCTCATAGGCTCCATCCTCCTCACCGTGCCCTCTACGACCGCCTCGTGGCCCCCATTGCCCGCCGCATCACGGGCAACCCACACGGCCTCTCCCCGCTCCAGCGCGTCTTCGTCGGCCTCTTCTTGTCGATCGTCGGCATGGCTGCCGGCGCGCTTATCGAGCGCCACCGGCTCACCTCGGCTGGTCACGGGGTCACACTCACCGTGTTCCTCCTCATGCCGCAGTTCCTTCTTGTAGGAGCCGGGGAGGCGTTCACATACATGGGGCAGCTCGACTTCTTCCTGCGCGAGTGCCCCAAGGGGATGAAGACGATGAGCACGGGTCTGTTCCTCAGCACATGCGCACTGGGATTTTTCTTCAGCACGGTCATAGTTACCATTGTGCACAAGGTCACCGGGCATGGGTCAGATGGCAGCGATGGCTGGCTAGCCAACAATCTTAACCAAGGGAGGCTCGACTACTTCTACTGGCTGCTCGCTATCATGAGCGCCATCAACCTCGTATTTTTCACGATCGCGGCAAGGGGCTACGTCTACAAGGAGAAGCGCTTGGCCGATGCCGGCATCGAGCTTGCTGACGAGGAGGCCATAATTGTCGGCCATTGATCCATGTGTTCTTGCATAACTTCTTCCTTTTTTTGTTTCTCTCGTGTGTTTTGACCTTTCCTTGTGTGGATTTGGTGGCGTATACATAATGTATTTTGACAAGGCATACGCAATCATACATATATTGTACATGAGCTCACTAGTAGAAAAGGGGCCTTTCGTCCACCACCATATTTGTCTTTAGTCCCGGTTGCGTCTCAAACCGGGACTAAAGGGTCCATTTGTCCCGGTTCGAGGTGGCCAGGGCGTCCGCGGGCTTTGGTCCCGGTTCGGTTGGGACTTTTAGTCCCGGTTCGTGGCTGGAACCGGGACTAAAGAAGCGAGCCCTTTAGTCCCGGTTTGAGACACCAACCGGGAATAAAAAAATTCGAATTTTTTTCCCAACAGTTCTGCTGCGGTTTCAGATGGCCGCTATTTCTGCAAACGATGTCGGAAAAAGGTATAATATATCAAAATGATCGGCAAAAAATTAGCATTCCGAAATCAACAGCTTAAGTCCGTTTGGAATTTTTTTAGATTTTTGAAATTCGAAAAGAGTCAAAACTCAGATTTTAAAATTTTAAAAAAGATTCAAAAAATAAAAAATGATGTCATATTTGGATTCCTCACATTTTTCTGATAATAATGGATATATTATTTGTCGATTTTCGATTTACAGATTTAAAGATATGAATTATGCCATATTAAATGAATAAATGCCAAAAAGTAATAAAATATTATTATTACTTATTTTATTTTCATTGTAATTCAAATATTATTATTACTTATTCATTATTGTTTACTTAAATAATTATTTGTGGTTCCAAAAAATAAAGACGTGTGACACAATGGTATAAGAGTTAATAGAATTGATATGGTAGTATTGACAACAAGGAATAACAAGATTCGCGGGACCACCGCAGGAAGGAACTGAGAAGTTAAGCGTGCTGAGGGTGGATTAGTGTGTGGATGGGTGACCGAACGGGAAGTTTGACCAACACTGGAATTTGACCAAAGATTAAATGTAATTAGTGATAAAAAATGTCCAAGTGAGAGATTAATGAGTCAAACATTTGAAAATAAAAAATTTGAAAAAAAAATCAGATTTTTTTCGTGCCCGAGCCGGGCGCCCAACCGGGACTAAGGGGGGACCTTTAGTCCCGCTTCTTTAGTCTCGGTTGGTCAAACCGGGACTAAAGGGCCTCCCCTGCCGGGACAACAGGCCCATTTTCTAGTAGTGGCTTATGTGTACATGAGGGTAAGTATATATACAATAATGCAAAGCTCAATGTAATATTTTTTGAGTGGTAAATATATGAGTTAGCTACTGTGTTGTAAATTCTTATAAGGAAATGAAAGACGGTAACTCTTGCAGATTATGTACCCGAATGTACACACAATGCAATCTCCTAAAATCTATTACAGCATCAAACAAGTCTTAAAAGATAATAAAAAGCTAAAAACAAAAGCAACAACCTATTAACACTATAATACCCCAGGGTTTAGAGAGTAGAAATGGTAGAAATATGATTTGTGCATTTGCATAGCATGCATCTGAAAATGCGGAAATTTTTGGCGCGATCAATAAAATAGATAAAGGGATCGTTGTTTCTCTCGACTCAATGAATTAGGTTTTAGATCATCCTGTTGAGTGCCATGAACTTCGACATGACCTTTCCTAATTCTCGACACCTTTGAACACAATTGGATAAAGTGACAAGTTATAATTCAAATTAAACATATAAAAATAGACAAAATCAATCAACTTCATTCTATATACTTGATCATCTCAATACATCATCCACACAAATATATCATCACATAAGAATCAATTTCTCATCCCAAATCATCATCTTAAATACATCTTACCATCTCATTTCATTCCATTCTTTCTACACATGGGCTTCAATTCGAAATTCAAATATTCAAAATATAATTAGATACATCCATTGTGACATGATACAAATCTTACTAGATCAAACATTCCAAAATGAACATGGAAGAATAATTCATATTACAACTTTAATCGAATAAGTACATATCTCATTCAAATAAAAAGAAAATTACAAATGAACAAAAAGAATCCTAAAACTAAATCTTGATCTTCTTATCTTCCAAACCTTCCAATATACATCTCAATCTTACTTCCTGCAAAACAAATAGCAAAGACAAAAGAAAGTGGTTGAAAATTAAAATGTATGCATCTCCGGAGGAGATGCAACGGAGATGCAAATTGCTATTGGAGCTAGCATTTGAAAATCTAGGACCTTTTCCAGATTTCCTAAAACACATTGAAATTGATCAAATAAAGCAATCTGGCAACTTTGGGACAAGTGGACCATATTGGATCAACCGAGATCATCTATCAAGAAGGCAACCATGGGCAAAGGCAAACAGTAGATGATCCAATTCATTGAGGGGCAACAAGAGGTTACTGAAGGCATCGATGAGGCCTTGTCATATGCCACACTTGGAGATATCCTTAGGCAACATGGACAGAAAGGCAACCAAGCAAACAGAGCCAAAACCATTTCAAATGAACACACATAATAATACTAGCTCCATATTCCAAAGCCCACAAATATAAGATCATGATCTCCATTGACATAATTGGTCAACCAGATCCATACCTCACTAAAGAAAATTAAGTCAAGCTCAAATATAATCTTTCTAAGCTCACAAATAATATTAGGGACTAAAAGACAAGCAGCCAATCAGAAATAACTCCTGGCAGCAATAAAAATAAAGGCCAAGGCTTGGATAAGAAGGGAGCAGCCGTAGCTTGCTCTAGGAGGAAAAAGGCCTCACATGGCAGCCCAAAAAGTAGTCAAAGGTGCTTATCTATACCAGCCCAAGGCTTGCACATGGGGGGAAGACACCCAGCTTAGAAACTTGCACCAGAAAGGGCCAAACACAAGCAGCACACTCACCAAATGCCTGGAGTGTGTTGTCACCACCACAACAACATCCCAAACCGTCCTATAGCAGTATATAAACAGGACAGCAGTACCACCCACTATTCTAACACCAAAAACACATCCCAGCCGCATCAAATATTCTCTACATCAAGAAATTCATTTACCAACAGAACTCTACTGTTTCTACAGCACCAAATCACTTCCCAAATTAGCCAGAACCCCAAGAACATCTCAAGAACACAAGAACACCCACTGAAGCAATTTGCAGCTAGATAAATACACCCTAGGAACATTGAAGCAGCGAGGAGGAGCAGGCTAGCCACAAGACGCAGGTTATCATCATTTTCCAGAAGACCAATCTGCTCGACAACAGCAGGTTGATTCTTTGTGTGTGTGAGGCAAAGGAGAGGTGCTAGAAAGTTCTGTAAATGACAGGACAATGGTAGAAAGAGAGGAGAGGGGTGCAGTATTCTGTTCCTATCAGATATTGAGGAAAAAGAAGGATATGCGTAGGATAGATCTCTCAGATCTACATAGAATTGCTATGCTAAATCATCACAGAGATAAAAGCCACAAATTAGTATCTGATCTTATTTAAAGAAGTGCCTCAGCCTTTGCATCATAGGCAGGGCCAAGAAATCGAGCAAATCATTTGTTCTTATCTTTAGTAAATGGAAGAGCTCATCTGGATTCAGTAAACGAAGCCAACTAAGAAAAATTGCTATCAAAACAACACTAAACACTAGACCACCAGGAGTGCACACCCTAGATACAGGATCTGGCAAACAAACCCAGCTTCTTTGTGTTTAGAGTGTTACTTTTGTCTCAGTTTTGGATACAAGTTCATCACCGAGGTTTGGAATCCATTTGGTAATCATCTGTCCTTATCATTAATTGTAAATTGCCTCCAGAATATCTTCTATCATCGGCTGAAGCAATCCTTGGATTTATTCTTATCAGTTCATCTAATAAATCTGTCCAGAGTTAGGACAGAAACATCTCTCATCACACCCACCGAATAGCATGAATAGGTCATGTATGCACATGATCTGATGACCACTAGCAACAAAAGAATTACCACGTATCAATGCCAATTTCCCTAAAATCATCTAGATGAGCAAATTATCCAGATTCTCTCTCTGAAATATATTAACTTGTAGAAACAAAAGTGTGTTCGTGGCAACTGAATAATTCTTCAGTTAATCCACTGTCCGAAACCAACCCGAGACCATCAACATGAATTCATGCATCATTTCATCACCTGGATGAACTGGAGCAGTACCACGATCACTAGAATGGCTAGGAACAAATCCTAATCATATTCTACACCGAAAGCAAGAGGGATCCAGAGAGAGGAGAGGAAGAGAGGAGTGGTGAATCATACCTGACGCTCAGGCACGAAGACCATGGCGTGGTGAGGTAGTGCTCACGCTACCACGGCGGAAGCTACCGCGAGGACGACACCCGACGAGCACCACGGCGATGGCGGCACAGGGAGCACCACGGAAGCGGCGCATCGACCTGCGCCGAGCCACACCAGCGGCATACCCATGTCGAGGAAGCTCTCGAGCACCAGACGGAAACACCACGCACACCGGATCTGGCAGTGGAGAGCGAGCAGGAGAAGCAGAGGCGACACCGAGGTTGTAGTCACAGTACGGCCGTCCCATCGGCGTCGGATGGAAGGCGGGGTGGCACAGAAACCCATGGTCGACGAGGATGCGTAGCAGGAGGCGCGGGAGCTGCGGAACAGCGCCGGTGAGCCGAGCCATAGCGAGCTAGGGTTAGGGTTCTTGGTGGGGTTCGATTCGAGATACCAGGGGCGAAATTGAAAGGAGAACGGCGGGAATTGTAAGAGGGTTCGGTGGCGGATCTTTTTCACGGCATGGCGGCGCCAGAGCCGGTCGGCAGCGGCCGGAGTAGAGGGGCGTGGCGGCGGCGGCGCATTGCCAGGACGGGAACGAGAGGAGGCATGCGTGCGAGAGAGAAGTGAGGATGGAGTGGTTCGGTCAACGACAGACCGAGCCAGGCCTTGATCCAAGGCTAATGGGTTGGGTCCAACCCAATGGACCCAGGGGCATTTTGGTAAATTTCCAAATCAAAAATATTCTAACTTAAATGATTTTTTACACCAAAATTAAAGGCCACAAAAATATAAAACAAACTCTACAAAATATGAGGAATTATTATGAAAGTTTTATTTGAAGTTTTTAAAAATATTTTGTGGATTAAAATTCAATGATCCTTAAGTGGAAATGATTTGAAATTCTTTTTCTAAAACTATTTTCCTAAAATAAAATAATATGGTAAAATAATGTTTTAAAGTTCAATTATTTTGAACTACTTAAATTTATTCCACATGAAAATTGTTGTCAAACTCTCTAAATATTAAAAACTTCCAAACATTCGAAAAGTATTAAAATCCACAGCTTGGGGTATTTTGGGGTGACGATGCATCTCATGATTATGCATAATAGCATGCTGCTAGATTTCCCAGTGGTCCTTATTAGGGCTACCTTGCCATTTTCGGAACTCGGGGTTTTAACGCAAACCCTAGAACCCCGAAGGGTTGAACGACCATTTCTACCACAGGCAAGTTCATTCTTGCATGTCCGTTGAAGTATTTTTTTATCAAATTACTTGCAAAGTACTAAGTTTTATCATCTGCATGAAAAAGAAAAGGCTATTTTCGAATGATGTGAATTGCTATATATATTATTGTGGGTTGGCAATGGAACCACTGTATGATGTTGTGGTGGAGGTTCCATTGTACGGGAAAGTATATACCTAGGATTAATTACCAATGTCACAGTGATCCTTGCGACGTATCGAAGCGTTTACCGTGAGATCTGGAATGGGACGGTAAAGTCAGCTGCTATCTTCTCTCGTTCACATATCCTCGGTAGGCTATTATCTGGTTGGGTCTGTTGCGGCGGCCAACAGCGTGGAAGCGCATACTTTTCCCACCTGACGGGGTGATTTGGAATAGAAGCTCGGGAGGGGTGGCGAGCTATTGGTTGGATACCGGCTCGGTCCACAAGGGGTGGATATGTGTTGTGCGGAGAGGGGCAGTGATTGGCTTTGGACTCAGACCTAACTCCATACCATGGAAGTGTGGACGAGTTTGGCCACTCGGAAAGGAAACAAGGCTGAGATCTCTCATGGGTAAAGTTACGCAGCTCTGCAGAGTCAACAACAAGAAATTGTGACTGTCACATCCGTTCCTGGAAGGAACTACAGAACGCTGCGGGAAAGACATCCCAAGTGATGACTAAAGACCCGTGGAGGCCGCGAGCATAGTTTTCTGAAATAAAACTTGACCTTTTGAAGAAATGTTTTGCAAAACTTGCATCATGCCTATGATCGTTGGTCATGGCAGTAGCCAGTGCATTCAAAACAAAAACTCTTTCCTATATTATTTGAACTTGCTGAGTAACGCTCGAGTTGCTCACCCTTTACCCGTTGACCCCCTGCTTAGATTTTTGGAGCCAGCAAAGGAGTTGACAGTTATCCATCACGCCATCGAGAAGGTCTTCAACAAGGAATCAAGTCTACCTAGTGAAGCTTGAAGGAGTCAACTGCTACTTCGTCAATGGAAGAATGACGACAACAATGCCAATGGAGGAATGACGACAATGTTGCCAGTGGTGTATATGACGACAATATTGCCCTTGGAGGAGACATCGCCTAATGGAAGGAGGAGTGCAATCCTGGATAAAGATATTCCAGATGAAATAGAGTAGGGCTGTGACAACAGCAGTAGTGAAATAGGAATTAGAGATAGAGCTGATATCCAGCTTAGTGTTACGATTTGGATCTTTCCGTATTTCATTTGCACGACACTTGCTTCTATAAAGGAGGTTCTCGAGATTTGTAGTGAACAGTGTTGTAATCCTATAGTGTTAGCTTGGACCGGCTATGTTTCTGTTGTACTACTCTGAGAGATGTAATATTTGCGGAAATGTCCTTCCGTGCATGTTATATCAACGACTTGTACACTACAACATGCAGTTGTGTGCTGGGTCATCACAAACACACTATGAGTTAGCTACTGTGTTGGAAATTCTTATAAGGAAATGGAAGAAAGGGTAAGTCTTGCAGATTATGTACCCAAAGATACACACAATACAATCTCCTACAATCTATTACAACATCAAACAAGTCTTAGAAAATGAAAAGCTAAAAACAAAAGCAACAAGCTATTAACACACTAAGAACTATTGCTAAACCACCATTCAGTTGGGACATAAATGTCCTGTCTCCCAGTTTGTTGCCCACCAATATCATACCCCCGGTGCTCCAGACAATGTAATACGGATCATGATCATAGTCAGTTGATAGAAACGAACATGAGCTAGTAAAATGCATGTAAATCGTTTTGTATTAAACACAACATGACTTTGACACATCCAAATAGACCAACATAATGCGTTAACAACAATAAAATTATGCGAGTGGTGCGCATTGGGATCCAATTAAAATAGGTATGAAACGTATGAGCAATAAATCGAGAAGGAACGAGAAGATCCAAAACTACCCGAATGGCAAACCATGCCATGCGTGCAAAATGGCAGTTCACAAAGAGATGTTAAGTGGTCGTCACTTGATTACAGAATGCATAAAGTTTGGTGGCATTTTTTTTTTCCATTTACCGGTATGTGATTAAAAGAACTTATGCAACGGGACATAAAAGAAAGATATTAATTGGCAATCTTGCCATATGTGCCTCCCCCGACAATGAAAACAAGGCATAACTTTGGCTTTATAAATTGAGCTAGATGAGAAATTTATAAATTGATGATTATTTAATAATAATATGTCCTTTTCATTCTGGAAATATCAAAAATGGGTGAATCAGCTTCACCCTCCTAAACTCAATATTTAAAGGAGTCCTGACAAAACATCTGTGACTATAACATTTTACGTCACACGATATTGTAAAGAGAAAGATACTGGGTATCAAGCGATGTTCCGTCTAGCCAAGAATCGTCCCAAAAACGTGTTCCTTTTCCATTTCCAGTGACAACAGAACCGTGATTGGAGACATCACATTTTACCCTCATCAGACCTTTCAAAAGTGTGATTGGTTGGCTTTACTTGTACCTGATAACGTTTTATTCCGAAGATATTTCCTATACACTAGTTCCTACCATACTCCCTCTTCACAAAGTAACTCAAAAAACTACTAAGTAAGAACTTGTTTTTTATATCTAGAACCTTAATTGCTAAACTTCCTTGATCCTTTGGGAAGCACACAATGTTCTATTTCGTCAATCGATACGTTTTTTTTTTTCAACTGATAGCATTGCCAAGAACCGAGATTGATTGAACTCTAATCTTTTCCTTACCCCCTTGGGTATCTCAAAGAAAGATAACAAGAACATTGGCAAACTTTTAAAAACTAGATTAATCAACACAAGATGATTTCCACACATATGAGAGTACCTTTCCCAGCCAACAATCAAGTTTGCACTCAAAATGACTTCTATCGTTATCCAATCCTTACTCAACAACTTGTGATAATGAATAAGGATACCAAAGGTACATAAAAGTAAAGTGAACCAAACTCACAACTAAAATATGTGTCAGTATTCATCTTGTATCTCTTTTGCTTGCCAAAGAAAAATATTTCAGTTTTGTGAAAGTTGATCTTAAACCGGGATAATTGGTAAAACAACACAAGATTACCTTCATGTTTACCGCTTTCTCTAAATCGCGTTTAAAAGATTTTTATCATATGTGTATTGTAGAATGAAAACTGCCTCTTACTACATAACTTTCAGTAGTGAATGAAGATACAACATGAGACACAAAAACACACGCACAAGCGCAATCTCCCTCCCGCGACCCGCGCCGCCCCCGCGGCGGCCGGGCCGCGCCTCCGTCCCTCGCTCCCGCCTCCTCCCTCTGCTCCCCCTCCCGCCGTCGCCGGTGTCCGTGCCGGCCCTTGGCCGGGCAGCGCCGGTGGCGGTGGACCGACGGCCTTTCCCCTCCATGGTTGCGGGCGGCGCGTGGCAACCCGGTTCCAGGAGGTGCAGCTCGGCGGCGGCTGGTCCGGCGCGGCGGCGGGGACTCGCGCGTGCAGCCCGGGTGGCGACGCTGCCATTGGTGGCGGTGGTGGAGCTCAGCCCTGCGGGCCCAGATCTGAGCCCTTTGGGCCCGATCTGGGTCACGGCGGGCTCGGCTGTGATGCCTCCGATTGGCCTGATGAACTTCTCGTGATGGGGGATGGCAGCAATGACGTCGCGCCTGCTGCAGCGTGGCGGTGGGAGCTTCACGGGCTTCTCGGGTTCCGACCGAGCCTATGGGGCCGATCTAGTGGGCAGCGGCGGTGGCGGCCTATGTGCAGCAGCATGACGGCGAGGACTTTACGAGCCCCCCGGGGCTTGGCCGGGCCTGCTTGGCCTGGTGTGTCCTTGTTGTCGTGTCCGGTCGGCACCCGTCGATGGCGGTGGAGGATGCCCTCCAGGTGGCTGTGCTGCTGCCGCCCTCTGGCTCCAATGGCCTGGTTTGCGCTTGTCCTTGCGTCCGGTCGGCTACGCCTTTGACGGTGGAGGTTGTCCCCTCTCGCGCGGTTGTGATACTGCTGAACCTTACCGATGGATGCTTCGTCTCGGGTCGGCCGGCCCTGCAACATTTGTCATGGTGAGACGACGATGGTGACTTCAAGACCGTGGTGGCGTATGTTGGTGGGTGGTGATGGCGTGAATCACACGCTCGTTGGGAGACCCCAAGAGGAAGGTACGTATGATGCAGTTCAGCAGCAAGTTTTCCCTCAGAAAGAAATCAAGGTTATCGAACCAGTAGGAGCAGCAACTCTTCAGAAGGTTGTTGGTGGCTCGCACGGCGCAATACGATCACCAACGTGGAATCTGCACACAACACAATCAAACTATTTTGCCCCAACGAAACAGTGAGGTTGTCAATCTCACCGGCTTGCTGAAAACAAAGGATTAAACGTATGGTGTGGAAAATGAGTATTAAATTGCAGAGAATGAAAAAGTAACAGTTTGCAGTTTGTGGTTGTTGAATCAGTGTAAAAGAATGGACCGGGGTCCACAGTTCACTAGTGGTGTCTCTCCATAAAAGATAACTAACATGTTGGGTGAACAAATTACAGCTGGGCAATTGACAAATAGTGAGCGCATGACAATGCATATACATGACATGATGATTACTATGATATTTAATTGGGCATTACGACATAATACATAGACCGTCATCCAACAGCGTCTATGACTAATAATCCACCGCCGGGTTGTCATCCGAGTTCCCCGTTGGTATTAAGTTGCAAGCAACGGATAATTGCATTAAGTAAAGTGCGTAATGTAAACAAATACATATGACCATGGACATAGCATTGTTAGGTTATCCCTAGTGGCAACAGCACATCCGCAACCTTAGAAGTTGCTGTCACTCTCCCAGATTACCGGAGGCATGAACCCACTATCTAGCATAAATATTCTCTCTTGGAGTTACAAGCATCTACTTGGCCAAAGCATCTACGAGTAACGGAAAGCATGCAAGATCTTAAATAACATAGGGCATAGATTGATAATCAACTTGACATAGTATTCAATATTCATCGGATCCCAGCAAACACAACATGTAGCATTACAATAATATGATCTTGATCATGTAGGGCAGCTCACAAGATCTAAACATGATGGCACAAATTGGAGAGACAACCTTCTAGCTACTGCTATGGACCCGTAGTCCAAGGATGAACTACTCACGCATCACTCCGGAGGCAGGCATGGCGATGTAGAACCCTCCGGTGACGATTCCCCTCTCCGGCAGGGTGCCGGGAAGAGGTTCTGGACCCTCCCGAGCTAGGGTTGACGGCGGCGGCGTCTCTGGAACTTTTCGTGGATATTTGTTCAGCCACTTAGGGTTTTCGCGTCGGGGGGAATAAGTAGGCGAAAGGGCGGCGGCTGACGACCCCCGAGGGGCCCACACCACCCTAGGGCGCGCCAGGGGGTGGCCCGTGCCCTAGTGGCGTGTGGGGTCCTGGTGGCCCTCCTCTGCTGCTCCTTTGGTCCGTCAGGTGTGTTCTGGTAAAATAGGGATCCCTGTGAAGTTTCGTCCAATTCCGAGAATATTTCCAGACTAGCTTTTCTGGAGTACAAAAACAGCAGAAAACAGGAACTGGCACTTCGGCATCTTGTTAATAGGTTAGTCCCAAAAAATGTATAAAAGTGATATAAAGTGGATGCAAAACATGTAGCAATTGGTATAAAACAAGCATGGAACATCAAAAATTATAGATACGTTTGAGACGTATCAGGTGGCAAGTATGGTGGAGCGCTACAGATTCTCCGGGATGTGGTTTTTTGGGGGTCGGGAGAAATCCTTGTCATTTTGGCACCGACGCGGTGACGCTTGAGAGTGTCGTCCTTCCTTCCTGAAGGGCGTCGGGTGTATCTCTTCCCCACTCCTTGGAGCATACCGGGGGAAACCCTAGGACCAGTCCGGGCAGCAGCGTCATCATCAACGCTTTCCTTCTTGGAGGTGTTGTTTGGTACGCGGCGATTTAGGGCGCTAGGATCGTGGTGGGAATACGCTGGAGAGGACGCAGCGGTTGCGAGTCACTTTCGTTTTCGTTGATCCGCCAATGTTGGCGTTGTTTTCTCTTCTTTTCTCTCTTTCTTTCTTTTTGGCCTCGACTGTGCTGTTTTGCCCATCAGTGGACTCTTTGTTGTATCGGGTAGTTGCTATATTTATATAGCGGAGCGAAATCCTATTTCTTCAATGAAGATACAACATCACGCAAAATCGCTTATGACAGCTCACGCGCCCCCCCCCCCCCCCCCCCCCCCCACCAGCACCACCAGCACCAGCACCACCACACACACACATAGACACACCGCATCCCTTTAGCATTGCCAAAAAAAGTTATTACTCCATATTAGGGCATGTTGTTTCTGATATTAGGGCAAAGGGAGTATCCGTAAAGTCAGAAGTTTCCTTAGGAAAACAGTAGAGACAAGGAACCCAACTATCCATTTGCATATTTATAATTGGATGTTAGAAACATGACAAAAAGAGGCTACAATATGTATACAAGGATGCTGGTATGCTAGGTATTCCTCAGTGGCCGACGACTATGGCCTCCTCGTCGGCAAGCTCGATGCCAGCATCGGCGAGGCGCTTCTCCTTGTACACATAGCCCCTGGCCGCAACCGTGAAGAAGCAGAGGTTGATGGCGCTCATGATGGCAAGCAACCAATAGAAGTAGTCGAGCCTACCCTCATCGAGGTTGTTAGCGAGCCAACCGCCGCTGCCGTGCCCTGTGACCTTATGCACGATGGTAACTATGAGCGTGCTGAAGAAGAATCCAAGCGCGCACGTGCTAAGGAACAACCCGGTGCTCATGGTCTTCATCCCCTTGGGACACTCACGCAGGAAGAAGTCGAGCTGGCCCATGTACGTGAACGCCTCGCCAGCGCCAACCAGCAGGAACTGAGGCATGAGCAGAAACACGGTGAGCATGACCCTGTGCGCCGATTCGGTAAGCCGGTGCCGCTCGATAAGCGCGGCGGCGGCCATGCCGGTGATGGACAAGAAGAGGCCGACAAAGACACGTTGAAGCGGGGAGAGGCCATGCGGATTGCCCGTGATGCGACGGGCCACAGGGGCGACGAGGCGGTCGTAGAGGGGCACGGTAAGAAGGATGGAGCCGATGAGGAAGACGGTGAGAGAGCCCGCGGGAATGAGGAAACCCGAGCCGCCGATGGCACGGTCCATGACGGAGGCCTGCTCGACGGCGAAGGTGGTCATCTGCGCGTGGATCGTCCAGAACATGATCGTGGTGGCCCAGATGGGCAGCATGCGCACCACCTGCTTCACCTCCTCCACGTCCGTCCGCGTGCACAACATCCACTTGCTCGACGCCACGGACGACTCACGGTCTATGACCGCCGCGTGGTCGAGGAACCTACATATATGCGTTGGAATTCATTAGCCACCATACTTATATCACTGCATGAACTAAAAAGGAGTACGTAGTAGCAAATTTAGTAACAAGTGGCGTTTTTCAATGAACCGTGTAGAAAAGTGTAATTGGGTTTTAGTTTGATTTAACATGTGTGCTGACGCAAATGAGTCAGAAAAAAATCTACTTTCCACACGTCGTTTTCGTCACTTTAGGACTTAGTCCAGTAGGCTACTCGTGAGCACGAACAAACGTGACAGCGCCCCAGGACTATGACGAATGTGATACGGGAGCTGTGCTTCCCCATCCCTCGGGATGGAGCTTGCAAACAAGTGTCGCAAGATCCAAAACCAACCTTGGGCGCTCGCACATTCGCACGATCTGGACGGCCAACTAGTTTGACGCCGATGTATGCGCGGTGATTGCAGTTTGCAAGCGACACCCTTGGCCATATGGCAGTGAGCCCGTGAACCAGTGGGCGACTCGGGGCAGTACTGGGCAGATAGGCAACCGGCTGTCCGGCGAAAAATTAACACACAAGCTTTCATGGAGCTACTTGGCAACTTGTTTATGCAAAGACAAAGATTAATCATGGATCATTGCGTGACTAGGTAGCTGTGGATCGGTCGGGCGGTCCATCGCAGAGGCGATGCACTGCATCTTCCTCTTTGGGGGAGCCAGCCCTTATCTTGCAGAATTCAGAGGCTGCAGCCTCTAGCCTACACCAGGAGAGAGATAAGCTTTTCTGCATATACTGTGTTCCGGTTTTTCTCTGGCTGGCTTGTAATGGTTCTTGGTGGGACAAAACCAATATACAACGCCGGCCTTATCTGGCTGATAGCTACACGCTTGGACGTCGGAACTCAACCCCATTGATCCCATACGTCGCGCTACTGAAATCCCGGCTAGATTTCCACACTACGTGGATGTGGAGGTAGCTAGCAGTCTAGCAAAGTGTTGCTAAGTTGTTCTCATGGCACCATCTATATATGGGCCATATGTGGGTGGTGATCTCAATGTCAGACATGGTTCCTATGGCAGTGGCTGTGTGCACAGTGACCTGACGCTAACACATCGTGTCCACTTCATATTTCTCACGGCTGGTGGGCCGGTGCCAACTCAATCGATCGCGTGTCCAAATTCATTCATAATAATTTGGCCGCCTACCCGGTAGTGACTGCACGTTTTGGTCCACACAAGGGGCCAATGATATTACTTGCAGAAGTTAGCATGCTCTAACTGTTTCTCAGCTAGATTGTGCAAGTACTGTACCGACTTTAACTAGGCATGCATGCAGCGTAGTACTACAAGCCTAAGAACATCTATCCAGTTTTGTACTCACTCCGTTCTACGGTATAAATTAGACGACTTTCATTTGTCCAAATATGGATGTATCTATACTTCTAACATGTCTAGATACATCTAAATGTGGATAAATGGAAGTCATCTAATTTAGAACGGAAGGAGTATTTATCTATGTCTATGTGCATGCATGTGTGCTGCGGTGATCAGCTACTTAGAAAAACAAAGTTTTTTGTAGTCTGTTTTTGAATTAGAAGATCTTAGTTGGTTTTGGCAAATGAAGTGAGAAATTCATTTAATATGTGTGTGATGGATGGAGGAGAATTGGGGATGCTAATGTTGCAGTGGGCCCTGACACAAATGATGGGCTCCCACGGATACTTCGGATCCCAGTCCAAATTTCCTACAACCTGGACTGCTACTACTGTGTCTGCTGGTTCATCTCCTCCAATCCAAGTCGCCGATCCAACAGGTCATAAACGACATCCAATTTAATTTTAAGGATGTTCCAATTTACTGTGAAAATAACTTTCAGGAAATTTAATAACAGAAAGTGCAGGTGCGGTTGTATGGATGCTCTTGATGGATTGCTTACCGGCACTCCTTGCTGTGGGGCAGCTTCAGCTTGCCCTTGAGGTCCTTTCCGGCGCCGGCGGCGTCGTCCACATCGTAGAGCATGCTCGGGTCAGACGGCAGCGGCAGGGAGCGCTTGCTCCATGCCGCGGCCGTCACGGCGGCGACCTGCGTCAGCGGGCTCCCCACGAGCTTCTTGAACCGGTACTTCCTGGTGCCGGACAGGAACACGCCGAGCCCAACTAGGATGCCGACGGCGCAGATGCCGTAGCCATAGCGGCGGCCGATGTTGTCCTGCACGTACACCAGCACGGTGACGGCGAGCAGCGCGCCGATGCTGACGAAGAAGTAGAACCAGTTGAAGAAGCGCATCATCTTCTTGCGCTCGCCGTCGTCGGAGTCGTCGAACTGGTCAGACCCGAAGCCAGACACGCTCGACTTGAGGCCGCCCGTACCCAGCGCCGTCATGTATAGCCCCAGGTACAGCACCCCGAGCTGCGTCCCGTTCGCCGGGACGCAATCGTGGCTCTGCCCTGTCGCGTCCCCGCACGCCGCCGGCCGCAGCGACGGTGCCACCGTGGAAATCGTCAGTACCATGACACCCTGCGTCGCACACAAGACAAGTCAGCACAACAAATTACGCATACTGATATGGATGCTGCGTGTATTGCGCATGCCGAACGGGCAAGTGACGTACGGCTGACTGCACTGCGCAGAAGACGCCGATGGTGAGGTAGCGGCCGAGGTAGGTATCGGCGATGAAGCCGCCGAGGAGGCAGAGCATGAATGAGGTGCCGATGAAGTTGGTGACGGTGTTTGCGGCGGCGGCGCTGCCGAGGTGCATGGTGCCGGTCATGTACGGAACCAGGTTCACCGCGATGCCCAGCGTCGTCATCCGCTCGAACAGCTCCGCACCAAGGATCATGGCGGCGCACCCGTACCCGCCAGTGGAGGCACGGGGGGCGGGGCGGCCCTTGTAGTCCCAGGCGTCCGTCAGGGTGGCGCCCTGCTTCCCGGCCTCCGCCGCGCTCTCCGGCAGCATCGTGCCCATCTCTACTGCAAGATCACGTGCTCGATCGTGATGGGAGAATCGATCAAGCGAGCAGCGAGGGGACAGACAGGTGGTGTGGTGACGAGGAGGCTCGAGCTCGATCGATCGAGGGGAAGGTGATGATGCTGGTGGAGTGGTCCTGCGGGGTTGAGGGGGTCTTTTTATAGCCGGGCGCCGGTGGATCTCTGCCTCGGGATTCGGGCTGCATCTCGCCTATGCTTTCGTTGATGAGATATGTGAGATTAGTTTATTGTTAAATTAGTCAATGTTTCCGGGTTGCCGGAGTTTTTCTCCCATGACTCTGACACTCCTTAATCTTTGCTCAATTATTGGCTAGCTAGCCTGTTCTATTCCCAGAAGCTCAAACGAACAGGAATGGGCACGGGTGGAGCATCATTAAGTGACAGGGTATGAAGTAGTAGAAATATTGGAAACTTTAGGCTTGAGAATATGCAACTCAGAATTACACAGCCAACTTAGAGAAATGGAAAATCATAATCTTTTATTTAGGTATAGTAGCAACAAAATGAATATGTGTAACAACAAAATAATCAGTTAGAATTATTTTAAACACCGTAAGTGATTAGATTTAAAAAAAAGTACATTCCACTTTTTACCCCAACCACAGTTGTATTATCCATTTAGTGGAATAAAATCAAAAATACATCTTATATAAATGGTCAATAAGGCTTTACACCATTTTGCCATTTTGCATGTTTCGTTAAAATAGACCGGCATGTTAAGTCTACGTGGTGTGATAAAATATGTAAATTTCGGAGGGTGTCATCAACGATAATGTACTGGCTTCTCTTCACCATCTGTCAAAAATCCTCAACATGTCCAATGGATATGCATCAGAAAAATGGTCTAAAGTTTTCATAATGTGTAATCTAAACGAGGTAATTATTACAAATGCATACAAATGCATAAGTAGAGGGTAAAACTGAAATTTACTTTTTAGGGTCCGCCTAACGCCAGCCGACTGAGAACTAGCTTACTTCCCAGTCGCGTGACGACAGGGTCGTCTTCTTCACCTCCGGCGGGCGCGCCTCCCCTCGCAGCCACCGCCGGCCGAACCGCCGTCCACCCCGCGCACGGCCGGCGCACTCCCACGACGCCTCGCCGCCCCGCCCTGCCCCGAGCTCCTCTTCAGACAGTCCGCCGCCACCTCCGACCATCTCTCTAAGCCCACCTTTCTTCTCCGGCGCCGACGACCCGCACCCCCCAAGTTAAGTTTGTTCCTCGCCTCCGCCCAGCCAGACGCGACTACAGCTCCATGCCGCCATTGCCACGAAGAAGAAGAAGGCCTAGGGTTTGCACGAATCGCGACGCATTATTTTACGGTGGATGAATCGACTGAGCGCTAAGCTAATTCTCGGTCGACTGAAAATTAGTAAAAACCGTTTTTTAATTGCATGCCTTTTCATTTTGCATGCATTGATTAGTTTTTCTGCATGCATTTATTAGTTATACATGGTTGGTGGGAAAGTGATTATAGTGAGGTAGTTTCCCTGTTTTTTTCGCACGCGGAAGGTGAAACGTTAACTTCAGGTATAAAGGTCGGCGTGACGAAAGATCTATAGTAAGAAGAATCCAAGATTCCTTTGCTCGATCCATCACTATAGGGAGAGAAGTACGTTCGCGGCTAGCTTGCCAAGCAAGTGGTATATGAGTCCATGGATGACAATGTCTCCTCCCTTGTATACAGAGAAACAAATGTGTCCATTCTTGATGGACATCAGCTACGACCTAGCTAGTCCTTAGCAACGGCGACACGCGTTGACGTGGCGACCCTTGGAATCCATCCATTTTTCCTTATCTCGTCCAGCAGTCGGCTTATATGATCTACAAGTACAGAACACTAAGTACATAATATCGAGTCATTTAATCCCTCAATTACTTACGGAAGAAACACGATCTTTTTTTTTTAAGAAATGGAGGCATCGCCCCAGCCTCTGCATCAAAATGATGCATACGGCTTATTTTCATTAATAAATTCTGGATCCAGATCCAAACGTACGAGAGTATCGAATTATTACAAATCACTGATCGCAAAGTGTTGAAATGAAAATGAGCCAGAAGAATAAATTAAGCCTAGCCATCTATTCTTCTAGAATGACGCCACCCATTGTGGGAGAAGATAGCCCGAACGACCGCCATCATTCGAGTACATCCGGAATCCATATGATCCCGCTGGGCTTCCGGAAGTAGGAGAGACCACTGCTGAATCCAGTGGGTAGCCCTGAGCACAACCTGCAAAAAATGAGGAGTTTGTATCTTATTAAAGACGATGTCATTCCTGCAATTCCAGATTGCCCATAAGAAGGCTGAAACACCGATGCGAATTCTAGCCTTAATTTCCTTGTCAACACCATTTAACCATGTTCCAAACAAATTAGACACACTGGTTGGAGGTGTAATGTTAAAAGTAAAATGGATTAGTCTCCAAATATTTTTAACAAAATTACAGGATATAAATAAATGTTCTACAGACTCATCTGTATCGCAAAACACACATTTTTTACAACCTGTCCATCGTCTCTTAATAAGGTTATCTTTGGTTAGCAAAACACGTCTGTTTAAAAACCACAAGAAAATTTTTATCTTCAAAGGAATTCGTAGTTTCCATAAATATTTCCGAAGGAAAATCGTATGACCATTCATATAATCAGCGTACATGGACTTAACCGAGAAAGCTCCATTTGCCGTTAGATTCCATTTAAACGAATCCTCCTCACTTGAGATCGTTACCCCCATGAGGCGTTCAACAAGATGTAGCCACGCTATCCTCTTATCCCCTAAGATAGCTCTACGAAATTGTAAATTTAGTGGCACCGTATTTAAAACTTGTGCCACTAGAACGTTTCTATGTCGCACAATATTATAAAGTGTTGGATATTGGGAGGCTAAGGGAGCATCGCCTAACCAAGTATCCTCCCAAAATCTGGTCCGCAAACCATTTCCTACAACAAAAGTGCCACGAGAGAAAAAGTCCTGCTTAACCCCCATGATACCCTTCCAAAAGGGTGAATCTGTTGGTTTTACTTGGACTTGTGAGAGTGTTTTGCCACCTAAATACTTATTGCACAGAAGTTCATGCCAGACCCCTTCTTCTGTTAGAATCTTAAACAACCATTTAGCAAGTAAACTCTTGTTTTTGGTTTCTAAAACCTCAATTCCAAGCCCTCCCTGTTCTTTAGGTCTACAAATTATATTCCATTTGGTAAGTCTATACTTTCTTTTTTTCTGATCGCTTTGCCAAAAGAAGCGAGACCGATAGAAATCCAATCTTTTCCGTACCCCGATAGGTATTTCAAAGAAAGATAGAAGGAACATCGGTAAACTAGTAAGGACCGAATTGATTAGGACTAAACGATCTCCGTATGAGAGCATCTTCCCAATCCAGGCTCCTAATTTTTTTTCAAATCGGTCTTCTACCATTTTCCATTCCTTGTTTAAAAGCTTTCTATAGTGAATAGGAATACCTAGATATTTAAAAGGTAGCGAGCCGCTCTCACACCCAAAAATATGTTGATATTCAGCTTGCATTTCCTTTGCTTTTCCGAAGCAATATATCTCACTTTTGTGGAAGTTAATTTTAAGACCAGAGAGTTGTTCAAAAAAGGACAGATTAATTTCATGTTCACAGCCTTCGCTAGGTCATGTTCAAGAAATAAGATAGTATCGTCCGCATATTGAAGGATTGATACGCCTCCTTCGACTAAGTGAGGTACCAAACCACCTATCTGACCGTCCTCTTTTGCTCTAGAAATCAAAACAGCCAGCATATCCGCAACAAGGTTAAAAAGTATAGGTGAGAGAGGGTCCCCTTGACGCAATCCTTTGAGGGTTTGAAAATAATGACCGATATCATCATTAACTTTAATCCCAACACTCCCACCTTGAACAAACCTAGCAATCCACTCGCACCATTTTTGTGAGAACCCTTTCATACGTAGAGTTTGTTGTAGAAAAGACCATTTAACTTTATCATACGCCTTTTCAAAATCAATTTTAAAAAGCACTCCATCCATTTTCTTCCGCTGAAGCTCATGGATGGTTTCGTGGAGTACGACTACTCCTTCCAGAATATTTCGTCCAGGCATAAAGGCAGATTGGGATGGTCTCACAACCTTGTGAGCTACCGAAGTTACTCTATTTGTGCCTACCTTGGTAAATTTTTGAAACTTACATTTAACAAACAAATTGGCCGATATTGCTCTATTTTGCTTGCATCTTCTTTTTTGGGCAGAAGTGTGATTACCCCGTAGTTTAGTTTATATAAAGGCAACTCCCCTGATTGTAGTTGGGCAAATAGTGCCATTAAATCGCTCTTAATGACATCCCAAAATTTTTGATAGAACTCCGCAGGGAACCCGTCTGGTCCTGGCGCTTTATTATGTTCCATTTGGGAGATAGCTTCGAAGACTTCCTTTTCCGTAAAAATGGAAGTCAAAATAGTATTTTCCTCTTCAGAGATTTGAGGCATATCCTCATTTCTCTCCTCCTCCATCGAGAAAAAGTTCGGTGCCGGTGCACCAAATAACTTTTTATAGTATTCCGAGATAAACACTTTCAAGTTTTCTTGCCCAACAATAGTCCCCTCATCTTGTTCAAGTTGGAAAATTCTCTTTTTACGGTGTTTACCATTTGCGATCAAATGGAAATACTTTGTGTTTGCCCCTCCTTCCCTAATATGTCGAACTTTTGCACGTTGAGCCCACTTTGACTCTTCGTCACGTCGCAAATTAGCTAAAAAAGTTTCAGCTTGTTTTTTTGCCTCTACCTCGACCATACTAAGAGGGAACGTTTCAGCTTTGATGTCGAGTTCATCAATAAGAGCTGACAATTTTGCTTTGTTTTTCTTATATTCACCGGCCATATTCTTAGCCCAACCTCGTAAAAATTGTCTAAGATGCCTTATTTTATTCTGCCAAATCTCTATAGGTGTCTTCCCATTACTCACCGATAACCATTCATGTCGCACCAAATCATAGAACCCATCCTGCCGCAACCAGGACAATTCAAAGGAGAAGATGTTCTTATTTCCAACGTGTGCCTGATCCCCAGAGTTTATTATCAAGGGTGTATGATCAGACCCCGTGCGAGTCCGAGCATGCACTGTTACTAGAGGAAATTTTTGCTCCCAGTCAACGCTAGCCAGGAACCTATCTAGTTTCTCATAAGTAGGCACCTCACGTGAGTTAGCCCATGTGTATTGTCTACCCGAGAGTTTTAATTCCCGTAAACTAAGACTCTCAATGATAGCATTAAAAATAAAAGGCCAACGTGCATTAAAATTATCGTTATTCTTCTCCTCTTGGCGTCTAATAATATTGAAGTCCCCGCCTACCAACATAGGTAAGGATTCGTTTTCACAAATTCTTACCAACTCTGCCAAGAAATTAGGTTTATTTGATTCCTGAGCTGCTCCGTAAACAACAACAAGAACCCACATAAAACCATCCTTTTTTGATTTCAGTTGAAGCTTAGTGCAATAGTCTCCTGACACGACGTTCATGACAGCGAGTGTGTTGTTATTAATTGCGACTAAAATCCCTCCAGACCTTCCATGAGGAGGCAAGCAGTACCACGCATAGTCTCTGCCAGCCGCCAAATGACTCAAAAAAGGTACACTAAAATTCGATCTTCCTGTTTCTAAAACAGCAAGAAAATCTAAGTTCTCATCCCTTACTGTTTCGTGAATAGTAAGGTGCTTTGCTGTGTCTCCTAGACCATTACTGTTCCAAATCATTCCTATCATTCTTCTAATTCTTCAAACTTTTAATCCTAGCGCTTCTACGTAGCTTGCTGTTGGTTGTGATCCCACGTTTGCGACCACGTTTAGCTTTAGTTGTGGTGGTAGAAAATCCGCATGATCATCTACCACTTCCTCATTCTCATCAACCAAATCTTCACTTAGATTAGTAGCTCTACGTAACACCAAGCTACTTTCATCCCCTTGTACTTGTTCATTCAAAGTATTTTTTAAATAAGTGATGGATCTATCATATTCTGTTTGTTTTATGCTACTCACCGATGCTACAATTTGTTCTTTATTCTTGCCCAAGGAAACCCCTAAACGATCAGCCCTAGCCAAAATTTCAGAATCCGAAAGATTTAGAATTGAAAGCTTGGAAAATGATTTTGTACCTTTAAAGCATTCTGGATCTTTTCGGTTGGCCACCTTCATCGCCTTCTCCATCGAGTGCATGTCCGCATTGGGCTTCCCACGTAGGCGCTCGCTCGAACGCACCTCTGTGGTAGCAAACGGCATGCCCCCATAGGCGATGATCTCGGCCTCCGTCGGTATGTACCTAGGCATAGCCCCCAGCCCGCCTGGCTGGGTTGCTATACCCGTAACAGCAGCCTCGGTTGCGGTCAACCCGAGGGCACCAACACCCAGAGCAGAGGGGGTAATCTCGCTCCCCATCGCGCCCCCATTGGAAGAGAAAGTGGCGCAGCCCCCAGCCCGCCTGGCTGAGTTGCTACGTCCGCTGCAGCAGCGTCGGATTCCTCCATTCCGAAGGTGTCATCATGCATAGAGTAGGGGATCGTCGCACTCCCCATCTGCTTTGCGCTGCTGACAATACTCCGCACTGGAGTTACGAGTCCCGGCGCATCAACACCGCCAATGTTTACATCTTCACTTCTCTCAACCGAAGAAATCTCCACTTCTACCGGTGCAGAAGAAAGAGCAGTTTCGGTCTGAACCCAGAGTTCCTGTGAAATTCCTACCTCGGCCGTCTCACTAGCAGAGATCAGCTCGACATTCTGGGCTCTTGTGGATTCATCAACATCGCACTGCTGAGGCTGAACCACTCTTTCCCTGCCCTCTTTCTCACGTTGCTGAAACAGCCATTTCTTTGCCTTTTCAATTGAGCTCTTGACCATAGGTGAAAAGATAACCCCGGCGCTAACACTTTTAGAGTGCCCACCTGAATTATCATTGTTAGGAGAAGCCTCTGGGATTTGCGGATCCTCAATACCATCGTGATCCATTGATTCTCCTTCCTTTTCCTGAGTTTTATCCTCTCCACGTTTATCACCCTGCTCTGTGTGATCATCATCACCATTCTCATGTGCCTCTTCCATAACCTCCTCCACTTCCCCAGTCACCGGATTCTCGACTTGAAAAGTCAGAGTATAGAATTTTCCTTTGATAAGCATCGGCCAAGACTTGAGGATTTGTGTGTAGTCTAAACACCCAATCAAGATACGTGCAATCCCATGCTGCCTAGTAAATTGCATGTCCACTTTCAGAGTCTTCCCAAACAAATACCCAATAGACCAGATAGCCAGAAAATCTCCAAGCTCCACATCTGGTATTCCGAAACCCTAATCCACACCTCCGGTAGGTCACATATGGGTTCACTTCTTGCTGCCCATTTATCCACCGTGATCTCAATTAGTGTGTTGGGAACTTTGAACGAACCAAAATTCCTCAACCTATCAAGCTCAGCTCTTGTAGGAAACATAGTTCTGAAAACGTTGTGACCAACCTGCGTAACATCCCATTGGAAAGAATCCGCCGGTACTACACGACGCAGCTGAGCAACTATATCCGACACAGTTAGTTCACCCCCTGTTACCGTGAGCATACTTAAACGGCTACTATCCGTCTTCGGCTTGTACGTCGCAGTGCACAGAAGCTCAAAAAACATCAGATTATCGGAGGCAATACCGTACATCAACAATGGCTGCTTGGGAACATCCTCTAATGGACACTTCTCTTCACCAGCATGCACTGATGCTTCACATATATTACATAAAATAGCCTTGCAAGTAGCACTTAGATGTCCTTTAACTCCACACCGAAAACATCTAGGCTGGTCATTCTTTTTTTGTTTACTTGCGCCCACGTTGTCATTCTCCTCCATCAGTTCTTTTCCATTGTTCGTCACAGAATTTTGCGTGGCTATCATAGCTTGACCATCCGCATTAGACACACCTGCAGCTAGATTGTCTGTGCCCGTAGTCGCAACCGGGGACACACCCGTAGGTACAGCCGAAGCTGTGTTAGCTTGGCTTAAAGCCGCTGCCACCTGCCTAACCACCGCCGCCACAGCTTCCTCCGAGAGATTATATTGAGTCTGATTATTGTTTGCCGTTCGTGGCCAGGTCATCCTGCCATTACCTCTTCCCCGATATCCCCCAGCTCGTCCACCTCTCATCTCATCGTACCTCTGCCGGTATCTAGCTGATCCATCAGCCCCATTGTAGTTGTCTCGACGAGCAGCATTGTTGCGCTGTTGAAAATCGCTTAAGATACAATTTGAAAATCGTCTAGGTGATCCACTCCTATGCGACGTCCATGACATCTCGCACACGATTCCTCCCCACTAAACTTGCGCGTCATATCGTATAGGGTCGTTTCTTCGCAATTGCCTGTCCTGTACTTCACAATCGCATATAATTCTTTTACATTACTCATATGTGTATAATGGAGCACACCTTTTTAAATTATATTACCTATTGTTTGCGATGTAGTTCACAATCTTATACTAAAACTTGTGTGAATATCAAGGTTTTGGTTCCTGAACTGTGTTTTTCCCGAGGGGGTCCAGGATTCCCGTTTACCGCGGTTACCGAAAAATCTCGAATAGTTACCGAACAAATTTAAAATCCCCGACGTGATATTTGTTTGATGGATCTGATAATGTTGACACATGTATGTAATCTCCTTCTTGAAGGTGTCTTTTCAGAAGAATGATGGCTTAGGGTCTATCTGGATCTCCTGTAGCTCTGATCTTGTCAGTATCCATGCATGGAGCCAACCCAAACAATCCAGCCTCGCGGAGATCAGGTCCTTGATCAGGGAGATGCCTAGTGCAATTCTCCAAAGCAGCTAAAACGTGGGTCGAATATTTCTCTAACATCAAGATTTTGTAGGATGTGGAGATTATCAAAACTACGGGGCGCCTGCCATCGCCAAGTGAAAGATAACATTTTGTTCTTTCTCTTTCCTATGACTCTACTTGTTGATTTCTCCGCCCCAAAATAACTCAAGTCCATCCATGTGTTCCTTGTCTGCCCTGACACGTTCGTAGTGCCACGTTTTCGGTCATCTTGTATCCCTGGGCGACGTGGTGCACTAGTATAAAACAGGGCTTTCATCCACACCTTTTGTCCCGGCCACAGTACAACCCGAGACCAATGGGGCATTGGTCTCGGGTTGATATTTCCCGGCGCCCCTCGCCTCGTATCCCGGTTCGAAAGGGAACATTGGTCCCGGGTCGTGTTACGACCCGCGACCAAAGGGTCACCACATGCATGCGGGCACATGCGCAGCCGTGGACCCCCTGGCAGGGACCCTTTGGTCCCGGTTCGTAACACGACCCGCGACCAAAGGGTCCTCCCTGCATATATCATCTCCCACCCCGAGCTCCACCACCATTTTGAGCTCGAGTTCAACACTCATTTTTCCTCCATTTCCTCTCACTCTCTCAAGTTAATCCCCATTTTTTTGCACCATTTGTGAGGATTAAAAGCACCCCATCTATTCAAGGGTTAGCAACATCATCCTTTCCTCCGGCGTTGCAACTTTAGCTCATTTGATTGCTAGTTTAGCTCATTTGATTTTTGTAGTGCTCACTAGGTGTTTGATGAAATGCCCAAGTTAGAGAGTTTATTTTTATATGCATTTTGAGCTTACACTAATTTATGATTTGTTGGTTTTAGTGTCGTCCCGTCCACGTCCTAACCGCCGTCGATCGCCCGCGCCGTCTCGTCACCGGCACCAACTCGGTGAGTCTCTTTTTTATTTTACAAAATCTTAGTTTTATGATTTAGAAGCATAATTATTATTTGTATAAATTTCTTAGTTGTATTCTTGTTTGATATATATAGTGCCATGGTTTTGACATCCGGCCACAGCGGCTCTCGTCCCCTCTATTATTCGGATGTGGTATGGCTGTTAATAACCATATATTTGTTGCGTTTCGTGTTTATGAAAATCATGCCGACCAACTTTTGACATACATATATATTTATCTAGGAGGTAGTTGAACCGGAAATTCCAATGGACCCTATTGTCGATTTTTTGTGAAAGAGAACGATGAGTTGAAAGCTAAATTAAAAATAAGTGAAGATCTCCGCCTAGAAGAGAAGAGGAAAATGGAGGTCAAGCTTGCTAACATCATCGATGAACACCAGTTCAAGCTTGCCGACGTCATCGATGCTTACGAGATCAAGTTGGATGCGATGCGCTCGAAGCTTAAAAAAATTAGAAGTTATGCCATTAGCCAAGAGGCTTGGTATTATTATGCTGTTGGTTCAATAGTTACTTTAGTTGCGATTATGATCGCATATGTTGTTGGATTTAAATTTCTGAGATAGTTGTATGTTTTATGAGAACTATGTATTACATTTGGTCACTACTCTACTTTGGATTTAATGTGATGAAGAAGTATTAATTAATTTGGCCAGTATTATATATTCATGATGTAGTATTGTAATGGTTTTTGATATATTTATATAATGCAGATGAGCCGGCAATGGATGTACAGTGACCACGCAGTGTCGACTATATCAATGGCATGCATAGTTTTCTCAAGGTGGCTAATAAAAACAAGCCGTCGAGTGGTTTTATTTCTTGTCCATGTAATGTCTGCAGGAATACGCGGGATTACTCTAACACAGACCACATTCACTTCCACCTGATAACTTCTGGTTTCATGCCCGGCTATAATTGTTGGACCAAGCACGGAGAAAAAGGGGTTATGATGGAAGAAAATGAAGAGGAAGAGGATAACGACAACTATCCTACGTTCACTGAAGCCTGTGATACTCCAATGGGGAAGACACTGCTGAAAAGAGCCCAATGATGATGAGCCCAATGATGATGAGCCCAATGATGATTTTGGCCGGGCCATTCGTGATGCACGGATAAACAGCGGAAGTGAAAACGAGAGGTCGAAGTTGGATAGCATGTTAGAGGATCACAAAAAATTGTTGTACCAAAATTGCGAAGATGGCCAGAAGAAGCTTGGTACCACGCTGGAATTGCTGCAATGGAAGGCAGAGAATGGTACAACTGACAGAGGATTTGAGAATTTGCTGAAAATAATAAAGAAGATGCTTCCAAGGGATAACGTATTGCCCCCCAGTACGTACGAAGCAAAGAAGATTGTGTGCCCTCTAGGATTAGAGGTGCAGAAGATACATGCATGCATCAATGATTGCATCCTCTATCGCGGTGAGAAGTACGAGCATTTGAATGCGTGCCCGATATGCGGTGCCTTGCGGTATAAGATAAGGCGAGATGACCCTGGTGAAGTTGAGGGCGAGCCGTGCCCCAGGAAGAGGATTCCTTGCAAGGTGATGTGGTATGCTCCTATAATACCACGGTTGAAACGTCTGTTCCAAAATAAAGAGCACGCAAAGTTGTTACGATGGCACAAAGAAGACCGAAAGAAAGACGAGATGCTGAGGCACCCCGCTGATGGGTCGCAGTGGCGAAAAATTGACAGGAAGTTCCCGAGGTTTGCAGATGACGCTAGGAACTTAAGATTTGGTTTAAGTACAGATGGCTTTAATCCTTTCGGGGAACAGAGCTCCAGTCATAGCACCTGGCCTGTGACTCTATGTATCTATAACCTTCCTCCTTGGTTGTGCATGAAGAGGAAGTTCATTATGATGCCAGTGCTCATCCAAGGTCCAAAGCAACCGGGCAACGACATTGATGTGTACCTGAGGCCATTGGTTGATGAACTTTTAGAGTTGTGGAGCGACGAAGGGGTGCGTGTGTGGGATGAGCACAAACAAGATTCATTTGACCTACGAGCGTTGTTGTTTGTAACCATCAATGATTGGCCTGCTCTTAGTAACATTTCAGGACAGTCAAACAAGGGATACAAAGCATGCACGCACTGTTTAGATAAGACTGAAAGTATATACGTAGGTAACAAGATTGTGTACCCTGGTCATCGTCGATTTCTTCCACCTCAGCATCCTGTAAGAAAGGAAGGCAAGCATTTCAAAGGTGAGACAGATAACCGGAAGAAGCCTACCTGCCCTGATGGTGATGTTATATTTGGCATGGTGAAGGATTTACAAGTAATCTTTGGAAAAGGTCCTGGCAGTCTATCCGTTCCGAAAGATGCTAACAACCACGTACCCTTGTGGAAAAAGAAATCTATATTTTGGGAATTACCCTATTGGGAAATCTTAGAGATTCGCTCTGCAATCGACGTGATGCACGTGACGAAAAATCTTTGCGTGAACCTGCTAAGCTTCTTGGGCGTGTATGGGAAGACGAAAGATACACCGGATGCACGACTGAACCATCAACATATGCACGAGAAGACGAAAGACGACCACCTTAATCCAGAGAAGTATGAAGGTCCTGCCAGTTACGCTCTTACCAGAGAAGAGAAGGAGATCTTTTTTGAAGTCCTGAGCAGTATCAAGGTCCCGTCTGGCTTCTCGTCGAATGTTAAGGGAATGATAAACATGGCAGAGAAAAAGTTCCAAAACCTAAAGTCTCATGACTGCCATGTGATTATGACACAATTACTTCCGGTTGCATTGAGGGGGCTTCTACCGGAAAATGTTCGACTACCCATTGTGAAGCTATGTTCATTTCTCAATGCAATTTCCCAGAAGGTGATCAGTCCAACAACTCTAGGAACTCTTCAGAATGATGTTGTCCAATGTCTTGTCAGCTTCGAGTTGGTGTTCCCACCATCCTTCTTCGATATTATGACGCACCTCATAGTTCACCTAGTCGAAGAGATTAAAGTTCTTGGTCCTGTATTTCTACACAGCATGTTCCCATTTGAGAGGTTCATGGGAGTCTTAAAGAAATACGTTCACAACCGTGCTAGGCCTGAAGGAAGCATCTCCAAGGGTTATGGAACAGAGGAGGTAATAGAGTTTTGTGTTGACTTTATTCCTGACCTTAACCCGATCGGTGTCCCTCAATCGCGCCATGAGGGGAGACTGCGTGGAAAAGGAACGCTAGGAAAGAAAGCAACATTATGTCCAGACTGGGATTCTTTCAATCAAGCACACTACACAGTTCTACATAATTCGAGCTTGGTGGCTCCGTATATTGAGGAACAAAAAATTTACGCTCATTAATGGCTGAAGAACGCATTGAAAAAGAGCACGTGAAGACTTTCGCCGGGTGGTTGCATGAACGTCTCTTTAGTGACACCACAGTTGAAGAACAGCTAAACCTGTTGGCCAGAGCACCATCTTCGACTATATTGACTTTTCAAGGGTACGAGATAAATGGGAATACATTTTACACGGCGAACCAAGATAAAAAGAGTACCAACCAAAACAGTGGTGTCCGCTTTGATGCAGCAAACAACAATGGGACAAAGGTCACATATTATGGTTACATAGAGCAGATATGGGAACTTGACTATGGACCTTCGTTCAAGGTACCTTTGTTCTGGTGCAAATGGTTCAACCTGAAAGGCGGGGTAAACGTAGACCCAAAGTACGGAATGACTACAGTGGATCTCAAGAATCTTGGATACAACAACGAACCATTCGTCCTAGCCAAAGACGTGGCTCAGGTTTTCTATGTCAAGGACATGTCTTCCAGACCGATAAAGAGAAAAGACAAGGAAGCGAATACACCATATGATGAGCCAAAACGCCACATAGTTCTTTCAGGAAAAAGAAACATCGTGGGAGTGGAGGACAAGACAGACATGTCTGAAGATTACAATAAGTTTGATGAAATCCGGCCCTTCGCAGTGAAAACTGACCCAAGCCTCTTGTTAAATGTAGAAGTTTGTCCATGGCTACGACCCAAACAGAAGAAAGTGACAGGCAGAAAGTAGAAGAAGATTGTCCATGGAGGACAAGATAAGAATGTTGGTGCTGATGTGTAATAATGTATGAAACCTTTTTATATAACTCTATTCTAAAAGTTGGAACGAAACACACGGTTTCCCCGTCATAGAGCGGAGGAAGAAGCACACGGATCGTGTGTTTCTTTCGAGCGCTTGTGAGCCGTTGGATCAGGGGTGTGTTTCTTTTGAGGGCTTGTGAGCCGTTGGATCCATAGTTTCTGCAAAATGCACACAATATTATTTCAAAATGCATAATATTATCATCTATAAAATTCCATCTATAAAATTGCTTGGAAATGCTGATTTGAAGCTTCTTGACAATACACATTGGAAATACACATTCATTATTATTACACATGCTCCTTACATAAAGGTTTAATACATTCCATAGAATGCATTACATAAAAGCTCGGAGGCCGTAGGATTAGGAGGAACGGCGGGAGGAGCTAGCCCCGTTCGCGGCCGCCCGGTTCTCGCGCGCACGTTTGCGGCGGAGGGCAAGATCCATGGAGGATGAGTCTTTCAGCGCCCAATCCAGCTCGGAAGCCTCCTTCGCCTTGAGCTGGCAGACAGTTCTGGCTCGCTGTACACGGTCGTCGTGGACGGACTGGAAGGAGGCTTCAAGGGCCTCCTGCATCTGCGGCCCGCCGCGCTCTTCCCCATGGTCGCTCCAGTCGAAGTCGTCGTCGTCATCCTCCTCGTCGGGAGGGGCGGCGGCGACTGGTGGAGGTACGGCCGCAGATCCCATGTCCTCCGCACCTCCTCCGGCACCGGAGCAGGAGGCCGGTAGGAGGGCATTCCTCTCCATGCCGGGCTCGTGGTCATACGGCGGGATAGGCTCCCGCGGTTGAGCCTAAGCGCGCTCTGCCGAGCACGCTCGACCTCGTCCAGAAGGCGCTGCGGCGGGCGTGGAGGATCCATCTCGTGGAGACGATGCGTTCGTTGCTAGGAATGGTGGATTAGGGTTTACCCGTCGACGACAATATATAAAGACCTCCAGGGCAGCGCTAGGGGAAGATACATGGCTAGGGCAGCGCTGGGGGAGGACACGTGTCGTGACCGCAAAGCCCGTGTTACCAACCGGGACTAAAGAAGCACACGGATCGTGTGTTTCTTTCGAGCGCTTGTGAGCCGTTGGATCAGGGGTGTGTTTCTTTTGAGGGCTTGTGAGCCGTTGGATCAAGGGTGTGTTTCTAGTCCCGGGCCGTGATACCACCGGGACTAAAGGGGCCATGACCCTATATATAGCCCCCTCCCGGGCACTCACGGCACTCATTGTAGTTCAGTTTGGTATTCAAAGCATTCGGACTCCCTGCATACGCCCAACGCTGCATTTTGATATGCGGGCACTCACGAGACAGCGTTGGGCTGTATGCAGGAGAAACCGTGTGTTTTGTTCTATCTAGAAAATCCTTCAGTTCGTCGACCGAATACAAAACATTCCAGCGTCACTCGGAGAGGCATCTTTGGGCAACCAGCGGCAAGACGTCTCTGATGACCTGCGACCATTCCAAACGGTTGCAGATCATCAGAGACGTCTTGCCGGACGGTTGTAGATCATCAGAGACGTCTTGCCGCTGCTTGGATCGAAGTGGCGCTCAAACACAAAACATTCCAGCGTCACTCGGAGAGGCATCTTTGGGCAACCAGTGGCAAGACGTCTCTAATGACCTGCGACCGTTCCAAACGGTTGCAGATCATCAGAGACGTCTTGCCGGACGGTTGTAGATCATCACAGACGTCTTGCCGCTGCTTGGATCGAAGTGGCGCTCAAACACAAAACATTCCAGCGCCACTCGGAGAGGCAACTTTGGGCAACCAGTGGCAAGACGTCTCTGATGACCTGTGACCGTTCCAAACAGTTGCAGATCATCAGAGACGTCTTGCCGGACGGTTGTAGATCATCAGAGACGTCTTACCGCTGCTTGGATCGAAGTGGCGCTCAAACCTAGGACAAGGGTGTTGCGTCGTCGAAGGGGAAGGGTGTTGCGTCGTCGAAAGGCAGGAGTGATGCGGGAGGCTGCGTCGATGGTAGATGAATTTTATTTTTCTAATTTGCAGAGGTTTCGCCGGAGAAGGTAGGCACTATAAGATTTTATATTTTATGGCTCCACCAGGTGCCGCCGTACCTCCACCTGTCGCGGAAATGTGTTGTAATTAAATTTGTATAGATTTGTTGAAGAAAAGATGTTCATGTGTTTGATTGTTTGATATTATATGTATATATCTTGTATTGCTATCATTTGATATGATTCATTCCTTTTTGTTATGAAACATCTAAAAATAAATATTGAACATTTGAATTAAATCAATAAATATAAAAGAAATCAGAAAATATATGATTTTCATAAATATTGGAACATTTAAATTAAATATAAAAGAAAAAAGAAACTTGATACAAAAAATACAAAAAACATGTAAAAGAAACAGAAATAGAAATAACAATTAAATCAATAGATATAAAAGAAACAGAATAAGAAAACAAAAATAAAAATAAGGAAAAAAAGGAAAAAAGGCCTTTCATCCCGGTTGGTAACACCAACCGGGACCAAAGGCCTGCTGGGCTTCGCGCGCAAATTTTCGCGGCCCAGACAGACCTTTGGTCCCGGTTGGTGTTACCAACCGGGATGAAAGGATCTTCCATCCCGGGTCGTGGCAGAACCCGGGACGAAAGGGTCTTCACGCGCGTTATGTGGTGGTTTCGGCCACCAAATTTTCTATCTCCCCAAATCGATCCGCACCTACGGCGAAGCCCTGCCCCTGGCGCCGCCGTCGCCCATTGCCCCGCCGTGGTCGCCGTCGCCCATCGCCCCGCGCCGTGGCCGCCCGCGTCCTGCCACGAGGTGCTGCCGGAGGCGCCCGCGGACTCTCCGACGACGCCGTCGCCCTCCCCTCCCCTGTCTCGATCGAGCTCTGCATCGCCCCGCCGTCGCCCTCCCCTCCCTTGCGCCTCCGCCGTCGAGGTGAGTCCGCCGTGCCGCGCCGTGCCGCTGTTGGGAGCACTGCCCTCTGCAGGTCGCCGTGCCGCGAGCCGCGCCGCTGCTGGGCTCCGGGAGGCCGCCGCCGTCGTGGTGCGGTGAGGCCCTTTTTTTCAGTAGATTAGTTAGCAAAATTGTGTTAGCAATATTGTAGATTAGTTTTAGGTTAGTTGTAATTTAGTGTATTGTTAATTGTTAAATTGTGTTAGCAAAATTGTTGTAAATTGATGCAAAATTGTGTTAGCAAAAGTGTTAATTGCTATGAATGTTATTTGCTAGCATTGTTACAAAATTAAGTTTTTTTTTGCATAGTTTAAATTTTGCATAGTTTTAACTTTGTAGATGCATTTTTGAGTACCATTTTGATATTTGCATAGTTTAAATTTATTAGATGCAAATTTTATATGATTTAGTACTAGATATGCAAATTTGTGTATTAGGTATTTGCATAGTTTAAATTTATTAGATGCATAGTTTAATTTTTGTTAGATTACTTAAACAACAAAATTAGCTAGTGCCATTTTAAATCATGCCAATAAATTTATGGAGATTACTTACACATGTAATTTTGTAATTGTGTTAGCAAAGTCTTAGTGTTAGCAAAATATTAGTACTAGGTTAGTTTATACAACACATGTAAGTGTTAGTTGTTTAAATATTAGCTATGAATTACACCATTTTAAGTGTTAGTAATTTTGTAATTTTTGCTATTGTAGTTGCTATTAGATATTAGCTATGAATTTAAATTTGCTAAATAGCTGCTATTAATTTGCAAATTTTAAGATTTATTTTCTTGTTACAAAATTGATTGCAGGGACATCGAGTTACATATGGATCCAAATTTTCCGGAGCTTGACATAGAGGTTGAAGAGCAAATGGATCCACTTTATCCGGACGTCGGCGCTAGAGACGAGGAGGAGGAAGAACGTATGTGTATGCTTATAGCTGGACGTGCAGCAGCGCCTGTCGGTGACGAAGATGCTGTAAATTTAGATGACTTCAGCTCCCAATTTCTGAACGACTCCGGTGAGGGAGTTGAAGAAGGAGAAATTTGTAGAGATAATGAAGTGACCTTAAGAAACTCCGGCGAGGTATATTAAGCCTCTGTTGATCGATCACACCACATGTATTATTTGAGTTGTATTGCGTTTATTAACGAATCAATTTTTTCTTTTAGCCCTCTGGATCGAGCAAATCATCCGCATCTAAAGGGTCGAAAGGGAAGAAACGAGGCCCGTCGAAGCCGATGAAGGATGGTCAAAGGGTTATATTCGACATAGTGTCTGCTGATGGCGAACCGTTGGAACCCTTAGAGTGCCGCCGCAAATATATAAATCAATGCGGAGTTTCTGTTAGGGACTTGGTACCGATCACATTTCAAGAATGGAATAAGCCGAAGGACTTGACCAAGGCACTTACTTATGTCGACGACCACACAAAAGAGTTGCTTTGGGAGAGGATCTTGACAAAGGTCACCCTACCGCCAGATGTTGAAAACAACAAGCGGTGGAAGGATAAATTCATGGAGTGGACTTTTAAGAAGATGGCCGAACAATTCCGGACTTTTAAGAAAAATTTATGGAGCAGTTATTTAGAAGAGAAGGAAAAAGATCCAGATTATACTCCTGAATTCACTGGAGCACAAGTGAAGTTAAAAGCCCAGTGGCCCATATTTAAGAGGCAAAGAGAATCGGACGCCGCTGTGGCCCGATCGAATCAAAACAAGTTAAATGCTGCGAAGAAGATATATCACCACACTTTGGGGGCAGGTGGGTACAAGGCTGCCGTGCCTAAGTGGGAAGCCTTCGAAGCACGACTGCTTGATAACGGGATCAGGCCACAGACAAAGGACTGGCCCGATAGGTCCAAGTTTTGGTTGTTCGCGCATGGGGCAGGGTTGGACCCTGTGTCAGGGAAGATTGTTGCTCAGGGAAAATGGGCGGACAAAATTGTGTTTATAACCAAAGAACTTGAGAAGGCAATAGAGCTAGTTCGCAAAGGACTGTACAAAGTAGACAGAGAGAAAGACGAGCTGTCACTCGCACTCGGGAATCCTGAGAAAGTTGGACGATGTCGAGGCTATGGATCCGGAGTTAGTTGGTATAAAGGTTTTCCGGCAGACGCTGATACTTATAGAAGCCGTGAGAGAAAGAAGAAGGAGGACAGAGACCGGTTATCGGCATTGGAACAAAAAGTGCAGCAGATGCAGCATGACCTTATTAGTCAGAAAAAGGCATCTCAGCAGGAGATAGAAGGTCCTGAAGCCGCCCCATCTGATCAGCGGAAAAGCAGCGTGGGTTCCACGCAGCTACAACATTCTGAACACGAACCGGCGTCAGCTCACTACCCCGTGGATGATATCACAGAGAAGACAGACTGTGAGCTACATAGCACGATGAAGAACATGTCCTTCAAGGTGGCGGTCGGCTATGTTTTACCAAATGAGCCTGGAGCAACATACCATAACGGCCCAATTGCAGCTGGCTATTATCGTGTCGCGGTGGATGACATTGAGCCGTTATATGCTGATCTGAGTCTTGACATTCCTGGAGGTGACGGCGAGAAGACACTCGGAGAAGCCAAGAAGAACATCATTCTCTGGAAGAAGGAACACATCGTGTTTCCAAACTTGCCGCCAAGGGCACCAACTTCTCCGACTAGCACTCCCCCAACTCCTCCGAGTAGCGGTCCTCCCTCACCTCAAGATCCACCCTCCCCACATCAAGATCCACCCTCCCCACGTCGTGACGACGATCAGGACCCCAGCGCGAGTCCATCGCCCGCGCGGTCGCAGCAAGAGAGTACTGTGCGCACTGTTTCACGCAAGCTAAAGTACCCGTCGACATATACACAGAGGTGCAGTTTAAACTACCCGCAAGAAACTCGAGAGGAACGCGAGTTGCTAAAGCCTCTTCCAAAGAGAGCTTATGACTTGACTCCAGATGAACTCGAGAGGGAGGTGCGGGCTGATGTGAAAAAACAATTGGGACCGAAGCGGCGCCCGCCAAAGGAGGTGATACCACCGGAAAAAGTTGAAACTTTATTGAAGAACTTATCGAGTGGACCGCCGCCACAACCACCTAGTCCGCCTAGCGACTACGACCGTACTCTGGGCAAGGTAATTCGTGAAGAGAAGGAGAAGCAGACGGAGTCATTTCTTAGAAAGAAAGAGCAGATCAAGATGGCAGCAGAGAAGGAGAAGCAGGAGAAGGAGGCGGCATTTCGCCTAAAGAGGCAGCAGATGAAGAAATCCGGGAAACAAGTGCCCCAGCTTGGAGAACAGCCAAATCAGTCGGTCCCCGCGTTCAAGGTGATGCCCGATAAGGTAGTAGACCAAGGCACTTTTCGTATAGAGGACCCATACCCCACAGAGTATGAGTATGCATGGCAATATGTCTACGGGAGCACCCTGGTCAGACCTGAGCTCGTCAACTCTCTGACGACACAACTGCGCCGTTTGCATACGTGGTATGAGCATGCCGTAGAGGCCAAACATGATGCTTTCTGGGTTTCAGTCAAGAAAGAGCATTTCCAATTCCAGGATGACTTGATGTATGTGCCGTTTTCGGAAATTTTTCAATTATTCAACCAAGACTCCCTCGACAAAGCCCTCGTCAGTTTGTATTGTTTGTAAGTGATTTAGTTTTGCAATTTAATTAAGTCTCTAGCTCAGCTCGTTCGTTGTGAATTATCTAACTATATTATTATGTATGCAGAATGAAGATCACTGAATGCAGAAACCGCGTCTTTAGTATTGGGTTCATTGACCCATATTTCTTTCATTCAGTTGTCGTCAAGTACAATGCCGAAGTCATAGAGAATAACTTGCTCAAGTGTTTAGTGAGGCAAAATACCTGCGAAGAAATACTTTTTCCTTACAACTTCTCGTGAGTGTTATTTTACCTCTTCTATCCATTCTATTTTGCTTACTCCTTGTTTTTAGTGTAGTCGATGAATCATGGACATATAAACGTGTGCAGAGACCACTGGATTTTGCTAATCATTAGAGTTGACCAAGGAGTCGTTCAAGTCATGGACTCGTTAAGGAAAAGTATGGACTTGTGGGACGACCTGAAAGAAATTCTTGACAAGTAATTTCAGTCATCATCACTCTATATCGACCTCTTTCGTTCATTTTGTGATATCAACTAATTAATAACTCATTTCATTATTTTCTTCTGCCGGGCAGGGTTTGGGAACGGTTTAAGAAGAAGGTTAAAGGGAAATGGGAAGATAAGCTGTATTTTTATGAAACCAACGTAAGTATAGTAGTACATATATATGTCTGCGCAACTATTTAATTTCAGTTTCAATACCATTATCATGCTTGATTGTTATTTTGATTAAATTCTTTTTTTTGTAAAGTGGTGTATGAAGCAGGCACAAGGGACAAATTTATGTGCCTACTACGTTTTCGAGTACATTCGTCTTTTTGTCACTGAGCGGAATAGAGAACCAGAACTGCAAACGTATGTATACAATATTCAAATATTAGGTTGAATTTCATTCATAAATTAATTTATGATGATTTCAAACACCTCACACATATATTTCTTATATTGATCTAGATGGAAAAAGATCGGGACAAGCTACTACCACAGCTGCGCCTAAAAGCAATTCAAGAGGAATTGGCGGGATTTTTGAACAGGGAGGTCCTGAACAAAAACGGAGAATTTTATCACGGTGATACTTATTGTATTCCGTAGAGAAACATGCTTTCGGTGTAGTAGCTGTCCGTCCTTGACGTGTGAGAAACATGCTTTCGGTGTAGTATAAACTCCCGGCCATGCATGTATGTTATGAATCATACTCCCGGTCGTTAATTATGTGTATGACTTTATGTATATGATTACTTATTATGTGTATGACTTTATGTGTTTGTATGATTACTTATTATGTGTTTTCTACTAGTGAAAAAAAACGAAACAAAAAGCAAACAAAAAAACGAAACTAAAATATAAAAAAAAAGCAGAAACACTTTGGTCCCGGTTGGTAATACCAACCGGGACCAAAGGTTGCCGGGCGTGGCGCGCGCAGCGCTGCCCACGTGGAGACACTTTGGTCGCGGGTCGTGGACACCCGGGACCAAAGAGCCCACCCCCCTCTAGTCCCGACCCTTTAGTCCCGGGTCCAGAACCAGGACGAAAGGCCCTCTGGACCCGCGACTAAAGGTCGGTTTTCTACTAGTGGTGCATCCATGGTGGCTGGAAATGGTGCAGGTGACACCGAGGTGGATCCGCGCTATAGCCACAGACCTCCCACACTAGTCGTAATTGTAGCAAGACGTTGTTGACCACGATGGAGGCGAATATGAGTGTTGCAATTATTGGCTTACATGCTCCTTCTCATGTCCGCAACCAGGAGGACGAGCTCTCGCATAAATTGATTCTAGTTACCTTCATAGACAATACATTGCTGACATGGAATAGCTCAGAAGCACGGACCCCTCCCCCTCCTTTCCCCATCTACAGTGGAAGAAGGCGATTTTTGGGCTCTCCCCGTGCGACCAGCTCGCCGCCGGCGATCCGCTCGATTCCTCGCACTCCGCGGCCGCTCCGGCGGCGGGAGGACGGGGAATCGACGGATCCCGGTGTGTACATAGCCTAGGTGTGCGTGGGGTGCTTGCCGGCGGCGCTGTGGAGGTGGCGGCGTGGCCGGAGAGGCTTTTGTCGGCGGCGGTCCTCTCCTCTGCTCTGGGTGCTCCGGTGGAGGCTCTTGGCGGAGCTGCCGTCTTCTGCGTGCCTGCTGCTTCTCGGAGTCGCAGCGCGCGTCCCCTCGAGCCAGCGTCCGTGATGGCGGTGCTGCCTCTTGTCTGGGGGGTTCTTCGTCCTCCGCCTCGGCGGTTGGAGATGCTTTTGTTCAAGATCCGTGGGAGTTTGCAGGTGAGATGCTCTTCTGCGCCGGCGATCTCGGTGGGTGCTGTGGAAGATGGGTGGCGTCTTCGTGTTCGTCTCCGACGTGAGACGGCGAGGGCGAGCTGGCGGCTCGGAGCCGATGTCCGTTCAACGTTAAGATGCTGGCGCCTGCGTCAGTTGGATCCTGCGGCGTCTCAACATGGTTGTTCGAGCTGGCAGCTTCGGTTCGAGGTGAGCTCGCCTCCTTCTTTCCCGGCGGCGTGCTGGCGGGGCTTGAAGGTGGTGTGCTGCTTGGTGGCTCCGTGTTCGGCGTGCGTCGTGTGCGTCTTGCCTCTGTTCGTGTGTGCTTGTTCCTCTTCTTGCTGATCTTGTACACGAACTCCTTAAAAAAAAAATACATTGCTGACATGGATTTTTTATACAATTTCTGCTAAGATAAACTGGCTAGAATCCCGTCCCTATACCTCCCTCCTCCGATGAACCCTTGTGACCCCACAGGATTTTTCTAACATTTCTTCTCCGAAGGAGCAAGCTCTTCAAAAGAGAGTATCTAGTGTTGCTTTGTTTTAGGTGCTATCATGCTACCATAACAAAAAAAAATTAAAATGTTTCGACAGTTTTTATAAAAAAGTGTGAATGTTTACACGGAATCTATCTTCAACCTCCAAAACATTTAGGTCCAAAACTGAAATACACACCGAGAAAAAAAAACAAATCTAGCATGAAGAGTGTCACAAAAAGACAACAAAATTGACCTATGTAAAAAGGGATTTTTTAAATGTTCTTATCGATATTGGATCTAATTTTTTGAAGGTTGCAGCCACATTCTTTGTGACATTCACACTTTTTCTATAATTTTTTTGAAACATTTAAAATTAATTTGTTTAAAGTGGTGTCATGGTAGCACCTAAGGGGGTGGTAAACTACATTGACTGCACTCGCAATATCATAGACATAGTCATATGTGGAGCATGCATCCACCGTAGAGCTATGTAACGACAATGGGGGTCTAGCTCGATCAGAGTCAGCTAGCTGAACTGACAACAGAGTTGATATCATGCATGCATGTTTAAGAAGAATCTATTTGCTGGTCTGTCATGTGCAGACCATCCGGTACTGGCCAGGCTAGCAACCAGCTACTAGCCTATCAGAATGTATGTTCATCGCCTCACATGTGTGTTTTTGTCTCTTGATGAAGGAATAGAACCAACAAGTGTACACTGACTGTCAATTTAAACTCACAGAATAGTTGTGTACGGTACTACTACATTTTCTAGAGACGGCATACAAAACCTAGTGAGAGCGGATGGTTTTGTAGTACTCCCTCCATTCACTTTTATAAGTCACACTATCAATCCTTTTAGAGAACCTACCTGTGGTAGGATGGTTAGGAGGGTGGTTGTACCCAGCACATCAGATTTCAAATCTCAGATTTGATATTGGTGTTTCTCATTTAGTCGGAATATTCTTCAGTGCGGAGCAACGTTCCCGTCGACAGCGAGACGCCTGTGGTGACTTCGTCAATCTCAAACCCCGACAGCTGGCTCAGTCTTTCAGAGGTGCTCATAGGGGTAGGGTTGCGTGTATGTGTTCATAGGGGTGAGTGTTCATAGGGGTGAGTGCCGTGCACGTGTATATGAGCGTCTGCATTGTACTGTATTTCGAAAAAAACCTACCTATACTTTTCATTTTTGACACATACATACTAACATGAGCGAATCTATGTACAAAATTAGTCTACGTTCACTCCTTTTGGTATGTATATGGCCAAAATAAAAATGATAGGTAGTAATTTTATAAGTGGACGGAGTGAGTAGTGTTCTCTGGCCACTCATCACATATGGACAAGGGTAGATCCATAACGGGCAACAACTTTTGCCTGCATCTTCGTGCAGTGGTCCCCACGCGATCTAGGACCAAACGGAAATTCTTCTTCTACGAAGCTTAATTATTACATGGTTAGTTTGCTACATTAACGGGGATATGCAAGTTATGCCCACCACATGCGCATCAGGAAGAAGAACTACAGTACGTAGTAGCCAATTTATCCATGCTGCAGCCAGGGTAAAATAATTTTAAACGACCATACTTAATTAATAAATATATGCACACCTTCTCGACCGAGCTTTCTCCCAGCTGGACGAATAGATGCACTCTCGAGTTCTGTCTCGCTTGCTCACGAACTCGAGTTTTGACTTTTGACTTTTGCCTCATGTGCATGATGATATAATTTATAGTTTACCTAAGCTGCTAGCTTGATTATTCGATTAGCTAAGCTCTGCTAGCTTGATTATTCGTTTGCGCCTTCGAGTTTCTTTCTTGTTTGAGCTGTTCAAATTATGCGGTGGCAAGTAGCCAATTAGAAGTGACACCACAGTTAATTTAATGCAAATGGGTGACATGATATATGCATGATAGGCTGTGTTGCGAGGTTCTGATCAGTCAGTGAATTGCATGAACAGGCGGTGCTGATATAATTGTTTATGTTTGCATGACATTTTTTTAAAGGATGTATGCATGGTTTTCTTGTGGTTGCGTTCGATCCAAAGACCCATTTTCTGCCAGCACAATGTGTATGTACAACGAATCAACCATAGGCTATTTAGGCGATGATTCTGTCGCTGTCGTTTCCTTGTAAGATCACAACACACACAGATGTTACTTACATTATATTGCACTGAATTTTCTACTGCAAAAGCTTGCGTTGCCTGCAAATAGAAATACCACAAGAACCAAGTGTGCCATGGACTCGATGGAGAGATCATCCACATGCCACAAACACAAGTGACGGTTAGGTCACGGCCTAATTAAGTTGGCAATTTGGTCTTGCTTATTCATCTCAGCTACTTGACTTAATCAGCAACATCATATATAGGATGTGATGGGCATGTATGTTTGATTGCTCGTCGTATACATGGTTTAAATTAGCTAATTATTGGTTTATCCCGTCCTTCCGCGATTGGAAAGGCTAATACAGGCATTCCAGGGCAGGCAAACCATTTTTGGTGATGCATGCCTGCGTGTAGGCGGCAGCGGAATTTGGACCAACCAACGCGAACCCTAGAACGACTACCCTTACAAAAACACTAGTAGCACTCTAGCATAGGTTCCATATTAAAGCCGTCCAATAATTTGAGGTTCATGCCAAAACTCCAATGACGATATGATCAACATCTCTTATGAAGGACAAAGTATGGCATAGCCTTAGCTCTTCTTTGCAATAGCTTGTAGAAACTACACCAACTTATGTACACGGTGTTTCGACTCATAGGTCCAAATAAGCCTAGAACCGTTATGTAAATTACATTTTAAATTCATTTAAAAATCTTCTAGAAAACCGAAGAAAATCCTGGGTGTACATGCAGACATTTTATGTCCGCACATAGATATTTTTAACTACAAGAAAAAAGACAATAGTTTGTGCCTATGTAAAAATGACATATATTTATATTTTTACACAAGCTAGTCACATTATCTGACGTGCTAAGCATTGGAGACGCCCTTACTTGTTTACCCTTTTTTTTTTTAAACACAGTACAACGCAGACGCTCATATACATGCGCATACACTCACCCCTATTGACGCACGCACACACACCCTACCCCTATGCACACTGAGTCGGTGGACCAGATCTTGAGATTGACGAAGTCACCATGGGCGTCTTGCTGTCGACGGAAATGTCGCCTCCCACTGAATAATATTCTGTCGAAATGAGGTTCCGGGAGTATGACGTTACGCACCTTGCATGTGAACTCTACCAAAGATTCAAAGAAAAAAGATTCAAAGAAAAGCTTTTGACAACGACTTGCCGTAAAGCTAGGTACCAAGTGTACGTGTACCACAGCGATTACTGCTGAATATTCCGACTAGCTACGAAGCGGATGCAGCTTGATGAGTTTCAATGTTTTCATCTTTTCCGCCTCGCACGAAACCGATTAAAAATGTGGTTGGAACTGGAGATAGGTTATCGTACAACTGGGCCAATAATTGCGCTAGTAAATTCGGCAACAATCTCTCATAGTGCATGGACTCGTGGCATTTACACTAGTAGAAACAACCTCTTTTGTCCAGAGCCAATTTGGACTCTAGTCCCGGACAACTTTTTAACCCGAACTAGAGGGTGGAACTAGTCCCAGGTCGAAAGATACGAGGCCGCAGAGCAGTTGTTCCGGGTCGTGGGGATGCTCTAGTCCCGGCTCGTGATACGGCCCGGGACCAAACGTCTATGGCAGGGCTGCCGCATGGCGGGGCCCGCGCGGGCACCGCTAGTCCCGGTTCGTATCACGAGCCGGGACCAGAGCTCAAACTTTAGTCCGGGCTAGTGATACGGTCTGGGACCAAACGTTGCCCTATATCTCTCCTGCCACCCCGAGTCAGTTCTCCATTGTTGAGCTCGAGCCACACCTCCATTTTTCTCATTTTTCACTCTCCAAAGCTCAATTTGATCCCCATTTTTCTCCACTATTTGTCAATATTGACGGCATCCAGCTATCAAAGGGTTAGCAACATCATCTCTTCTTTCGGCCTTCCTAATTTAGCTCATTTCATTGGTAGTTCAGCTCATTTCATTTTTCTAGTGCTAGCTAGGTGTTTGATGAAATGACTAATTAGGGGATTTCATTTGGTTTTATGTGCAATTTAAGCTCAAACTAAATTATGATTTGTGGGTTTTAGTGTCGTCCTGTCCCTGCCCTCACCGCCGTTGATCGCCTGCGCCATCCCCATCCTCACCGTCGTCGATCGCCTGCGCCGCCCCGTCACCGACACCACCTCGGTGAGCCTCTTGTTTTTATCTTTTATTTTAAAAAATCTTAGTTGTATGATTTAGATGCATGATTATTACTTGTATAATTTTCTTATTTGTATAATTGTTTGTTATATATAGTGTCATGGTTTTGACATCTGTCCACACCGACTCTCGTCCGCTCTATTATTCAGATGTGGTACGATTGTTTGTTATAACTATTTGTTTAATTTCGTGTTTATAACAATTATGCCGACCAACTTGACATAGATATATTTTTATCTAGGAGGTAGTTGAATCGGAAATTCCAAAAGACCCTATTGTCGAGTTTTTCGAAAAAAAATCAATTATTTGAAAGAAAAATTGAAAATAAGTGAAGATCTTCGTCTCCAATGCTCGGAAGAGAAGATCAACTTGGAGTTCAAGTTTGCCGACGTCGTCGATGAGCAAGAGATCAAGATGGAGGCAAAGATGGAGGCAATGCGCTTGGATTACGAGATCAAGATGAATGCAATGTGCTTGAAACTTAAAAAGATTAGAAAATATGCCACTAGTCAAGAGGCTTGGTATCATTATGTTGTTTGTTCAATATTTACCTTAGTTGCGATTTTTATCGCATTTGTCGTTAAATTTAAATTCTTTAGCTAGTTGTATGTTAGTTTCAATTAATGTATGTTTAAGAGAACCATGTATTAGATTTGGTCACTACTCTACTTTTTTTTTAAATGTGGTGAACTTGTATTAATGAATTTGGTCACGTATCTCATGATGTAGTGTAATTTGTCGATTATGTTCGTTTGTCGCAATGAGTTATAGCAGTTTTATTGCGTTTGATATATACTTATATAATGCAGATGAGCCATCCATGGATGTACGCTGACCGACGCTCTAACGAGTACATGCAAGGCCTGCGTTCTTTTCTCGATGTCGCTGAGGCAAACACGCGGAATGGTTTTATGTGTTGTCCATGCCGTAACTGTCGGAATGAGAAGGATTACTCTTCCTCAAAAACCCTTCACATCTACCTGATTCAGTACGGTTTCATGTCCGGCTATAATTGTTGGATCAAGTACGGAGAAAGAGGGGTTATAATGGAAGACAATGAAGAAGAAGAGGATCATGACAGCTATCCTACGTTCACTGAACACGGTGGTACTACAATGGGGGAAGACGAAGATGAAGAAGAGCCAATTGTTGATGAGCCTGATGATGATCTTCGTCGGGCCATTAATGATGCACATATGAACTGCGAAAATGAAAACGAGAGGTTGAAGTTGGAGCGCATGTTAGAGGATCACAGAAAATTGTTGTACCCAAATTGCGAAGATGGGCAGAAAAAGCTGGGTACCATACTGGAATTGCTGCAATGGAAGGCAGAGACTGGTCTAACTGACAAGGGATTTGAAAACTTGCTGAAAATATTAAAAAAGATGCTTCCAAGAGATAACGTATTGCCCCACAGTACGTACGAAGCAAAGAAGATTGTCTGCCCTTTGGGATTAGAGGTGCAGAAGATACATGCATGCATCAATGACTGCATCCTCTACCGCGGTGAGAAGAACGAGAATTTGAATGCATGCTCTGTATGCGGTGCATTACGGTATAAGATCAGGCGAGATGACCCTGGTGATGTTGAGGACGAGCCGTGCCCCAGGAAGAAGGTTCCTGGCAAGGTGATGTGGTATGTTCCTATAATACCACGGTTGAAACGTTTGTTCCAAAACAAAGAGCATGCCAAGTTGTTGCGATGGCACAAAGAAGACCGTAAGAAAGACGAGATGTCGAGACACCCCGCTGATGGGTCGCAGTGGAGAAAATCGTCAGAGAGTTCAAGGAATTTGCAGATGACGCAAGAAACTTAAGATTTGGTCTAAGTACAGATGGCTTTAATCCTTTTGGGAGCAGAGCTCCAGTCATAGCACTTGGCCTGTGACTCTATGTATCTATAACCTTGGCTCCTTGGTTGTGCATGAAGCGGAAGTTCATTATGATGCCAGTGCTCATCCAAGGCCCGAAGCAACCCGGCAACGACATTGATGTGTACCTGAGGTCATTGGTTGAAGAACTTTTACAGTTGTGGCGTGAAGAAGGTGTACGTGCGTGGATGAGTACAAACAGCAGGAATTTGACCTACGAGCGTTGCTGTTTGTAACCATCAATGATTGGCCTGCTCTTAATAACATTTCAGTACAGTCAAACAAGGGATACAATGCATGCACACACTGTTTAGGTGACACTGAAAGTATACATGTAGGTAGCAAGAATGTGTACCTGGGCCATCGTCGATTTCTTACAAGACAGCATCCCGTAAGAAAGAAAGGCAAGCATTTCAAAGGTAAGGCAGATCACCGGACGAAGCCTACCTGCCCTACTGGTGATGATATATATGACATGGTCAAGGATTTAAAAGTAATCTTTGGAAAGGGTCTTGGCGGACTATCTGTTCCAAATAACGCTGAGAATCACGTACCCATGTGGAAGAAGAAATCTATATTTTGGGATCTACCCTATTGAAAAATTCTAGAGGTTCGCTCTGCAATCGACGTGATGCACGTGACCAAAAATCTTTGTGTGAACCTGCTAAGCTTCTTGGACGTGTATGGAAAAACGAAAGATACACCGGAATCACGGCAGGACCACCAACGTATGCACGACCGAGACGGCCTGCATCCAGAGAAGTATCAAGGTCTTGCCAGCCGTTCTTGGAGCAGAAGTCCATCCACTCGAAGACAATGGAGCAGAAGATGGATCACAGTTTTTGAACGAGTCCGGTCCAGGAATTGAGCTGGAACAAAGAGAGGAATCTCAAACGAACATCGACTGCGATGACGACTCACAGATTGGTGGACATCCGCCGCAGTCTGGCGAGGTATATTAAGCTTCTGTTGATCAGATGCAATAGTTGATTTGTGTATGTATATATTAACAAATGTTTCTTATTTTTAGACCTCCGCATCGACCCAATCTGAAATAAGTAAACGAGGCCATGCCAAAGGGATGAAATCCGGTACGCATCTCCCAATTGAGGTCATCTCTCCACAGGGCAAACCGTTGGAACCCAATGCGAACGCCAGTAAGTTTGTGCATCAATGCGGAGTCATTGTGAGGGACAACGTCCCGATCAGCATTCAGGAATGGCAGGCGCCAAAGGTAGAGGAGGGAGTTACTTTTGTCAGCGTCAGAATGAAAGATACGCTTTGGACAAAGCTCATTTCATATTTCACCCTACCGGTCTTGGATACTGCAGAAAAGACAAAAGCCATGACGGACAAAGTCAAGCATTTCGCTCTTAAGAAGATGGCTGAACAATTCAATAAGTACAAGAACAGATTGTACAACAAGTTTGTCAAAGATAAGAAAGCTCCAGATTTCACTGGCTCACTAGAGAGCCAGCGGGCTCACTGGAACTCATTTCTAGAGTACAAGCAATCGGCATTAGCTAAGGAAAGGTCAAGAAAGAATATGGAAAATGCAGCGAAAAAGAAATATCACCACAAGTTGGGGCCAGGTGGCTACAGAAGTGCCGAGCCTAAGTGGGATAAAGTTGAGTCCGATTTGCGCGAAAAGGGGATCACTCCATCCACAGACTCCTGGCCCCTTAGGGTAAGAAATTGGGTACTTGCGCATGGATCCGAGTATGACATGGAAACAGGGGACTTAATAGTTGATAAACAAAAACAAATTTATGTACCCCAGAAAGCAATTGTTGATACAATCGCCAAGGTTCGACAGGGAAAGTTTATTCCTGACAGAGAGAACGACGAGCTGACAGAGGCCCTCGGGAATAAACAAAAAGGAGGACGAACACGAGGTTTTGGACCGGATGTGCCGTGGAATTTAGGGTTTCCCGAGGACCGTGATTCTTATAGAAGCCGAGCGAGAGCAAAGAGGAGGAAGGAGCTGGAGGAGGAAGCTCGGTTCAGCAAGTTAGAAAGATAGAACGAGGAGATAATTGATCTCTTTAAGCAGCAACAGAAGCAACTAGATCAAATGCGCGAGCAACAAGCGCCAACTTATCAGCTGCAGCAAGATAGTGACCATCTCAGCGGAGAAGCAGCGTGGCTTCCACGGGGGTCGGTGCTGATCAGTCACCGGGTACCTACCCCGTGGACAATATCAGTGAGAAGACAAGTTGTGACCTACATGTGCCAATTATGAACTTATCCTTGAAGGTGGCAGACGACTATGATTTAACTTGTGAATCTACAGCAGTGTGGCATTTCGAAGAGATTCCAGATGGCTATGCTCGTGTCGGCGTGGATAGAGTTCGTACAGGATATGAATCAATGGTGCTTGAAATCCCTGGAGGTGATGATGTGACGGCACTAGGAGACGTCGGTGGTGGTATCATTCTATGGCGCAAGAAATACATCGTGTTTCCAGGCTTGGCGCCACCAAGGCCACCACCATCGTCTCCTCCGAGACGCGATTCACCACCTCCAAGTCCACATGATGACCACATGGACGACGAGCAGCACAGCACAAGTCCACGTGAGCCGACTCCGCCGCCGCGTCAGCCGACTCCTGCGCCGCCTCCGCCCACTACGCAGGGTCAGGGCCAAAAGAGGACGCAGCGTGACACCACGTTTAGTTTCCGAAGCGCACCCCGACGAAAGTGATTTGGGCGGGATCGCAAACTATGTCTTCGATGCCTTCAAAAAGGTAATGACGCCCAGGGCGCCATCGTTGATGGCCCCGACCGCCGCCAGAGCCTTCTGGCTGTCCCATCTCCCTCCTTGATCCAGACCGGCTTGACCACCCGCAAACCATTCCGTCGTAAGGAGCCAGGCTCAGGGCTCTAGGTGCCCGCAACCGAAAGATCTTGAGATCAAGACCGTGGTGCAAGGCGCCTAGAGTTGAGCCATGAGGACGCCCGGGCTGACGCTGAGACTGCCTCGCTGGACGATGTGTCCCGCTTCCTCGTCACGGGGAGGAGCAACACGCCGCAGTGCTGTAGAACTCCGGGGGAAGCCGATTTCTAACCAAATCATTTTATGACACAAAATATTCAACTCGATCTAACAACAACTTTTGACTTGGAAATTTTCTTTGACCCCGCATCGCCTTCGTCGGGTGGTGTCTTAAGCCTAGTTTAGCTAGGCGGTTTCCATAGTATAGCTCTTTGCACGGTTCTCCTCCAATCAATTGAGCTTTTTAATGGTTTTTTCGGCCAGGATTCTCTTATAACCATAACCATCCTCTGTTTTTTCTCTCTCTAACTTAATGAAATGTGCAGCGCCTGCCTTTTACGTCCAAAAAAAATATTCAACTCCATTCCGGCTCGATCAACTCCGATGAGTATGAAACAGATGACAGACGGATTCTCCCCCATATTAGGACAACTAGTTCGCCAATCATCGGTTATACAATACACACAAGAAAACTCAGATGTCTGGTGGTCTCCAATCTCCATGCACATGATCTTATGATCGACGTAGATATTTTGGAGCCCATTCCCCAACTATATCGATCATGCACCTCTTTTCTAAGATAATGAGATGGATCATGCGTGACAGGATGAGAATCACATGGCGCGATAATGAGTTAGGCGCTTGAGCATGGGAAAATCTGACTGGTGACCTGGTTAGAGCAATCATGCTATATCCCAATGAGGATTGGCTCGAACCTGGGCTCCTGATTAGGGAGCAGGCACCCGGCAAGTAGATTGTTACACGCTGGATTAGTATGTTGCTAATTAACGCAACCAGCAAAGCGATTACACTATGTTTCTCCACGTTTTGGTCTTACTGAAGCATCCACGGGTTGCGATTTCTGCGTTCTTCTTCACGTTGGAATGAGAATATTTACTCCTTCGGCACGAATGTGTATCCAGTCAACTTCCCTCTCCTTAACCACTGATTAATACTATAAAACTATTTTATTTAATTTCAAAATACAAAAATTTACGTAAAATTTTGTCAATTTTTTTAAACATATTTAGTATTAGTTGCATATTCTCGAAGTCGCGCATTGAAGACTGCCTAAGAACATCATCTATTTGAAAACAGATAGAGTCAATGCTAAAGATCAAAACTAAAAACAATTATCATTTTCCTGCAGGTAGTTGCGCTTACATTGTCGAGTAAACTCATGGATCGCGGCTCTTCCAAGCTCGAGATCGCAAGATCCAGATTTTAAATACGTTTCACTCTCACCGACTGGGCCACTCACGGATGATATATACATGCAAATACATATTCAGATACAGATAGACAACTACGTGTGTGCATGCTGGCAGGGAAGCTGACTGGCTATCTTCTGGACTTATAAAATTTCGCAAAGCTCAGAATAGAGGCAGAAAAAACTACTACAGTATAATACACTGTTCTCTTAGAGATCAGTTCAAGGCAGAGAGTTGCAATGCTCTTGAAGTCCGGCGCATAATTAAGTAGAAGACAGACACGTCGATGATGGATCTCCAGGGTCAAAGCCGCTTGCAATTATTGATGAAAAACTAATCGGAGATTGCGTCGCTCGCGAAGTCTATCCGCGGCAAGATTCCTCCCCTCCTCTTTTGGGTATCTCCAAAGGCCAGTTAGACCTCGAACAAACCTAATTAATTCCTCCCATGATAAGCGATCAGGGTGCAGGCCGGTGGTGTGCCGTTTCGCCATTGCTTACGCGCTGCATAATGCAAGTCAGATCAGCCACGAATCAAAATGTTTGCTAACTTACCCTGGATAGTCCTCAATGAGATAGCGAAAGGTTTGACAGAGATGCAGCAGCATACAACACCGGTCGTTGACGTGCGGTGCAACCGGGAGGCAGGCCGGAGTACATGGTGCAGTTAGGCCGGGTTATGAGCGGAGGCCGATCGACGCCGGGCGGCGGTGACGACGGCGACGATGACCCGACCTCGCTTTTCCACCATTAATTGTTTTTTCGCCGATCCCGACGTGTGTGTGCCTAGAGAGTCACCCACCGCTGATCTGCTGGGGGTCAAACAAGTTAGTCCTCGTGTCGTGTGGCTTGCAAACGCAAAAGCCTCTGGGCCAACTGTTAACGTTGCCACGAGACGTCGCGTCCGTCGGGATCGATCGTCCTTACCCTGAGGCCAAACGCCAGATCGATCACCGATTAAATTTGTGGAACTAGACTGTGTTTGTGTAGAAACGCGATCACGTACTACTCCAAACTTTGCATTTCTTTTATCCTGGGTTTCAGGCTTTCAGTGAGTAGAGTGCATTAAACTTGTGAAACTTCAGTTTCCGTCCGGCAGCACCTGAATACGTGCATGGTTAGACCTGAGTAGTAAATCTATTACTCGGGGAAGACCTGAGTGCGGTTGCAATAGGCGTATTCCGAAAGAAAAATAATTCTCGTTCCACTACTAGATGTGTTCAACGATGGTATTTGTACTGGTGACAGGCTAGTGTCATGACTTCTGAGGGAGCTAGCTAATTCAAATAGTTATTTTTTTCTATTGACCATCTTCCCATTGACATGTGATTAAGCTATTACTTATTCCTTCCCAGAGAATATGATACAAATAATTCAGATTTCATGATATTGGTTGAATTTCTCCATTGAATATATTTAATTGAAGCACAGTTCTCGTGGGAGAGAAACATAAAAGAATGAGAGACGTGTGTTGGCCTCGACAACAAAAAAACATGATGCAAAGAGGAGGCTCGACATGATGACCGACATTTCCTCCGCAACGTTCTATTTGCATTAGATTTGATGATTTCCGGCCCAACAAAAGGAATTGATCCACTTATTATAAAGGCAAACCCTATGCGGCGCCAACGGGCGCCGCATAGGGCGCGCTGCCTACAGGGCATCCTTTTAGGGCCGGCCCACTTTCCTTTTTCTTTTCTTTTTTTGTTTTCTTTTCTGTTTCTCTATTTCTTTTTGGTTTTACTTTTTTCGTTTTATTTTCTTTTATGTTTCTGTTTCGTTCTCTTTTATTTTCTGTTTCTATTTATTCTATTTATTTTCTTTTTTGTTTTTTCTTTTCTTATGGTTTTTGACAATTGTCTAATTTTTCAAAATGGTTCTATTTTGAAAATGGTTCCAAATTTAAAAATGGTTTCATTTTAAAAATGGTTCCAAATTAAAAAATGGTTCCAAATTTGAAATTTGTTCTTGTTTGAAAAGGGTTCCAATTTAAAAAATGGTTCCATTTTGAAAATGGTTCCAACTTAAAAATGGTGCCGAAATTAAAATGGTTCCAAATTTGAAAATTGTTCTTTTTTGAAAATGGTTCCATTTTTAAAATGTTTCTAATTTAAAAATGGTTCCATTTTTCAAATGGTTCCAACTTTAAAATGGTGCCAAATTAAAAATGGTTCCAAATTTGAAAATTGTTCATTTTTTTAAAATGGTTTCATTTCGAAAATGGTTCCAAATTAAAAATGGTTCCAAATTTGAAAATTGTTCCATTTTGAAAATGGATCCAACTTTAAAATGGTGCCGAATTTAAAATGGTTCCAAATTAAAATGGTTCCAAATTAAAATGGTTCCAAATTTGAAATTTGTTCATTTTTGAAAATGGTTCCAATTTAAAAAATGGTTCCATTTTGAAAATGGCTCCAACTTAAAAATGTTGCCGAATTTAAAATGGTTCCAAATTAAAAATGGTTCCAAATTTGAAAAATGTTCATTTTTGAAAATGGTTCCGTTTTGAAAATGGTTCCAATTAAAAAATGGTTTCATTTGAAAATGTTTCCAACTTTAAAATGGCGCCGAATTTAAAATGGTTCCAAATTAAAAATGGTTCCAAATTTGAAAATGGTTCATTTTTAAAAATGGTTCCAAATTAAAAAATGGTCTCGAATTTAAAATGGTTTCAAATTTAAAAATGGTTCCATTTTGAAAATGGTTCCAATTTTTGAAAATGGTTCCATTTTTAAAATGGTTCCAAAATTTGAAAATGGTTCCAAATTTGAAAATGGTTCCGAATTTAAAATGGTTCCTAATTTGAAAATGGTTACAAATTTGAAAATTGGTTCCATTTTGAGAATGGTTCCACATTTAAAAATGGTTCCATATTTAAAAATGGTTCAGAATTAAAAATGGTTCCAAATATAAAAATGGTTCCAAATTTGAAATTTGTTCATTTTTTAAAATGGTTCCATTTTGAAAATGGTTCGAAATAAAAAATTGTTCATTTTTGGAATGGTTCCATTTTGAAAGTGGTTCCAAATTTAAAAGTGGTTCCAAATTTAAAAATGGTTCCAAATTTGAAAATTGTTCATTTTTTAAAATGGTTCCAAATTTGAAATTTGTTCTTTTAAAAAAAGGTTCACCCCTTTTTTCATGTTCATGAGTTTGTTCCCAAAAAAATATGTTTCTTTGTGGTCGAATTGATAGTTCAAGCAGCAGAAACATTAACGTGAATATTTGGAGCACCTCCTGGATCGCTTTATGATAGCATACTGCCCAAAACTGTCAAGGTCGTCGATGGATTTGATGTGGACCTAGGCTATGGAAAAAATAAAGTGATCTGGCCGTTGCATACATTGTGACACACATAACAATAGAAAATAAAGACCGGCCAGCTGAAAGCAAGTTGGAGTAGCTGCATGCTGCTACTGTGCCGCTCCGCATGTGTGTGGACGTGTGGTTGCTGAAGACGTGACAGTAGCAGGCAGTGTTTTTGCACAGCGTTGCATGCTCGTGTCAGGTTTAGGAGCGGAGCGAAACAGAAAAAGATTGGGAAGCAATCAGTTGGGCCAAGCCCACTTACGGGAGCGTGCAGGCGGCGCGACCTGGAACTGCTGCTAACGCGCGATGTACAACATCTCCCATTATAAATGCAATAGGACGGAAACTGTTTTTTTCGAATGCTGGACCGAAACTGTTAAGTAGCGCCCGAGCAATTGTTACCAAAGAATCGCTCAGGTTAAACATCAGCGCAGTTGGATGATACGTCTCAAACGTATCTATAATTTTTGATGTTTCATGCTTGTTTTATACATATTGCTACATGTTTTACATACACTTCGTATCATTATTATGCATTTTCTGGAACTAACCTATTAACAAGATGACACAGTGCCAAATTCTGTTTATTATGTCTGTGCATTGCAGAAAAGGTCCAAAAACCAAAGTGCTCAGAAAAATCCCGAAAAGTTCCATAAATTCTATTTCGCCAGAATACTCCGTGAGCAAGAAGGACAAGTCCTGGGGAGGCCCACGGCCTCCACGCCATGCCTGGGCGCGGCCAGGAGGGGGTGGCGCCGAGGGGTGGCGTGGTCGCCTCGTGCACCGCCTTGCGTTGCCCTTTGGCCAATTTATTGCCTCCACGGAGAAAACCCTAGAAGAATCGACGATACTCCCAAATACATCTCCGTGCTCCGCCGCCATCCGAAACCCTAATTCGGGGGACATAAGTCTCTGTTCTGGCACCCTGCCGGGACGGGAAGTGCCCCCGGAGCCATCTTCATCGCCCCCGGAGCCATCTTCATCGCCGTTGCAGCCTCCCATGATGAGGAGGGAGTAGTTCTCCATCGAGTCTGAGGGCTCTACTGGTAGCTATGTGGTTCATCTCTCTCTCCCATGGTGTGATCTTTATGTGATCATGAGCATTGTAATCTAGTTGAATTCATAGATGTTTCCCCTTCATTGTTATAGTTATGCTACTTAAGTGGTTTTATCATTATGATCTTCGGAGTCATGTGACAACACAATACCAAGGTGACAGTGTGGGTGGCGTGTATGGCTCCATTAATAAGATTAGAGGGATATTTACTATGAGTTGTTCTTATGTTGGATGTCACTATAAAATTGTGGTGTTTGTGGACCAGTTTAGGGTGCTCATAGTGACAGCGTGGGGTGTCCTAGATGTGCAATACAGACTTTAAGGTGTGCTTTTATAGCCCTACGCGATGGTCTTGGTGTTCTATGATATTGTGGTGTTTGTTTACTCAGACTTTAAGGTGTGCTCTTTGTAGCCCTACGCAGTAGATTGGTATTCTATCCAACGGGAGAATAGTTCAGAGTAGCATAGTGAAGAAAGTATTTATGTGTTCAATTATGTTATTATTGTTGAGAGTGTCCACTAGTGAAAGTATGATCCCTAGGCCATGTTTCCAAGCATTGAAACATCGTTTACTCTCAGTTCTGCTGCATGTTTGCTCGCTGCCATTTTTACTACAGAGTGCAATTACCACCTGTTATTATCTATACTTGTATTTTGATATCTCTTCGCCGAACTAGTGCACCTTTACATCTGACAAGTGTATTGGGTGTGTTGGGGACACAAGAGACTTCTTGTATCTTAATTGTAGGGTTGCTTGAGAGGGATATCTTTGACCTCTACCTCCCTGGGTTCGATATACCTTGGGTTATTCACTTAAGGGAAACTTGCTACTGTTCTACAAACCTCTGCACTTGGAGGCCCAACACTGTCTACAAGAATAGAAGTTATAGTAGACATCAAGCTCTTTTCTGGCGCCGTTGCCGGGGAGGTAAGGTAAACGGTACTCACATCCTCTGGCTACTAAGCTATTTTCTAGCACTGTTGCCGGTGTTTGAGTGCTTGAAGGTATTTCCTTTACATCCTGCAGTTATATCTTTTTGTTTCTTGTTTTTAATTTCACTAGTTAGGCTTAATGGAAAACAACAACAAAATTAGAGATCTCTATGAAATTTATCTTGAGCTAGGACATGATGTGTTTGAAGAGAGAATTAAAAAACCTATGGAATTATGTCTGCTTAAGAGTGGTAGCAATGTTATTAGCATTAATTCATTGAACACCATTATTGCTAATGCTATGGAAAAGTCTAAGCTTGGGGAAGCTGGTTTTGATGAATATGATTTTTTAGTCCCCCAAACTTTGAGGAGAAAATTTTCTTTGATGATACTTTATCTCCAGTTTGTGATGATTATAATGATAGTGGTATTTTGGTGCCACCTACTATAGAGTATAAAGTTTATTATGACTATACTATGCCTGCAATTTATGATGATTATAATGATGGCTGTGATAGTTTTACTCCCACTAATACTAATGAAATTGATTATGCTTATGTGGAGAGTAATGATTCTTTTATGCATGTGGATCATGATAAGAATGCTTTATGTGATGGTTATATTGTTGATTTTGTATATGATGCTACTGGAAATTATTATGAGAGAGGAAAATATGGTTGTAGAAATTTTCATGTTACTAAAATAGCTCTCTTTATGTTGAAAGTTCTGAATTTGCACTAGTTTTACCTTCCTATGCTTGTCACTATGTTCTTCATGAATTTGTTTTCTTACAAGATTCCTTTACATAGGAAGTGGGTTAGACTTAAGTGTGTTTCAAATTTGCTTCTTGATCCTCCTTTTTGCTTCATGTTTCTATTCTTATAAGAGCATCATTGAAATTATCATGCCTAGCTAAAAGGCTTTAAAGACAAGCGCTTATGGGAGGCAACCCATTATTTTTATTTGCTGTTATTTTTGTTTCTTGAGTCAAGATGATTGGTTACCTCTGTAACAACATCTTTGTATCTTTTATTTGCTGTTTTGTTGAGCCAAGAAAAGTCTCTAATGGCAAGATGGTGCTAAAATTTGGATTGCTGCGCAGGAACAGATTTCTGTTGTTCACTGTACGAAATTCATAAAATCAACGGAACGTGATTTTGATCTGCAATTTTTTGTGCGTACTCCTGATATATGTGGCTATCTTTCGTTAGTTCAACGTTTTTCGATTTTGAGCAAGGTAAGTGCCTCGAATAAAATCATCTTTACGGACTGTTCTGGTTTTGACAGATTCTGTCTTTGTTTTGCATTCTCTCTTTTACAAGTACTGAGTGGTTCCTTTTAAGGTGAAAGAGCATCACTTAAGCCTAGTAACAGTAGCTAATGTTTGAAAATGATTACTTATGAATTTGTGTCCTTACAGAATCAAGTGAGATTATTTGTTTTGATGCACTAACCTGCTAATGAGAAAAATGTTGAGTTTTGGTGTGAAGAAAGTTTTCAAGCGTTAAGAGAGGAGGATGATATTATAAGATCAAGAAGAGTGAAAAGCTTAAGCTTGGGGAAGCTCCCATGGATCTCTCCAATATATTCAAGAAGACTCAAGCGTCTAATCTTGGGTATGCCCAAGACATCCCCTTCTTCATCAACAAACTATCAGGTCATCTCTAGTAAGACTATATTTTTATTTCTTCACATTATATGTACTGTTCTTGGAGCGTCTGTATGCTTTTACTTTCAGTTTGTTTATGTTTTGTCCTCTGGTCATTACAATGCTTGATCACAACTCTTGTTTGGGAGAGAGATACGCTCCGCTTTTTCATTAGAATACTCCTATTCTTCACTTATATTTGTTGAGTATTCCTGTCTAGCGTTGTTTAGCTTTTAGCTCTTGTTTTCATGTATCTCTTGTCAGAGCTTTTAGTTCTTTTGAAGAAAGTACTCTCTTGCTTCACTTATATTTGTTTGGAGAGTTGTTTAAATAAGTTGATTGGTGTTTGGTTGGAACAGAAAATGCTATGCATGTGGTAGTGGTACAAAAATGCTGATGCCCACAAGTATAGGGGATCGCTGAAATCTTCGTTGGGAAGTATTACCCAAATTTATAGTTCGACACGATGGGAACACAAGAATACCAATAAGACTTTGGCAATTGAGGCGTCACTCTCAATCACACCTGTATATCAATAAACTTGCAGCAGTGATAGTGATGGCAGTAGTATGATTTAAGTAGCAAATAGAACAGCAGTAGTGAATAAGGGTTTCCCAGTTTTCACCGGAAAAGTGAAAGTGCAACTCAGAGATTTAAAACGTAGGCATGAGGTGATAGCGGGGTGTTGCATGAATAAGATTGATCATATAATAAGATATAAGTAGCAATGGGACTTATCTCTAACTCCGATATATGTAGGTATGTGTTCCGTAATTAGTTGTGCGTACTAACCAAGAGAATTTACACAACATCTATTATCCTACCTGCCCATTTCACCGGGGCCAACTTGGAACTACAGTTAATTAAGGTCTACCCTTTCGAATAGCCCAGAACAACGCATTAACACTTCATGAACACATAGAATCCTCAAATTAAAACATCTCCCCCTTGTTTTCCCTATACTATCACTTTTAGGGTTCGCAGGTTCAACATAATAGCAGGTGATACACTTTGCAGATAGATACCAAACTCAATTATATGATGAAGCAAAATAAGTTCAGTACTGAAATCATGCCACTCGGGCCCTAGTAGCAAGCATTAAACATAGCATAAGTGCATCAACACAATACAAAAATATCCTCAAGATAAACCCCTAAGATCTCGAACAACGGGTATCATTACATGATCAATCTCATCCAATCCCCATCCACCTCATATGCATACAGCGGACTACTCACACATGGTGATGGAGAGGGAGCGCATGGTCGATGGAGATGAAGGCGGTGAAGATGGCGGTGAAGACGGTCTCCGGATCCCTCCACCGGAGGAGAAATCCTGGATCAATCTGTCTCTGAAAATGAAGATCGTGGTGGTGGCGGCGGTGTGTTTCGCGAAAGCTCCCCTCCTTCTAGGGCACCCACTTTTTTGTATATATGAGGGGGTACGCGAAAAACCGAAGGAGAGGCAGCACCCGAGGCCCAATTGGGGTGGGCCCACGCGGCGAGGTACAGGGGCCGCGTGGGGTGATGTCTACGCACGCTTCTATTCTTGTAGACAGTGTTGGGCCTCCAAGTGCAGAGGTTTGTAGAACAGCAGCAAGTTTCCCTCAAGTGAATCACCCAAGGTTTATCGAACTCAGGGAGGTAGAGGTCAAAGATATCCCTCTCAAGCAACCCTGCAATTAAGATACAAGAAGTCTCTGGTGTCCCCAACACACCCAATACACTTGTCTGGTGTATAGGTGCACTAGTTCGGCGAAGAGATAGTGAAATACAAGTAATATGGATGATTATAAGTGGTAATTGCAATCTGAAATAAAAATGGCAGCAAGCAAACATGTAGCAGAACTGGTTGTAAACGGTGTTTCAATGCTTAGAAACATGGCCTAGGGATCATACTTTCACTAGTGGTCACTCTCAACAATAATAATATAATTGAATACATAGATATTTCCTCTTCACTATGCTACTCTGAATTATTCTCTCGTTGGATAACGAACACCAATCTACTGCGTAGGGCTATAATAGCACACCTTAAAGTCGCATTCCACATCTAGGGAACCCCACACTGTCAACTTGAGCGCCCTAAATAGTACTAGACAAACACCGCAATTTCATAGAGACAACCAACGCAAATAATAACTCATGATAAGTATTCCTGTAATCTTTAGCCTAAAAGCCACACACGGGGCACACACTGTCAACTTTGCACCGTGGGACAAAGGTGACTCCGGAGATTACATTAATAAAACCACTTGAGTAGCATATAATATAATGAAGAGTAACATCTATGGATTCAACTAGATTACAAAGCTCATGATCACATAAAGATCTTACAATGGGAGAGAGAGATAAACCACATAGCTACCGGTAGAGCCCTCAGTCCCGATGAAGAACTACTCCCTCCTCATCATGGGAGGCAGCAACGGCGATGATGATGGCGGTGGCGTCGATGGAGATGACTCCGGGGGCAATTCCCCGTCCCGGCAAGGTGCCGAAACAGAGACTTATGTCCCCCGAATTAGGGTTTCGGATGGCGGCGGAGCTCTGGAACTTTTCTGGGGAAATCGTCGATTCTTTTGTGAGTTTTAGGTCAGGGGCAATATATAGTCCAAAGGGCGTCGCGAGGCGGTGCACGAGGAGGCGACACCACCCCTGGGCGCCGGTGGGCCCTTGGCCGCGCCGAGCCCACGTGTGGAGCCCTCGTGGCTCCACTTCGCCTCTCCTTCGGACTCCAGGTGTCTTGTGATAAAATAGGGGCCTCCGTAAATTTTCGTCCAATTCCGAGAATATTTCCAGACTAGCTTTTTTGGAATACAAAAACAGCAGAAAACAGGAACTGGCACTTCGGCATCTTGTTAATAGGTTAGTCCCAGAAAATGCATAATAATGGTATGAAGTGTATGTAAAACATGTAGCAATTGGTATAAAACAAGCATGGAACATCAAAAATTATAGATACGTTTGAGACGTATCATGGGGCCCCCTCTTTTGGCCCTCGAGCGCTCCTCGTGTCCATCCTTTGCACGTTGTCCTCCTTTTCCATAAAAAATGACGTGGTATTTTTCCCGATTTAATTTCCTGCAAAAATAACCAGAAACGAGACTTTGCTAAAAACAGCGTCAGATTCAGCAGGTTTATTCAAATATGGGAAGATTCCGGAGCAAATTATGAAGCAAAGTGCTTGGAAAAGTAGATGCATTTTAGGTGCATCAGCTCCCCCAAGCTTAGCTCGTTGTTTGTCCTCGAACAACTCAAACATAGTGCAGAAGCGATAAAAAGACTTTGACAAGAACTTTGCATTGCATATGTAACACCGTTTAATACCAACAAGTATTCAAACATAATTTCCATAACAAATAACAAAATGCTAGCAAAGGTATATCTAATCAGTGTTAAAGCATTTATACATGTTGCAAGAGAAATATCATGAAGTGTCAATACTTGGATGAGTTTGCCCAACTGTAGAAATAAACAAAGGTTCTTGCATCGCTTTTAATTGAATCAAGACAAGATTTTTGAGATCTTTTGATTCTTTCTTTTATTGACTAATGAACTCATTGTGCTTACAACCTTGCTCTCAGTTTTATCAAACCATTTGGTGTTCCCTATTATGACTCATATGCTTGACCAACTAGAGGTTGAAAGTCTCATGCCCCGTGAATACGAGTACCTACACCATGTGCTACTCAACTCTGGTCACTAGGCAAGTTCGAGTTTTTCAGTCATTGCAAGTAATAAAAGCGTCATCAAGAGCGTCAACTGGGGTACCTCTTGTCCCAAGACATGGAACAAGCCCATGTCCAAACGACAAGACAAACAGACAATGAACAATCTCAGCACTCTTTTATTTACTATTTGTATAGCTTTTTATTATGATGTGCATCACTGAATGTTCACTATGGTACGCTGTAAATTTCCACCATGAATGATGCATGGCTTAGGTTGGCGGCCCAGGCGTCTCTCTAGCCAATTATTCTACTCCCAAACTTACTAAGTTTCCACATTTATTTCGCACATGATAAGCATCCATAAACAAAGGTACATGATATCAACTAAATATAATTTAGTGCAATGTTGAAAGCTTTCCATGTGTCAGCACATTTAAGTTAACTCCCAACCACTAAGCTTGTCAAGCATATGACTTCATGTTTATCATTTGAAAAATTCTTTTATTCTTTGGTTGGCAAGTTTAGCAAGCACAATGGGATGCGTAGACCTTTGTTTAGAGCCACAATTACTCAACTCACATCCAAGTGTTGTCGCTACATATTATCTCACTTGCATCATAATATAACATACTAGAACACGGAGAGATAAACATTTGCTACCACTTCCCTAGATGTTAAAGAAACTATGATGTGCGCACTTGCTGTTATTAAAAAGTCCACATAAGCAGGGCAAAGGTGTCATACCTTTCATCCACTTCGCACATCAACTCATCATTGTTGTTCTCCTCTCCCAATTTGAACTGCGCAATAAAAACTCAAATCTGCCATAAAATGCTACTGCATACAGTACTGTTTTTACCCTACCTAGACACTTCAGAAAAATCTCATAATTTACGGGTGTGTAGGTTATGAAAAGTTGCAGTAGTGGTTAAAATTTTAGCTCATTCGGAGTTACAGAGAAAATATGAAAAATAGAACAGTGAGCAGATTTCAGCAATTCCTGCACCTCCGTTTTCACTTTGGATTCAATAAAACGAAAATGTTTTTGTTCTTTTTAGTTTTAAGATGCATAAAGTAAATGTCCAGAAGTAACTAAACAAAAGAAACAAATGAAATCTTTTTGTGTTTTTGTGATTTTTAGAACAAGAAACTAAAACATAACAAGATAACAGTGATATAACACAATGAATGGAAAGGGAGAGAGGTACTCCCCCAAGCTTGCGATCAAGCTAGTATCCCGGGTAGTAGTTGTATCCACTTCCACCTCCAGGGAAGTAACCATATGGGTAGCCTTGCATTCCTGAGTCTTGGGGCTCCTCTCGAGGTTGGTAGCCTTGCATCCCTGGATCTTGTGGCTCCTCTTGAGGCGGCATCTCTTCCACAATCCATTTTCCGGTACTCCTGTCAAAAAGGTCAGCACGGGGGAGCCTAATGGGCACTCTTTGTCCATTAGTACTCAAATAGTTATACCAATAATGATCCCCATGCATCACACTTATATCCATACGGGTAGTCAAAGCAAAATCGAGTAAATTGGACTCCATCACAGGAGTACCCATGTTATCACCATAACCTCTTTCATCTTTAATGTATTCATACACTAAAGTAGCAATAGCACCAGCATAAATAGGGGTTTGATCAGTAATATTTCTACTCACAGCCGTATGCAAGGATCTAGCAAGAATGACTCCCAAGTTATACTCACATGTGGTGTTTTCTTTTGCACATTTAAGTAAATAAACCATTGGTCCCGTGCAAGCAGAATTGTTGTCTCTAGCAAGAAATCCTCTTGCAAGGAACAACGCAAAGTATCTCAAACTTGGGTGCTGTATATGAGTAAATTTACCCCTATTCAATCTATCATGAGAGTTAACAGAAATAGAGTGCCAAAATGCAACAAGCTCCTGGTTGGAGTCAGCACGGGTTTCATCCCAACTACCCCTGTTTTCCACACCAATAGCTTTGCAAAACTCCTCCAAAGACATAACAAGGCGCTCCCCCCTCATAGTAAATTTACAAACAAAGGTAGGAGGGGTGCCTTACTCTTCTTACGTGCTTGTAGATCTCAGGGCCCTCAAACCTGAATGTGGAGAGGAATTCTCGCGAGAGTTCCTCGTATGTACCTCGTGGATTTTGGGCAAACTCAAGCAAACCAGTTGCATTGGCGAAGGTGTCGAAGTCTTCTTTTATCCCCCACTGCTCAAGAACATGGGGTCTTGCCATCTAGTTGTATGGATTTCAGCTTCTCCCCCACAAAAACTGCATCATCCTCCCAAAGATGGTTGTCATCATAATTAAGGGAGACTTTAGATGCTCTTCTCCTCGGTCTTGAGCTCATCCCAAGCAATGCCTTGCCTTTGTTCATCATGGTACCTTGCTGCCCATAAATAATATTCAACAAAAATTAAGATGTAGCACTCTAAAACAACATTGAGCCATCCATAACTAGTCTCCACATCAATATCATGCATCCATATCAACTAGAAAACTTAAATCCATGGATTTCTCAAGCATATTAGGTGACACCTAGTGCAGCAAAATACTTCATACATGAGGCACAAGAACAAAAAATAATTGGATGGGTGGAGGAGTCACATACCAAGGAGCAATCCCACCAAACAGATTTGAAAAATCTGCCCTAAACTTGGAGATCCAAGGATAGCAGGAAGAACGAGCTCGGGAAAATTTGGGAAAAATACCTGGAAGTGGTTTTCTGTCGAGGGGAAGGAGATGGGCACAGGACACTCACCTAACACCACCTGGGGACAAAGTTGGTGGGTCCCACGCGGCCAAGGAATCTGGCCGCGTGGGACACCCCATTTTGGTCCCTGGTGGCCTCCTGGTGTCCCACTTCTGGCAGATGGTCCCTCTGGTTAAATAACTTACCTCCAAATTTTTCTGGAATTTTCAGAGACAATTTTCTAAAGAGAATTTTTCAAACTTCATATTCTGGAATTTCTGAACTCTGAAATAATTATGATTATGCATATACTCTAAAATTCTAAGATAAATAAAATTAAAATGCAATACAAATTTTTATGGGAATCAAGTTTTCATCATTTCCACATTAGTAATGAGGTTGATCAAGTCTCATTAATAATATGCAAAAGATATAATACATGATTCTTATTTTATAGATATAAAGAAGAGTTTCAAGATACCTCATACTTGATTGGAATAGTTCCAATCATCAAGATAGCATATTTTGGTTCAGGAGGTGGTAGTGCAATTTCAAAGCTTCCAATCATAATAGTATTTCTTTGAATAGAATTCACACTCTTGTTTATCACTGTAACAGGATTCTTCTTGGGAAAATAGATAGTATGCTCATTTCCTTTGACATTAAATGTCACTTTGCTCTCAGTGCAATTTATCACAGCTCCTGCAGTGTTTAAAAAGGGTCTTCCAAGAATAATAGATAGATTATCATCCTCAGGCATTTCTAATATAACAAAGTCTGTAGGAATTAACACATTAGCAATAGAGATAGGAACATCCTCACATATACCTATAGGCAGCAGTTGATTTATCAGCCATTTGCAATGAAACTTCAGTTGGAACCAATTTGTTTAGGTTAAGTTTCTTATATAAAGAAAAAGGCATAACACTAACACCAGCTCCTAAATCACATAGTGCATATTTCACATAAGTTTCTTTAATACGACAAGGAATAGTCGGAATACCAGGATCTCCACGCTTTTCAGGCAATTTTCCTTCAAATGAATAATCAGCAAGCATAGCAGTAATTGCATCATTAGGTATCTTCCTTTTATTAGTGACAATATCTTTCATATATTTTGAGTATGGAGGAATTTTAATAGCATCAACAAGAGGAATTTGCAAACATAAATTTTTAATCAACTCAAAAAATTTCTCAAACCTAGCATCATCCAAAGATTTCATTACCTCTTGGGGATATGGTATGGGTCTTTGTACCCATGGATCCCTCTCTTTACCTTTTTGTGGATTTGGATGATTCTTCTTTTTGTTCTTCTCAGTAGATGGTTGAGGGTCTTCCTTTTCAGGAGGTTCAGGTTCTGCAATATTTTCAACTTCATGTTGATCTTCTTCAGGTGGAGATGATTCCTCTTCTTCAACATTATCATCTTCGGTCTCAGCATCAGAAATAGAAATATCATTGTCTTGTTCTTGAGAATCATCAATGCCTTTGTTTCCATTGGGAGATTTTCCTGCAGAAGATTTCCTTTTGAGAGCCTCTTGCTCTTTTCTCTTGGGATGGTTTTCAGGATAGTCAGGGTCCTGAGTACTTGCACCACCTCTAGTATAACCCCACAAACCTGTTTCTTCTCAATAAGATTTTCATACAATTGATTTTGAAGAGAAACCATTTGTTCAATTTGATTATTCATCATTTCACAGTGTTTAACAATTCTTCTAACTTCTCCCACACTAGCATTTATATTTTCACGAAGGAATTTAATTTTATGAGAGTTTTCCATCATATTCATTCTAATATCATGCTCTTCAGGTTTATTATGATAAGCAAAATCATTAACATATGATACATCAATAGGAGGTGTTACCTTTTCATTACCTTCCAAAGAGCTTATAGCATTGACTGGGATTGGAAAACATGGTCGATCAATAGGAAGTTTAACACCCATTTCAGATAATTCCTTAAGATGAGAGGTTTTAATTCCCTTCTCTTTCATATCCTTGGAGGCTCCCTTCATTGCCTCATTGTTTAATTCAAGAATACCTCCTTTCTTCTCTGGAAATATCTCTCTGTCATCTATTATTTCAATATTCCAATCTTCATAGTTTCTAGAGATAGTTTCCAATAACTCAATTGCTTCATCAACGGTCCTTTCCCTGAAAACACTACCTGCAATACTATCAAGATAGCCTCTTGTATTTTCAGTTAGTCCATTGTAAAATATATCAAGTATTTCATTATTCTTGAAGCCATGGGTAGGACATTTCCTAACCATCTTACTGTACCTCCCCCAAGCTTGGGGTAAATCCTCCTTCTCTGTTTGTGAAAAGTTGCTAATCTCAATAGTTAAACCATGAATCTTATCAGCAGGGAAATATTTATTAAAAATACCTGCAAGCATTCCTCCTTGCTAGTAATACATCCAGGTTCTAAACGATTATACCAAGTTTTAGCATTTCCTCCCAAAGTAAAAGGAAACAACTTTAAGAAATAATAGCGTTGGTGGATTTCATCTTTACCAAATAACACAGATAAATCATGCAAATCAGCAATGTGTTCAAAAGGGAACTCATTGTCTCTCCCATAAAACTTATACTTCTCAGCTTTTTCAATTATTTCAGGATCAACACTAAACTCATAATCTTTGTCTTTAATTTTAATAGCTGGAGCATTCATTTTCTCAGTAACAGGGAAATAATCATCAAGAGGAGAATTTTTATAGATATCAAGTTTATCCAATTTATCAAAATTCGAATCCATAAAAGCCATAGTAAATGCATCCTCTTCCTCAGAAGAAGTTTCATGTTCATCATCACAATATTCATTATCTTCTAATTCAGACTCAACATTTTCAATAATAGAAGATTCAGGTGTTTCAGTTATCTCAGATGTTTCAGGTGTCACTTCTTTGTCTACGCTACCACATATTAAATTATTTTCAATACTAGTAGACATCTTAGACAATGGTGAACTAGATAAAGCTTTTTCTTTCTTCTTAGCAACAATAGCAGAAGCAACATTAGGTGAAAAGTTTGGCCTACTTGGCAAATCAGTACCTCTACGAGTAGTTGAAGGCCTTACTTCCTTCGGAGTATTCTTTTCCTTTCCCATAGTTGGGAACAAGCAAGTGCAGCAAATAAATGATAACAAGTTGTCTTACCAATAAAGCTAGGTTCCCCGGCAACGGCGCCAGAAAATGTCTTGATGCCCACAAGTATAGGGGATCGCTGAAATCTTCGTTGGGAAGTATTACCCAAATTTATAGTTCGACACGATGGGAACACAAGAATACCAATAAGACTTTGGCAATTGAGGCGTCACTCTCAACCACACCTGTATATCAATAAACTTGCAGCAGTGATAGTGATGGCAGTAGTATGATTCAAGTAGCAAATAGAACAGCAGTAGTGAACAAGGGTTTCCCAGTTTTCACCGGAAAAGTGAAAGTGTAACTCAGAGATTTAAAACGTAGGCATGAGGTGATAGCGGGGTGTTGCATGAATAAGATTGATCATATAATAAGATATAATAGCAATGGGACTTATCTCTAACTCCGATATATGTAGGTATGTGTTCCATAATTAGTTGTGCGTACTAACCAAGAGAATTTGCACAACATCTATTGTCCTACCTGCCCATTTCACCGGGGCCAACTTGGAACTACAGGTAATTAAGGTCTACCCTTTCGAATAGCCCGGAACAACGCATTAACACTTCATGAACACATAGAATCCTCAAACTAAAACATCTCCCCCTTGTTTTCCCTATACTGTCACTTTTAGGGTTCGCAGGTTCAACATAATAGCAGGTGATACACTTTGCAGATAATACCAAACTCAATTATATGATGAAGCAAAATAAGTTCAGTACTGAAATCATGCCACTCGGGCCCTAGTAGCAAGCATTAAACATAGCATAAGTGCATCAACACAATACAAAAATATCCTCAAGATAAACCCCTAAGATCTCGAACAACGGGTATCATTACATGATCAATCTCATCCAATCCCCATCCACCTCACATGCCTACAGCGGACTACTCACACATGGTGATGGAGAGGGAGCTCATGGTCGATGGAGATGAAGGCGGTGAAGATGGCGGTGAAGACGGTCTCCGGATCCCTCCACCGGAGGAGAAATCCTGGATCAATCTGTCTCCGAAAACGAAGATCGTGGTGGTGGCGGCGGTGTGTTTCGCGAAAGCTCCCCTCTTAGGGCACCCACTTTTTCGTATATATGAGGGGGTACGCGAAAAGCCGAAGGAGAGGCGGCGCCCGAGGCCAATTGGGGCGGGCCCAGGGCCGCGTGGGGCCCCCTCTTTTGGCCCTCGAGCGCTTCCTCGTGTCCATCCTTTGCACGTTGTCCTCCTTTTCCATAAAAAATGACGTGGTATTTTTCCTCGATTTAATTTCCTGCAAAAATAACCAGAAACGAGACTTTGCTAAAAACAGCGTCAGATTCAGCAGGTTTATTCAAATATGGGAAGATTCCGGAGCAAATTATGAAGCAAAGTGCTTGGAAAAGTAGATGCATTTTAGGTGCATCAAATGCTTACATAGTCTTGTAGATCACTCTCTTGAGTAATTTGATACTTGTCAATTGTTTTGAGTTACCAAGTAAGTAATGTTTAGACTTGTGCATCATATAAGTAAAGGCCATTAGTGAAGAACTACCGTAAAGCTTGTTGTTATTTGGTTTGTATAATGGTAGTTCCAAAGTCTAGATATTTTGTAGTAAAAGGTTTTGGTTAACAAGGAAGACAATGTGGAGTCTTATAATGCTTTAAACATGTTTAATTATAATTCTTCTTGTACCAGTTGACAGTCTGTGTTTGCTTAAATAACCTTGCTAGGCTAAACTCTGTACCAAGCGGAAATGCTGCTTGTGCATCCAAATCCTTAAGCCAAAATCCATGCCATCTATGTCCACCATAACTACCTATTATGTGGTATTTTCCTGCCATTCCAAGTAAATTTTTCATGTGCTACCTTTAATTATTCAAAACTGTTACTACTCCTTTTTGTGTCACTGTTTACAAGCTCATGAGGATGTGGTAGATGGTCTTTATTTCACTTGTTGACCGTACTTTACACCTGGACTTGTGGCATATACATCCGCTTATCCAATAATTTTGCAAAAAGAGCTGGCAACGGGGTGCCCAGTCCGAATTAATTACAACTTTAACCAAAAATTCTCTTCACATCTTTTTGCCCCTGGGAAATCAGTCAAGCAATGTTCACAAGTGTGTAAACAAAAGAGAAAGAGGGATGATTTGCCAGCTTGGTAGAAATAGCGTCCTTCATGGGAGCCGCTCTTGTAAGGTCTGGTTGGCTTATGACTTAATGTATTATCTATTTACTGATTCGTTGACCATTAGCATACACGTCTCAAAATATTTTTATACTCTCTATATGCTTTCAAAAACTTAAAAAGCTCTAGCACCTGATTTAATCCCTGCTTCCCTCTGTGAAGGGCCTTTCTTTTACTTTATTGTTGAGTCAGTTTTCCTATTTCTTTGTATCTCCACAAGCAAACACTAGTGTCAACTTTGGTACAACAATTGTTATATGCTGATATGTTTGACTTATTATATTGCTTTGCCTTGACAATATCCATGAGATAAATATGTTGAAGTTGAAGCAAATGCTGAAACTAAATCTTCCTTTGTGTTAGTTGAACACTTTTGCTTTGAACTTATTGCTTTGTGAGCTAACTCTTATGCAAATTCTTATAGCTCCAATGTCTCCAAAGTACTATTCATGAAAGCTTTTACGTGTATGATTCAGTTTGTTTATAACTTGTTTACTTGTTAGCAAACTATAGACCATTAACTTGGATCACTTCATTCAGTTCATGTGCTTTACACTATTATTTGATCAAGATTGTGTTGGTAGCATGTCACTTCAAAAATTATATTGTTTTTATCATTTACCTACTCGAGTACGAGTAGGAACTAAGCTTGGGATGCTTGATACATCTCAAACGTATCTATAATTTTTGATGTTCCATGCTTGTTTTATACATATTGCTACATGTTTTACATACACTTCGTATCATTATTATGCATTTTCTGGAACTAACCTATTAACAAGATGCCACAGTGCCAGTTTCTGTTTATTATGTCTGTGCATTGCAGAAAAGGTCCAAAAACCAAGCTGCTCAGAAAAATCCCGAAAAATTACATAAATTCTATTTCGCCAGAATACTTCGTGAGCTAGAAGGACAAGTCCTGGGAGGCCCACGGCCTCCACGCCAAGCCTGGGCGCGGCCAGGAGGGGGGTGGCGCCGAGGGTGGCGTGGTCGCCTCGTGCACCGCCTCGCGTTGCCCTTTGGCCTATTTATTGCCTCCACGGAGAAAACCCTAGAAGAATCGACGATACTCCCGAATACATCTCCGTGCTCCGCCGCCATCCGAAACCCTAATTCGGGGGACAGAAGTCTCTATTCTGGCACCCTGCCGGGACGGGGAAGTGCCCCCGGAGCCATCTTCATCGCCGTTGCTGCCTCCCATGATGAGGAGGGAGTAGTTCTCCATCGAGGCTGAGGGCTCTACTGGTAGCTATGTGGTTCATCTCTCTCTCGCATGGTGTGATCTTTATGTGATCATGAGCATTGTAATCTAGTTCAATTCATAGATGTTTCCCCTTCATTGTTATAGTTATGCTACTTAAGTGGTTTTATCATTATGCTCTTCGGAGTCATGTGACAACACAATACCAAGGTGACAGTGTGGGTGGCGTGTATGGCTCCATTAATAAGATTAGAGGGATATTTACCATGAGTTGTTCTTATGTTGGATGTCACTATAAAATTGTGGTGTTTGTGGACCATTTTAGGATGCTCATAGTGACAGCGTGGGGTGTCCTAGATGTGGAATACAGACTTTAAGGTGTGCTTTTATAGCCCTACGCGATGGTCTTGGTATTCTATGATATTGTGGTGTTTGTTTACTCAGACTTTAAGGTGTGCTCTTTGTAGCCCTACACAGTAGATTGGTATTTCTATCCAACGGGAGAATAGTTCAGAGTAGCATAGTGAAGGAAGTATTTATGTGTTCAATTATGTTATTATTGTTGAGAGTGTCCACTAGTGAAAGTATGATCCCTAGGCCTTGTTTCCAAGCATTGAAACACCGTTTACTCTCAGTTCTGCTGCATGTTTGCTCGCTGCCATTTTTACTACAGACTGCAATTACCACCTGTTATTATCTATATCACTTGTATTTTGATATCTCTTCGCCGAACTAGTGCACATTTATATCTGACAAGTGTATTGGGTGTGTTGGGGACACAAGAGACTTCTTGTATCTTAATTGCAGGATTGCTTGAGAGGGATATCTTTGACCTCTAACTCCCTGAGTTCGATATACCTTGGGTTAGTCACTTAAGGGAAACTTGCTACTGTTCTACAAACTTCTGCACTTGGAGGCCCAACACTGTCTACAAGAATAGAAGTTATAGTAGACATCATTGGACTGTAGCGCACGAGGCCCAGCTAGCAGCAAAAGTCCAGCAATGTGCAGCCGGGATAGCCTACCTATCGACCCGTGTGGAAGGGCGAATCGTATATATCGCCTCACGGCGACGCTACCCGCTTGCATCGCCTGAAGGGACGCGCGCGTCGCCACGGGTGGGCCGGCCCAACAGTCGATTTTTTCTTTCCTTGTTTCCTTTTTCTTTTTCTGTTTTTCTTTTTCTTTTTTCTTATGTTTATTTTCTTTTTTGAAATTTGGATTTGATTTTTTGTCCGGATTTGAATTTTTTTCGAATTTGAGTTTTTGTTCGAATTTGAGTTTTTGTTCGATTTTTGAAATTTGTTCGGATTTGATTATTGTTCGGATTTAAATTTTGTTCAATTTTTAAATTTGTTCGATCTTGAATTTTTTTCAATTTTTTCAATTTGTTCGATTTTTGACATTTGTTTGGATTTGATTTTTGTTCGGATTTGAATTTTCGTTCAATTTTGAAATTTGTTCGATTTTGATTTTTTTCAATTTGTTTGGATTTGATTTTTGTTCGGATTTGAATTTTTGTTCAATTTTTAAATTTGTTCGATTTTTTATTTTTGTTCGGATTTGAATTTTTGTTCAATTTTGAAATTTGTTCGATTTTGAAATTTGTTCGGATTTGATTTTTGTTCGGATTTAATTTTTTGTTCGATTTTGAATTTTTGTTCGGTTTTGAAATTTGTTCAAATTTTTTTGTTCGGATTTAATTTTGTTCAAATTGAAATTGTACAGATTATTAGAAAATTGATTTGAAATTTGTTTAAATTCGAAATTTGTTCAAATTTATAATTTATTCAGATTTAAAAACAAAAGAAAAAGAATAAAAACAAAAAAGTACCTTTTTGTATTGTGCCGATCCAAAATGCGGCCCATGAAGCAGCTGCTTGAGGCGACGCTGCGGTCCGCGTCGCCGTAAGGCGACCTAAATGAGGTCCCGTGCGAAAGAAACAAGGCTTCGCTCCGGTTCCCGTGTGTATCGAACGTTAGTGGGCTCGGCCCATTTATGGCTGCTTGCTCCTTTCCGCTCGCTTCCCTAGTGGTTCTACTGTTTCAAACTTGCCTTACCCCCGTGTTTCCTGTTTCTTTCTTTCAGAATAGTGCACGTTCGAATTCACGTTTAAAAATGCATATATATATTTACACAAATATATTTCAATTTAAAATATAATGTACACGAAAATTATGCACGTCCACGTGTAGGTTCCATTCCCGTACTCGGTTTTGAGTTTCATCGATTGTAATTTCTCAATTTTGAATCTATGTTCGGATTTTTTTTAGAAGAATTTTGTAAAATTCGTCACACTCGGTTGACCGTTTGAAATATCCTTTGACGATGATGTTAATCTCAATGTTTTGCACAACTTTCGTGTTGTAATTTTTTGTTTCAATGGTCATATACGAGAAAATTTTGTACTGTAGGTTTGAACGTGTTTACACTCCTCTCAGTGTACGTATCTACTCCTATCTGTGTCGCCGCCGCTCGCCGCGGTTAACTCCGCAATCATTGATGCACCGTCGCCGTCCCGCGCTGTTCAAAAATAAGAACATATATTTTAATTGAACCTTTTTCAATTAGAACATTAACCTCATTTGAACGGTTTTAAAAAGAGAATAGAAAATGGCAGTGAACGAAAACTATTTTTGAATGATTTTAAAAATGAACAGAAAATGGCGGTGAATGGAAATTATTTTTGAACGATTTTAAAAGTGAACAGAAAAGTCCGGTTAACAAAAGCTATTTTTGAACGATTTAAAAAAATGAACAGAAAATGACGGTGAAACAAAACTACTTTTGAACGATTTTGAAAGTGAACCGAAAAGGCCGGTTAATGAAATCGATTTTTCAACGTTTTTAAAAAGTGAACAGAAAAAAGTCTATGAACGGAAATTATTTTTGAACGATTCTCAAAAAGTGAACAAAAAACTCTATGAACGGAAATTATTTTTGAACGATTTTAAAATATGAATAACTTTCAAAACTGAATATTTCTAAATCTGAACAATTTCAAATCTGAACATTTTTCAAATATGAACAATTTTCAAATATAGACAATTTTCAAATCTGGACATTGTTTAAATTTGAACTTTTCAAAAATGAAAATTTAAAATAACATCTAAAGAGAAAACAAAATAGAAGAAAAAAGAAACAGCCAAAAAAGAAAAGGAAGCATATATTTTAATTAGAATATTTACCTCATTTGAACGGTTTTAAAAAGTGAACAGAAAATGACGGTGAACGAAAACTATTTCTGATGGATTTTAAAAAATGAACTGAAAATAGCGGGAACGAAAACTACTTTTGAACGATTTAAAAAGTGAACAGAAAGGCCAGGGAATGAAAACTATTTTTGAACGATTTTAAAAATGAACAAAAAATGACGGTGAACGGAAACTATTTTTGAACAATTTTGAAGTGAACCGAAAAAGGCGGTGAACGAAATCGATTTATGATTTTAAAAAGTGAACAGAAAAATGTCTATGAACGGAAATTATTTTTGAATGATTTTTAAGAAGTGAATAGAAAAACTCTATGGACGGTAATTATTTTTGAACGATTTTTAAAAAGTGAACAAAAAACTCTATGGACGGTAATTATTTTTGAACGATTTTTGAAATATGAGCAATTTTTAATTCTGAACATTTTTCAAATATGAACGGTTTTTAAATCTTAATATTTTTTAAATTTGAATGTTTTTCAAAAAAAAAATTAAATAATATCTTAAAAGAAAACAGAAAATAAGTAAGAAAAAAGAAACAGCCAAACAAAGAGAAATGAAAAAGAAGAAAGAAAAAAGAAAAAGCCAAAAAAAAAAAAGAAAAATGATAAAAAAAGCAGATGCACCTATTAGGCCGGCCCATAAGCCACACGGGGTGCGGAGCGCATTGCGCTCCGACCTGGTTGTCAAATAGGATTCACATGTGCAGCCGTTCCTCGGGGTGACGAAAAAGACTGGACCAGTTATAAACTAGATCCAAAACTTTTTTCGAAATTTGAGCAAATTTCAAAATTTGAACAATTTTCAAATCCGAACAAATTTCAAATCTGATCAAATTTCGAATCTGAACATTTTTCAAATCTGAATAAATTTCAAATCTAAACAAATTTTGAATCTAAATAATTTTCAAATCTGAACCAATTTCGAATCAGAACAAATTTTGAATCCGAACATTTTTCAAAATCTGAAAACTTTTTCAGAATCTGGAACTTTTAAAAAAAGACAAAAGAAAAAGAAAAGAAAATGAAACAAAGAAGAAAAAAAGCGAAAAAAATCTCGCTAAATGGGCCGGCCCTTCAACGAGAGCCTTCAGGCGACGCTCCCTTCGCGGGTCGCCGTAGGGCGATACATAGGATTTGCCAATTGGACCGTGCCATTCTCTAAAAAACAATAAATTAGCAGTAGGATGCAGTCAACACATGCCATGCAGGGGTGGACGAAAACAGTTTGAGTTAAACCGGCAAAAACCGTGTTAGAAAAGCTAGTTCACTTTCCTTCATTGGACAGGTCAAAAACGGTTTCACGGTTACCGGTTTCAGTTTTGCACACCCGTAAGGAAAACTCTACTATTCCCCATCCTCCGGGTCACTACCGCACGCGAGACACGCGCACATTTCTGTGGCGAACCAAAACGGGGACGTACCACACGTGGGTCCGACTCACGTCCCACCACGTTCCCATCTTCTCTATCCTCTCGTTCCTCAGTTTGATTGTTTCCTTAGCTCGCTTCTATTTCGCCTCGACTTCTGCTAGAGCCACGCCGCGACGCATCCCGATACCGCGCTGCCGCCGCCGTCGCCTGCCAAATCTATTCTGCCGCCGCCGTTTCCCCTCCCCGCCATCCCAATCCTCTACCTCTCTCGCGGAAGCACCAACCACAGTCACATCCCACATCTTGATCCCCTCGGGCGGTGCTACACGACTAGCCGTGTTGCCTATGGTGTCGGGCAGTGTTACCGCCAGCGATGAGCGGTGCTTCCTACGGTTTCGGGCGATGCTACCACCGCTGAGGGCGGGTGCTGCGAGCCAACGGCGGAGGTGCCACCATCGGCTACGGTGATGCTGTAAATGTCCTCAGGCGGTGCTTTCTACGGTGTCGGGTGGTGGTACCAACGGCGATGGGGGTGCCTTGAGCCAGCGGTGATGATGCTACCAAGTTGTGCGCGAATGTGCTTCCGTACGTGTGCGGAGGTGCTGCCGCAAGGGATGGCAGTGCTACCATTATTTGGGCGTCCTTCCCGTCATCGGTGGGCGGAGGTGATCCCGTAGGCCTGGAGAGATGCTGCCACAGGGGGGGTGCTACCAATGGTGGACTACGGTGCTACCATCGTTGGAGGAAGCTTCTTCGATGGTGACGGTCGCAGCTCCGTCGATGAGAGGGGTGGTGGTGACTAGCGGTGCTCCGCTCCCTGAAGTCATGGGGAATGCGTGCGGCGGTGAGGGAGGGGTGCCTTGAGGTCGTAGCTCCGACAGTGGGCGGGGGTTGTTAGTGGCGCCCGTGCTCCGCCGTTGAAATCGAGCAAAGACGACGTGGGGCGGCGCTTTGTGATATCTTCAGGGATAATATTTTCCTTTTTTCCTTGTGCAGGATGTGGTTTGGGGTGCCTGGGGACACGTGTCAAGCAGAGGAGGCGGGGCATCAGGGCTTCCGATCCCACGGGGACGCTCAGCGCTCGCTCACCCTGATGACATGCACTGCGTTTTTCTCCCCTTCCTTCTGCCCTCTACATACAGATTATTTTTGTTGTTTCCCCTTAATTCTTGTATTCTATCCTGTTTATGTTTTCCGACTTATTTTTTCTTTGTTCATTGATGTTTATTCCTGTCTTTTAGCACTTTTTGGTTTAGTTTTCTTATTATCTTATATTTTTTATTTCCGATTTTTTTCGTTTAGTTTAAAACTAGTTACTTTTTTAGTCATTATTTGCTACGGGTTTTAAACTAGATCCATAATTCCATTGCTCTTATAGTTGGGATGTTTTTTGCGAGCTCAAAATGTGCTTTCATTTAGTCTAAAATTTTGTTTTGTATAATTTTATGATTTGTTCTAGTTAGTTCCAAAATCTTGTCCCGCTTAGTTTAAATTGTGTTCTACTAGTAATTGTAATGTGTTCCCTCAAGTGCCAACATCTTGTTCCTCTTAGTTCAAACTGAGTTTAGAACTTTAGAGCATCTCCAACCGTAACCCTCAAAATCGGCCCTCAAACTGTCCGCGGACACGTCCGGACGTGTCCGCAGACACAGCCCAGGCAACCCCCAAATGAGGTGTGCTACAACCATCATGTTCAAATATTGAAAGCCAAATACATGCAAGCCGTGCACGATGATCATAGAACTAGTTTTTAAGTGTAAATAAATAGTTCAAATCTACTTATTACAAGACATAAAATTGTAGCTTAAATTAGTTCAAATCTACTTAATACAAATAGTTCAAATTATTCGGAATACACAGTGCAAATGGAAATTCACTGATTTCCCATGAAGACATACATATGCTCCACCAGATCATTGAGTAGTTGGGTGTGCACTTGTTCATCTCGAAACTGTCGATGCATCTCAAGGAAGCTGATAACATGCTGCGCATCTTGTTCGGGTAGGTGGACATGCACTCCTGGCTTCTGAAAATCATTTGTGCGAGCAGCCCCTTCTCCCTCGTCATCCACAATCATGTTGTGCAAAATCACATAACAAGTCATGACCTGCCATAATGTCTCCGGATCCCACATCAGTGTGGCTCCACGACTATACCCCAGCGAGCTTGCAGCACTCCAAATGCCCTCTCAACATTTTTCCTAACAGCCTCCTGTGCTGCTACAAATCCACATTTTTTGGGACCAGTAGGATTGCTTATAGTCTTCACAAATGCCGCCCACTGAGGATAGATACCATCTGCAAGATAGTATCCCATGGTGTAGTCGTGCTCGTTGATGGTGTAGTTGCATGGTGGAGCATCCCCATCACAGATTCTCTTGAACAGAGGAGACCGCTGAAGCACATTGATGTCGTTGTGGGAACCAGGCATGCCAAAAAAAACGCATGCCAAATCCACAAGTCCTGAGATGCCACAGCTTCAAGTACAATTGTTGCCTCTTTGTTGTGACCTTGATACTGCCCACGCAAACCGTTGGACAGTTTTTCCATTGCCAATGCATGCAGTCAACTGAACCAAGCATACCTGGAAATCCTCTTGCTTCTCCAATGGCCATAAGCCTTGCGGTGTCCTCGGCATTAGGTTCTCTCAGATATTCCGGTCCAAACACCTGCACCACGGCGTATGCAAATCTCATCATGGACTCAATGCATGTACTCTCTCCCATCCGGAAATACTCATCAATAGCATCCGCAGCTTTTCCATAGGCAAGCATCCTCAAAGCTGCGGTGCATTTCTGCATAAGGGAGAAAGATAGTTTTCCGCAGCAATCATACTTCAACTTGAAGTAATCATCATACTTAGTTACTTCCTCCTATATGCGCTCATACAGTCTTGACCTCATCTGGAACCGACGCCGGAAAAACCCCACATGAAAGACCGGCTTCGGACAGAGGAAATAATCGTCATAGAGATCTCGAGCGCCTTTGAGCCGGTCACGGGCCACCGTGATCCTCCCCTTGATCGATCCTCGGAAGTTGAGAACATGCTCCTCCTTCTTCTCCAACTCCTCTTGAATGCTCAGCATCGACATTGCGGCCACCTCGTCTCCGTCCTCAGACATGTTATCATCACTAGACCCGTCGATGAACTTGTTGTAAACGAACTCATCCATGGCCGAGTAATCGTACTCCTCGTTGGATGAAGAATCCATGACTACATACATGAACACTGAATCCAAAACCGGCTCCGGCATTTACACAAACACTTTAAGAGCGAGGTGGTTGTCGGGCGATGCAAACCGTACCGGAAGCGGAGCGTCCATGCGAGGTTCTTCCGGCAACGGATTCCGACGACCACGGAGGACTTGGCTGTTCACGCTGTAGCTTCCGGGCGGCGGCGGTTACATGAAGGGGACGGCGGCGGAGCAGAGAGATGCGGCCAAAGTGGACAGAGCGGAGGAAGAAGAGGGAGAAGCAAGGGTTTTCGTCTGATTGAGGGGAAAAATGTGTAGGTCCACGTTGCCAGGTCCGACGTGGCGGAGGGGTCCGGGCGCGTCCAGGCGGCACCAAACCCTCTCCTCATATGGGCTGGCTTTGGGGTTTGTCGGACTGCCCGGACATTTGGGCTGACTATGGGGTGGATGGTTGGGTGATGGTTTTCAGCCCAAAACTAGTCCGGGCTGTCCGCTCGGACGTTTGGGAGAGATTTGAGGGCCATTGATTGGAGATGCTCTTTAATGTTAACATACCCTCCCCATTTGTCCAAACTGCCTTCAAACTGTCAAACAGATAATATTTTGGGGTGTTCGGACATAGCTCCGCTGGAGAGTGGAGACAGTCTAACCATGCACACATTTCATCCTACAAGGCTACAATGCAGTATCGGCATCACGCTTGTCTCGATATCCCCCGTCCAGGGACCAAATGCACTCGAGGGCCCTCTCGTACATCTCCCGCCTCCGTGCATCCAGCCGCGGCTCGCCGACCTGCTCGGCCAGCCAGTCCATGTACTCCACCTGCCGCCGGCAAATCCAATCACAATCCCAATCAGATATCAGTCACCAAAAGGTTTCAGAAGCCGATCGAGCCGCTACTAACCCATTCAGGCATGAGGACGTGGAACCAAACTATAAGAGTTCTTGTTGAGAACGGGAGCTAACCTAACCTCTCCTCCGCCTCCGCGCGGCGGCGCCCGCCGCGCCGGGGCGTCCACCCTCGCCTCTCCCCGAGCCTCTCCCAGCCCACACCCCTTCCGCCGCCGCCGCCGGGTCGCCGCCCGGCAAAATTTGGGTGGCGTGGTGGCGGCGGTGGATCTCCTCCGCCCTGTTTCGGTCCGATGCGGAGGCGCCCGCTAGGAAGAAGATGGGCAGTGTGGCGGCTAGCAGCGGCAGGCGGCCATGCTGGATGGCGGCGGCCCGGCGCAGGTCGGCGGGCGGCGGTGGTGGCGGGCCAGTTCCGGGCCCAGATGGGTTCGATCGGGCCGATCCACTCTGTTCGCTGCAGTGCGTCGACTCCGGCGGAGGAAAGCGAGCTCCTGGTCTAGTATCGCGGCATGTGGAAGCCATGGCGGTGGTGACCCCCTCCTCCACCGGAGTTGGTCGGCCTGGCTGGCTGTGGCGGATCCATGGTCCCCCGGTTGGCCCAGCGGCGAGTTGAGATGGGTGGCTGCCGGTGAAAACCGAGTTTTGACTTCGTTCAAACTAGCGATGGCGGCGTTTAGGCGTCGTTACCTTCGTGAAGGCATCGCCGCTGCAGCCACCATCTTCATACTCGCGCTGCTCAGGGGGAAACCCTAGGTCCGGTTTCCCCGGACCGGACGATGAAGGCGCTATTCGGTGTCGCTCTCCCTCTTGGGGGCATTGTTTTTGAGCAGTTGCTGGACGGAGGATGCAAGAAGTGGAGCGGCGTGCCATTTTCCGCGTCGACAATGGTGACTCGGCAGCATGGTGCAGTGGAGTCTCGGCGTGGATGCGTGCGAATGGACGAGGGCAGGGCGGTGGTGCTGTTTGGCGTCATGGCGACGTCGCCGGCGGGCCTTGCAAGGTCATGGCGTTGATCTTTGCCTGAGGATGGGTTCGAGGAAGACGGCGGAAGCGACTTCTATAGCGCGTGCATGCGGTGTGCGTTGAGGGTCTGCTGGACCGGTACTCCGGTTGTAGATGATGCGTGTAGGTGGGAGGTCAAGGCATGCGGCTCTGATCATGGCCACCCCCATCATAGTTGTAGCGATCGGCTGACTTCGGTTTGATCAATGTTGTAACTTGTAAGCTTTGTTGAATAATTGTGGATGGCTGTGTGCATCATTTTGATGCAGAGTCCGGGGATCCGCACCCCCTTATCTAAAAAAGGCACGAGGACGTGCGTGTGGCGCCGGGGCTTTCCCGGTCTCCTCCATTCGCCGGTAATGCTCCCGCACGGCGGCCAGCATGGCCTCCTCGCTTGGCAGCGCCACTCTCCCCGACAGCACGCGCGCCACCCACTTGGACTCTAGCTCGAACGACTGAAAGATGATGGTCTGCATCGTCGGACGAGCAGCAGACGGCGTCAGCTTAAATTAGCACCCGCCGAGCTCTTCTGAATGTCTGAACAGTGTGAGAAGTTGGTGGTACCTTGATCGATTCAGCCAGCCAGCAGGTCCCCGTTCATCAAATCCATACCACATTTGTTTTCAAACGGAGGCTAAACCCTGGCCATTAAATTAATCAACAAACCCTTCCAATATAAAACTTTGATTAATCCAAAGCCACCCTCTCGACGACAAGTGTCACTACACCTACATGGTTGTTGAAAAGGGTTTCCATGATAAGAGTCGCTTGCTCTCACCGCACACCTACACAAATCGTCTAAAATTGAGCACCGGTTCAGCAGATCATCAGTGCGCACCACATGCGCACGCTTCAGAAGTTACCGTTGCCATCCATTCGCGAACCCATCTTCAGTATAGGGATCAGCGCATTGATCTTCTCAGGTCAACCGTTGTCGATGCGGAAGATGCTAGGCAGCTCCACCTTTCAGAACACCACCATCTGCCCCTGGTCCCACAAGTCAGGTTCAAATCCCACCAGTTACCCCCAAGGGGGAGAATGATGCTAGGCACCGCCAACATCCGTCTCAGAATGGATCTAGGATCCCCTCCCCCACCCCCTACGCCCCCCCCCCCCCCCCCCCCAACCAAAGCGATTTGAGCGTGGTCGCAAAATATGTCTTCGATGCCTTCAAAAAGGTAATGACACCCAGGGCGCCATCGTTGATGGCCCCGACCACCGCCAGAGCCTTCTAGCGGTCCCATCTCCCTCCTTGATCCGGACCGGCTTGACCACCCGCAAACCAATCCGTCGTAAGGAGCTAGGCCCAGGGCTCTAGGTGCCCGCAACCGAAAGATCTAGAGATCAAGACCGTGGTGCAAGGCGCCTAGAGCTGAGCCATGAGGACGCCCGGGCTGACGCTGAGACCGCCTCTCTGGACGATGTGTCCCGCTTCCTCGTCACGGGGAGGAGCAACACGCCGCAGTGCTGTAGAACTCCGGGGGAAGCCGATTTCTAACCAAATCATTTTATGAAACAAAATATTCAACTCGATCTAACAACAACTTTTGACTTGGAAATTTTCTTTGACCCCGCATCGCCTTCGTCGGGTGGTGTCTTAAGCCTAGTTTAGCTAGGTGGTTTCCATAGTATAGCTCTTTGCACGGTTCTCCTCCAATCAATTGAGCTTTTAATGGTTTTTCAGTCAGGATTCTCTTATAACCATAACCATCCTCTGTTTTTTTTCTCTCTAACTTAATGAAATGTGCAGCGCCTGCCTTTTACGTCCAAAAAAAATATTCAACTCCATTCCGGATCGATCAACTGCGATGAGTATGAAACAGATCGACAGACGGATTCTCCCCCATATTAGGACAACTAGTTCGCCAATCATCGGTTATACAATACACACAAGAAAACTCAGATGTCTGGTGGTCTCCAATCTCCATGCACATGATCTTATGATCGACGTAGATATTTTGGAGCCCATTCCCCAACTATATCGATCATGCACCTCTTTTCTAAGATAATGAGATGGATCATGCGTGACAGGATGAGAATCACATGGCGCGAGAATGAGTTAGGCGCTTGAGCATGGGAAAATCTGACTGGTGACCTGGTTAGAGCAATCATGCTATATCCCGATGAGGATTGGCTCGAACCTGGGCTCCTGATTAGGGAGCAGGCACCCGGCAAGTAGATTGTTACACGCTGGATTAGTATGTTGCTAATTAACGCAACCAGCAAAGCGATTACACTATGTTTCTCCACGTTTTGGTCTTACTGAAGCATCCACGGGTTGCGATTTCTGCGTTCTTCTTCACATTGGAATGAGAATATTTACTCCTTCGGCACCAATGTGTATCCAGTCAACTTCCCTCTCCTTAACCACTGATTAATACTATAAAACTATTTTATTTAATTTCAAAATACAAAAATTTACGTAAAATTTTGTTAATTTTTCTAAACATATTTAGTATTAGTTGCATATTCTCGAAGTCGCGCATTGAAGACTGTTGAAAACAGATAGAGTCAATGCTAAAGATCAAAACTAAAAACAATTATCATTTTCCTGCAGGTAGTTGCGCTTACATTGTCGAGTAAACTCATGGATCGCGGCTCTTCCAAGCTCGAGATCGCAAGATCCAGATTTAAATACGTTTCACTCTCACCGACTGGGCCACTCACGGCTGATATATACATGCAAATACATATTCAGATACAGATAGACAACTACGTGTGTGCATGCTGGCCGGGAAGCTGACTGGCTATCTTCTGGACTTATAAAATTTCGCAAAGCTCAGGATAGAGGCAGAAAAAAACTACTACAGTATAATACACTGTTCTCTTAGAGATCAGTTCAAGGCAGAGAGTTGCAATGCTCTTAAAGTCCGGCGCATAATTAAGTAGCAGACAGACACGTCGATGATGGATCTCCAGGGTCAAAGCTGCTTGCAATTATTGATGAAAAACTAATCGGAGATTGCGTCGCTCGCGAAGTCTATCCGCGGCAAGATTCCTCCCCTCCTCTTTTGGGTATCTCCAAAGGCCAGTTAGACCTCGAACAAACCTAATTAAATCCTCCCATGATAAGCGATCAGGTGCAGGCCGGCGGTGTGCCGTTTCGCCATTGCTTACGCGCTGCATAATGCAAGTCAGATCAGCCACAAATCATAATGTTTGCTAACTTACCCTGCATAGTCCTCAATGAGATAGCGAAAGGTTTGACAGAGATGCAGCAGCATACAACACCGGTCGTTGACGTGCGGTGCAACCGGGAGGCAGGCCGGAGTTCATGTACGCGCGTGCGGTGCAGTTAGGCCGAGTTATGAGCGGAGGACGGAGGCCGATCGACGCCGGGCGGCGGTGACGACGGCGACGGCGACCCGACCTCGCTTTTCCGCCATTGTTTTTTCGCCGATCCCGACGTGTGTGCCCGGAGAGTCACCGGCGATCTGCTGGGGGTCAAACAAGCTAGTCCTCCTGTCGTGTGGCTTGGCAGCTGCGCAAGCGTGCAAACGCAAACGCCTCTCAGGCAACTGTTAGCGTTGTCACGAGACGTCGCGTCCGGCCGGAGCGATCGTCCTTACCCTGAGGCCAAACGCCAGATCACCCATTAACTGTGTTGTGTAGAAACGCGATCACGTACTACTACTATATATACAAACTTTGCATTTTTATTTTCCTGAGTTTCAGACTTTCAGTGAGTATAGTGCATTAAATCTGTGAAACTTTAGGTTCCGTCAAGCAGCACCTAGATACGTGCATAGTTAGACCTGATAATAAATATTCCCTTCGTTTTTCAATATAGGATGTTTTAGCCCTTTCCCACATGCACATATATCTACATGTATCTAGACATGTTTTAATTTGTATGTACACTCATTTTAGTGTGAATCTAATCAACATGTACAACACCTGCAACATCTTATATTTAAAAACGAGGGAGTATCTTTCTGCGGGACACATGAGTGCAGTCGCACTAGGCGTATTCTGAAAGAAAATTAATTCTCGTTCCACGTCCAGATTTATTCAGCAATGGTATATGTACTGGTAACAGGCCTGTCATGACCTCTCAGGGAGCTAGCTAATTCAAACAGTTTTTATTATTGGTTGACCATCTTCCCATTGACATGTGATTAAGCTATTAGTTATTTCTTCCAACAGAATATGATAATTTATTCAAATACATGATAGTGTTTGCTTTTTCTCCATTGAATATATTTAATTGAAGCACAGTTCTCGTGCGAGGAAAAAATTAAAAGTATGAGAGAGACCGTGTGTTGGCCTCGACAAAAGAAAAATATGGAAAGTGGAGGCTGGAAATGATGACCAGACATTGCGGCAGCGTACTGTTTGCATTGGATTTGATGATTTCCGGCCCACCAAAAGGAAATGTCCACTTATAGAATAGGACGGAAACTGTTCGGTATCGCCCGAGCGTGTTTTACCGAGTAATAGCGTAGTTGAACAGAAGCGTCTGCGGCCCAGCTACGCAGCAAAAAGCTCAGCACATGTCCAGCCATTCCTCGGCCTGACTAAAAACTCGAGCATGCATGCACTCTCAAAAAAATGAACTCGAGCATGCATGCACAGTCTCTCTAGGCACAGATTTATTCGAGAGAGGATTCTAGACTCCCGGGATACAGTGCTCCTACTATTTAGAAAATCGAAAATGGTATTTAGAAGGTTTTAAAAAATAGTACATAGATATACATATTATCTATATATCTGCAAAGTTTTCGTCAATAATACCATGTATTGTAGGCTACAAAAAAATCACAAAATTATGGATCTGAAATAGGTGAAAAAGAACTAATTTTACTTGATAGATTTATCTTTCTTGTGCAGATCACGTATGAAACAATATTTAGACATGTATATGTACTTTTATGTTTTTTGAGAATTTTTTGAGATGGTAAAATAAACTTTTCGACATTTTTAAGAAAATAGAGCACGGGACCTTGGGAGTATGAAGTGTTTTTCGGTTTCTTTTTTCCTTCTTTGCATTTTGTCCTCTTTATGTTTTCCAAATTCTTTTTTCTATGTTCTTGCTTCTAGCTAGCCGATTGATGTGCGCGCTGTTGTTTGCCCGGTGGCTGTGCGGTGTGGCGGCTCAGAGCAGGGAGAGTTGATAACGTAAAACTACCAGTTTTAAGACTTCAATTCTGTTTTGATATCATTTTTGGTTTGAATTGTAGAAAGGTACCACTTTTTTTTTAAGTTTTCGCAAAAAAAACCAATTATGATGGCAATTTGACACTGAATTTGACACATGGGACCCACCTGTCATAGACACGAATAATTATCACCACTAAATAAAGTCAGAAAAGGAAAAAGAACAAAAGGCGACTGACGTCATCAGGGCTTCATCAATCTTGGTCAGCTCGGCCAGAGGCTAGCGCATGTGAGGTGCGACGGTGACCACCGGAGGACGGGGAGCACGGCCAGGGCGAATGAGCATGCATGTGTGACTGGGAAAGAGCGCATGGAGTGCGCGGCATTGCGGGACCCTAGTGGCGGTGGGCACGACCAAATGGTTGCCGGAGACGACGACGGCGACGAGCTACGGCGGCGGCAGAGCACGGCGAACAGCTACACGGCGAATGGCTACACGGCAATTCACAGCGAGAGGGAGGGAATGGGGATGTCCGTCGGGACCTAGAGCTCACCCTCGTCACATGAACGTGCTCGCCATGGACGGAGGAGCTTGGATACGACGGCCATGTCATGGCGGAGCTTCGTTCGGATGCGGGGAAGATGACAGGGTGCGCGACGATTCCGGGAGGCTAAGTTCGATTCCTTGGACCGAGAGGAAGAAGACGACGAGACGGAACTTTTCCTCTTTTCTAATCTGTTTAAGGCGGCGTCAATCACCGGCAGCGAGCGGCTGTAATGGACGGAGAGGAAGAAGACGACGAGGCGGAGGTTTTTTATTGGGGAATTGTCGTTATATATACGTATTTTTTAATTGGGCTGACATGTGGGCCTGGGTCGGAGACCATCACGGTTAATGCCACATCATCTGAAAGTTGGGTCTCAGATGTCAGATTCAGTGTCATTTGGCCATCAGACCTGGATTTAGGTTTTTTACGAAAACTTTGAAAAAATATGGGACCTTTCTGCGACTCAAACCAAAGTGGCACCAAAACAAAATTAAAGCCACAAAACTGGTAGATTATGCTATCAACTCGAGCGGGGACGACAGACTCCTCCAACATCTGGTCGTGAAACCAGTGCCGCGAGGAGGCGTGGCATGCCGCATGCGGCACAACACCGCATCCCCATCTGGTCGTGGTACATCAGGGGTGGGGTGCGAAAATGTTGTGGACGTTCCGCTCGCCGCTCGTGTGGCGAGCGCGGTTCCAGGAGCAGAAGAAGAGGGAGGCGATGCTCCGGTAAGTAGGACGCACTCCATGTGTTTGTGAAAATGCATGAACGGTGCTGTCTAATGAAAAACAAAAATCATCCAAGAGACTTTAGGGCGCCTAACGGTGCACCCTTCCCCATTTGTCCAGACAGCCCTCAAACAGACAAATATTTTGGGGGTGTTCGGACATAGCCCCGCTAGAGCGTGGAGACTGTCTAACCATGCACACATTTGATCCTACAATACAGCATCGGCATCACCCTTGTCTCGATATCCCCCGTCCAGGGACCAAATGCACTCGAGGGCCCTCTCGTACATCTCCCGCCTCCGTGCCTCCAGCCGCGGCTCGCCGACCTGCTCCGCCAGCCAGTCCATGTACTCCACCTGCCGCCGGCAAAGCCGATCACAATCCCAATCAGACATCAGTCACAAATAGGTTTCAGAAGCCGATCGAGCCGCCACTAACCCATTCAGGCATGAGCACGTGCGTGTGGCGCCGGGGCTTCCCGCTCTCCTCCATTCGCCGGTACTGCTCCCGCACGGCGGCGAGCATTCCCTCCTCGCTTGGCAGCTCCACTCTCCCCGACAGCACGCGCGCCACCCACTTGGACTCAAGCTCGAACGACTGGAAGATGATGGTCTGCTCGACGAGTCCGAGCAACAGACGGTGTCAGCTTACATTAGCACCCGCCGTGCTCTCTGAATCTCTAAACAGTTCGAGTTGTTCGTACCTTGGCCGGCAGTCCGACGAAGGAGAGGCTGGGCGCGTATTTCGGGGGGAAGACGTGCTTGTACAGAGGCCCAACACAGTTGTCCTCGTCGACTGTGAGCTCCTCCAGGTCCAAGAACGGGAAATGGTAACGGTACCCTGTGCAGTAGAGGATCATGTCTGCTGTCACCGCTGCACCTTCGGTGAAACACACTTGGCCATTGTCTTGGATGCAGTCCACCTGATCATCAAATCAGTTTGAGATCAGAGAGTTAACCCGATCAACAATCTAACTAGTGGGTGTTTATCGAGTTGGAAAAGGAAGAGATTGGATAGGAGCAGGAAAGCTCAAAAAGCTCAGAGTTCTGAACCTCGGCGTGCATCCAGACATTCGGGTAAAGGTCAATCTTTCCCAGCCTGTGCTCGTTCTCTCTTGATGCGATGTGCACTTCCTTGGCCACTTGTGAGATCTCTCTAGCAATGTCGATTCCGCTGGCTCCTAATCCTACCACAACAACGATCTGCAGAAATATCGAACCAATTGTTCCAGACACATCCATTTTTTTCGTACGGTAAGGGAGCGAGAGCTTCGTACCTGATCTCGAAATGGTTCAGGAATGCGGTAATGGTGGCTGTGCATTTGCTTTCCTCGCCATTTGTCAATTCCTAAATCGCGCAAATGGACAATGCTCTTAGCTGACTGCCGATCTGAAGTGAGGAGGTTGGAACGAATGGGCACCTCACTGACCTCGGAGCTTGGGCACGAGGGGCACGGTGCAGTGCCCGTTGCAGACGACGACGGCATCGAAGGCCTCCACGGCCACCTCGCCGCTCTCCCCGCGCCATGCGACGCTCCACCTCTCCTCTTTTTCCCCGCTACGCCGGAGGGGCGGCGCCACGCGCACCACCTCGGTGCGGAACCTGACGTGCCGGGTGACGCCGGAGTCATCGGCGAAGGCACGCAGAAAGGACAGCACCTCCCGATGGCCCGGGAACGCGCGCGGGTCGCCGGCGAAGACGCGCCCGGCGAGGCTCTCGTGTCCCGAGAAGCCCATGAGCTCCCGCGGCAGGTTGGTGCGCAGCGACGCGTACATGCTGCTGCCGCCGTGGACGGCGTTGCCGCTGGCCAGCGGGTCCGGACCGTCGGGGCGCGGGTCGTAGGCCCACGTGCCGCCCACGCGGTCCGACCTCTCGAACACCGTGACAGCGTGGCCCTCGCGGAGCAGCTCGCGCGCGGCCACCAGCCCCGCCGCGCCCGCGCCCACCACGGCCACCACCCGCGCACGCGGCACTCCGTTCGCCTTCGCTGGTGTGCTATCGAGTGATTTGGCCATGGGGATCGTCAATCGTCGAGAATGGTAGGTGACTACGGTGAGGGTATTCAGATTTCAGAACAGGATCTGAACAAAGTTTTTTGCTACGCCATTAGCTTTTTTTTTGTTGTTTTCTGAAAAGATCTATCAAGGCTGGCCTTATATTACTTGTATATACTGTACTCAGTATTTGTTTTCTTTTTAGGGAAGCGGTACTGGACATGTGCGCTTCCGACCCGCGGGAGGCGACCAAGGCGGCGGCCGCTCCGGCCACCGTCTCCACCCCGCTGTCCAGTAGATCGCCGTCACCAACCCTCTCCCCTGCACCTTGCCCGTTCCTCTGGGCTGACTGTCCGGAGGACGCCGACGAGGAGGTCTCGGTGGTGCTGGATCCGCGCCCAGATGCGGCGGGCGGCGCCCCGTCAGATCCGCGGGTGTCTGACGGCGCCGATTCCGGGGGTGGGGCCCTGCCGCTCGGTGAGCTCGCCCGTGCCGCTCCACCTCCTCCAGTGGGAGCTCCTCCCTGCTTCCAGCAGAAGTTTCGTCGTGCTTTGCTGCTGAATCCTTCGGCACATGGAGAGATGCCCCCGCCTCCGCCCCCTGGGTCACCGCGTGTGGGTCAGTCGCGCGGCATCTCCTCGAGGATTGGGGCCTTCGGATGGAGTCTCGTTGCTCCGGCGGGATTGGGCTATGCGCTGCGCCCTCCGGCTGCCCATCCAGTCGTGTCGGGGGGCCGGCGGCAGGATGGCGGCGCCAGGCCCATCCATGGCGATGGTGCACGGCGCCCGGCGCATGTGGGGCCACGGGATGGCGGTCGCGCCATCCTGGCTGTCGGAGGCCGTCATGTTTCCGGGGCGCACGGCGGCTTGGCACGGCGAGCTGCCTTCTTGCGAAGGATGCGAGGCCGCTGCTTCCGCTGCCTAAGCTCTAGACACCGCGCCGCCTCCTGCCGTCAACCTAGGGCTTGTTGGCGCTGTGGGAGGACGGGGCACTTGGTCAGCGCCTGCAAAGAGCCACCAGATCGTCCGCGACCGGCAAGCCTTCCTCGACACTGCTCATCGCCGGTCAGCCCGCTACGCTCCTTCAGGGAGGTGCTCATGGCGCGCGAGCTGGACATGTGCTTCACCACGGCAGCGGCGGAGGTGCTGCTGCCCAACGAGCGGTGCCACAAAGAGGGCGTGGATGGAGCTCTCACAGAGGAAAACGAGCGGGCTGAGCTGATACTGCCACCAAAGCAAGGAAAGGATGGCGACTGCGAGGCGATGGAGCAGGTATCCGCGATAGAGTCTGAGGAGATGTTGGCATGGCAAGGACTGATCGGCGAGATTTCGGCGTGGGACTCGTGTCCGGCCACGGGGTGCTCCCGCTTCCGGCTGTGAGCGACGAGCCGCCTTCCATCGCCTCGCCAGGTGATGCGTCCTACGAGGTGGTGCTGCTGTGCGAGGAGGTGGAGAATGAAGAGAAGCGGATTGCCGAGCCTGGAGCGGGCTCTACTCTGCTGTCCGCTCAGGGTGAGATTGCTGTTGAGAAGGAGGACGGGCAGCAGTTCGAGAAGGACATCGTCACGCCGGTGCAGGCTGGACCTGGATGGCAGGACATGGAGGTCGGTGCATATCTGTGCCCCTTGTCGGGCTTCTTAGCCCAGATCACGGTGCCACTTGCGGCAAGTGTATTGGGCACGCCGGCCACGCCGTTGGTCCACGAGATGGAGGTGGAGGCGCCGTCTGTGTGGAGGAGTAGGAGACTCGCCAAGCTGCACCCGAATGGCGTCAACATCGAGCAGCTGGGCAAAGAGACCGTGGCGCGCCGTCTCGGCTCACTGACCGAGGAGGCCCACCCCTCGGGGCGCCAGCGAGAGGACTTCATGGCCCTGTTAGATGGACCCTTCTCGGACCAGGCGGTGGCGGCCATCGACGACCTCGTCCTCGCCGTGAACAAGACCAAGCAGAAGAAGACGACGTCAGGGACCAGGATGGAGCGGCAGATGCCGCCGGGGAAGGCCTAGATGATGAAGCTTCCGATGCTTGGACACTCCTGCTTGCAAATGTTGAGAGGTGGTGCCTTTTGTGTCTGCGGGGCTCCGGGTTGCGCGACCGAGATGGTGAGTCACGCTGCTGCGAGGAAGGGTGATCTGTGCGTTGCTGATCGAGCCTGTCTGTTGTCATGGTGAGCTCTTGTGGGTTTTTCACACGAGGCTAGGAGAGCGACTGGCGAAACCATCATCCACTCGATGTGGCGGGCAGGGAAAGAGAGGAACCAAAGGACCTCCTACAATGTGGCAATCTCGCCTTCGGAGGTGGCGGCTTTGGTGCGGGAGGAGTTGGAGGTGCGGGCTTTCGCCCACACGCAAGATCCTAGAGATTAGTTTCTTTTGATTTGCATGTAAAGGGATTCTTTCCCTAGCTCAAACTTCTGTACATACCACTCTATTCTATCTAATCGGATGACGGATACGACCGTCTTAAACCTCAAAAAAAAGTATTTGTTTTCATTTCACTCCCACGTGTTTAGATGCACACTACGAAAAACACATTTTGAAACATTTTTTCGGCAAAAACCGTAGAAAAAAATGTTCTACAGTAATTTTTCATATTAATATAGCAACATTTACATCAGAAGCACCAAGAAAACAAAGTCTACCCAATTCATACTCTTTCTAACATCATGAAAAAAGAAGCGAGTTTGATGTGTTGAAAACTGTGAACCGGATGATCGGTGTTTTGCAGCACTCTCGGTAAGCGGGGGCAGCAACACAAAGGGACTTCTTGTTGGTGGTGCTCTTTGGGCACAAAGTCTTGACTTCCGGGGAAAACCCTAGATCTGATCTTCAGTGGTTGTACCTTGCAGTGGCGGAACTTTATTCGTCTACTTGTTGAAGACATTGTCTGGAGTTCAGTTAGACTTTTTTCGGGGTGAAAACCCTTGATTTATGATCAGGCGACGAACGTGTTTGTGCAAGGTTTTTCTTGGAGAACTTTTGTTTGCAGTCCGGGCGTGCCCTCTGGTGGTGTTATTTGCTGCTGCTTCGCTGATCAGTTCTACGGGGATTTTTCTTTTTGTTCTTTTTTCTTTTGGATGTGTGCATCCTTAATATCTTGACTATCTTGACTAGTTCTTGACATTATTTTGTTGCAGAGTCCGGGTGTAATTGATATTTGCTTGATATTAATATATTCACTTTATCGAAAAAATGAAAAATGAAAGACTACTGAATTATCAATTATGGAATCTCCGAGACAATCCAGAAGCTCAAGCTTGATCTTGTAAATAAGCATTTGCAGATCTTTCTTGAGAAGGTTTCACCTCTGATCCCATTGAAAATCTTATCATTTTGTTGCATCCAGATATTCCAACAGCTCGTAGTAACAATTTCCAAAGCAGTTGCTTATGAAGGTATGATCCCATTTTGAAACATCGGTTTTTGTTTCGTTTTTTTTCCTTGCACACAAGGAACTTCTTGCGTTTTACTCTCTTTTTTTGCAACCACTAGTAGGGAAATGACTACTGCTAGTGGACGGTTTTTGCCTACCGCTGGCGAACCAGCGTCCGCCAACACAGTCTGGCCAGTGGTAACATCTAACACTGGCGAAGCTGGCGCCCGCCAGCAGTACAAAAACGTACCGCTGGCGAACAAATCCCTGGCCACCAGCGGTAGCTCCTAGCAGCGCTGGCGACCCTGTGTGCCCGCCAGTGGTAGCTCCTCCACCCGCCAGCGGTCGAGTTTCTGGGTAAAACCACGTTCGCCAGTGGTAGGAAACAGGTTCGCCAGCGGTATGTTTTTTTATTTTTTTAATTTGTATTCCAGCAGTATATATACAGGTATATATGCAGTATATACAGGTATATCAGCAGTATATACAGGTATAGGAAGTAGAAACAACACAAATACATGATTGAGAAGTACAAATAGATAAAAGGCCAAGTTAAATAGTTGGTTCATCACACATGCATTACAAACCAAACAATTAGACAAAGTACCCAAATGCTTCATACACGAGAGTCGCTAGTTTAGTTAGTGTCATCTAAAACACAATCACATACAAGAGAATGACAATGATGATGAGCAAGAAGGGGAGCACGATGAAGTTGGATTTCATCCGGTTCTTCCTCTCTTCCGCAAGCAGGTGGTTCAAGTACCTAGCTTCTGCCTCCGCTTTACTGTTGTAACTCTTGTGGTTGTTCACGATGAAGTTGGACTTCATCCGATTCTTCCTCTCTTCCGCAAGCAGGTGGTTCAAGTACCTAGCTTCCGCCTCCGTTTTACTCTTGTAGCTTTTGTGGTTGTTGCCTTTGAACTTGTTCACTTGCTTTAGACAGTCTTCCCACTCTTCATAGATTCCTGGAACATGACCTTCGTACACCACATACCACTTCTTCATCTCTCTGTACACAAGAAGCATATAAAAGTATAAGGCAAATAAGAGTTGTAAGTAAAAAGATGTGTGTACACAAGACAGAAGAAAGACCAAAGCAAACGGAAATGATTCGGATTTGTGCCTCATATTTAGGTCGGACACATACAAGCAACCCTCAAAGCTCCGTCGAGCCAAGTAGGATGCACACAGCTTATACTTGTGCATATCACAAGGCTCGACGGACCTTGAGGGTATCACGTAGTGGGTCACAACATTTTAATAATCGGCATTCAAAAAACAAACACATTTTAATCACAGCAAGAGTTGTAAGGAAAAAGATAAAACAAAACAAAAATGATTGGATTTATGCCTCAAACTTAGAAGTGACACACACATGTTTCAGAGACGGAGTTAGCGAGCCAAGTAGGATGCACAAGATTTGTGTACTCGTGAATATCACAAGGTTCGATAGCCCCGTCTCTGGATCACACGATGTCACAACATTTTAATCATCGGCATTTTAGAGAATACAAAACTATAAACAAGAATGAATTGGAACATGTATGCAATAATTAAAAGCAACATAATTAACTAAGCATGCACGATTCATAATCCTGAATATATAGCATCGATCACACAAGTTCAACGACTTTCGAAACTAGGCAAGTTAATTTAGGGATATATTTTACGAACACTGTTGATTTTTGCTCACCTTCTCTTCGATATCTACGGGAACGAGAGACCACCTTGTAACGAGTTGAATAGTCTGTAATCACCCGAACGTCTTATGCGCCTTTCTATCTCGGAGTTAGGTGGTGTATTAAGGCCGAAGTAGAACTCCCCATTGTCATCTAGGACGTCACGCATGATGATTAGCGCGATGATGACGTGAAACACACGTTCGTTGGGAGACCCCAAGAGGAAGGTATGATGTAGTCAGCAGCAAGTTTTCCCTCAGAAAGAAACCAAGGTTATCGAACTAGTAGGAGCAGCAACTCTTCAGAAGGTTGTCAACGGCGATAGAAAAATAGCTGTCGAAGGGAATCTGGACTGTTGACGTGGAATCTGCACACAACACAATCAAACTATTTTGCCCCAACGAAACAGTGAGGTTGTCAATCTCACTGGCTTGCTGAAAACAAAGGATTAAACGTATGGTGTGGAAAATGAGTATTAAATTGCAGAGAATGAAAAAGAAACAGTTTGCAGTTTGTGGTTGTTTAATTAGTTTAAAAGAATGGACCAGGGTCCATGATAATCCCCAAGAGCAAGGAATCACTGTAGCACAATTCGATAAGTATTTGAGTGTCGAACCCACGAGGAGCTGAAGGTAAACTATCTATTCTCTAAAGCCCTATAACCCTCTTATATGGCCTTTTATGCAAAGCAATAAATATGAAAGGATCTAACTAATGGAAGCAAGTGACGTGGAATGGATTTATCTAGTAGCAAGTTTCAGACACAGGTTTCTTAGAGCAAGTTTCTCTCAGCAGTTTTCTCAAGCAGCAAGTATCAAATATCTCAAGTAGCAAATATCTCAAGGGAGCAAATGTTCTAGCAATTGTTATTTCATTCGCGTGGTTGTCACAATTAGTGAAGCACATGTTTCAGTCTTAGTTGTTTCTTTTAGGTGGGAGCCATAAATAGGTGTAGCCAAGTAAATGAGCAATAACACAACTCTTATGATGGATCTCATGGCCAAATAAATGTGCAGCACAAGAATTATTAAGACATAATTGTCCCACCATATAGCCTTAAGTTCTAGGGTCCCCCATATATATCCCCCATAAAGTAACTTCAAGTCTCAGACACCGGTTTCTCTCTACTCCGACATGTCCTACTATATGCGTGCACTCATATATTGTACATAAAGACAATCATAAAAGATAACAACACTTGTATGCAACCAATCAACGAACTATTTCACAAGTGCCATGAACAAATCACTTCTCAAACACAGATGGGAGACACAATAGATCAAGGGAATAGTATATTGCACCACACATCATGTTTGCCAAGAGTTTACAGTGGGGAGATGGAGATGATCTTGCTGTAGCTGTCGATGATGAACACGCCGGAGGGGGTGGAGCCCTCCGGAGGCGATTCCGGCGGCGTTTCCCCCCTCCGATCTTCTCCGGCGGCAGCCTTCTGTCTCTCTGTTTCGTGGTTTTGTGTTTCTCCGCCGCCTCCTTTCGCGAAACGTCAGGGGACCTTTTTTATAGGCGTTTTTAGGTCAAGACGAAGTCGGTGGACGAAAGATCGACGGCCACGGAGCTCCGAGGTGGAAACGAGCTGGGCCCACGCGGCCATGTACTTTAGGCCGCGTGGGACCCTCCCATTTCCAGCCTATTGGGCTCCTGGTCTTCAATTTAAGCCCATTGCGTTCGTCTCGAAAATTCTGAACCGTGCTCTTTGACCTTGCCCTTTTTGGAGTCCCGAAGCTCCCGGAAAGTCTGAAACACTAAAAAAGACGTTTTCTGGAAAAACAGGGTTAATTCCAAATAAATGGGAAAACTATGAAGTATTCCCAAAATCATTATAAAACATTGATATAACCCTTATATGATGCAAATATGATTGGAATATAAGCAATTAAAGTGCAAAGTTCATGTATGCATTTTACATGCATCAACATCCCCAAGCTTAATCCATGCTCGTCCTCGAGTATGAAGATGATAAAACTAACATGGACTTTGCAATTTAATACTTAACAATGAATATCAAAGATGATTACTATTGCTACATATAGTCAAATGATTCATTCTTCAAAGGAGTAGCAATATGCAAATAGTTTATGAAGTGATATCAAGTATTCAAGACAAGGATGTTCATTGATAGTTCACAAAGTGTAACATAGTAGCAAGTAATATGGAACACATGTATGCATAATGATAAGTAGAACATCCTACAATGGTCATAGAGTGTAGATGGAAATCTGAATATGATAGGTGTACACTTTGGAAAGATGTATATGTGAGTAGAGGTAAAGCATGCATAAGTTTCATCCAACTTCCAAACTCTTCTACTTAAGTTAATGATTGCAATAAGGTATTCATTGGTGTCAAGCTCTCATTGCCCCTATCATAGCATCTTGAATGATTAAGGTTAAAGTGAAAGCAAATATGAGTAGTGTGCTTGACAAAGTAAAGGTTGGATGTCTCATGCCCCTTGAATACAAGTACCTACACCATGATTACTCAACTTAGGAAACAAAGCAAGTTCAATTATATATCATTGTAAGTAATAATAGTATCATCAAGAGCGTCAACTGGGGTACCTCTTGTCCCAGGATATGGAACAAGCCCATATCAAAATGACAAGACAAACAAACAAGATGAAAAACCTCAACACCCTTTTTATTTACCATTGGAATAGCTTTTTATTGTAAGGTGCGTCATAGATAATTCACCATAGCATGTAAGTAAATTTCCACCATGAATAATGCATGGCTTAGATTAGCGGCCCAGGCGTCTCTCTAACCATTTATACAAACTCATTTAAACTTCTTCATTTCACCTCATTTCACCATGATAGGCATCCATAAACAAAAGTACATGATATCAACTAAATGAGATGAAGGAGCATGTTGAAAGCTTTGCATGTGACAGCACATATGGGCTAACTCCCAACCTCGAACATTTATCAAGCCACTAGCATCATAATCTTAATCACAATGGGTCATGTTTTATTTATTGCAATGATAGTAAAATGTGCATCAAGTTCGTGAGAGCTATATAACCAACTTTTCCCATGGCAATCAATAACATAATCATTTTCATTCAGAGGTATAGATAACACAAATATCATGATGAACATACTCGGAATAGCATATAGCTAGTAGGTAGATATGGTGGACTCACTGGAATAACTTTGGTTGAAGGTGTTGGAAACAAGTTTTTGCTTGTTGGAGTTTTTGGGCTAGCAAAAGGGAGAAAGTTGACCATCTAGATGCATGCATGAGTGTCCATAGAACTAACTAATCCATGTTAAACAAAGTGAAATAACTTTCAGCATCAAAACATGAATAAGTGATAACTCTTGATAAAGCATTTACATATTATTACTCATTAATAAGCTCATGAATCATGCAACTATATGTATCATTAAAAATCAACTCAAACATCCCTTTTCCCATCATGATAATAGCATCCATCATATTTCAACCCATATTTCCAGTAGCTCTCTCATATATAATTGATAGTGTGGTGGTCTCTCAAGACTCAAACAAAAACAAAAACGACGCTCCAAGTTTATGCGATAAAGTGTTTTGATCGAAAAACAGAAGTTGGACGTGTGCAAACCGAGAGTGTGTAGGTCCAGGGGGTTGTCTTCACATCCCCAAGCTTATGGTCTTCACCATCCTTGGATAGCTCTTGGTGCATCTCCTCCAATCCCTGTGAAAAAACTTCAAAACACCGTTTCTCCCATTTCTTTTCTGTGGGGTGCATTAATAGTGATAAACAAATAGGTTTCTTGCTGCATATAATCCTTGAACAAAAATTCATATGAGATGTCCAGAGAGTGTATAATGTTGTATGCCTACTCATAAACTCAATTGGATCAAAAAGATTCAACTTAAAAGCTCAAAGCATGCATCAAACAAAATGGGACAGAATCTGTCCAGAAAAACAGCAGCAGCAAAACGTATTTTTCTACCCTACCAAACTTTCTCGAAAAATTCCGAAAAATTCATGCATACAGAGGATGAAAAGTTGCAACTAGTTCAAATATGAGCTCATTCGGAGTTACAGAATAAGAATTAAAAATCATACCGTGCACAGATTCGTGCAGGAATAAAATCTCCGAACTCAAATAGCAACTTTTCAAGACCAACATGGGTAAAACTTGGCACTTTATTAAAAACTCCAGAAACTAACTAGACACAAAATCTCTTGTTACAGCAAGAGGACACAAAGAAAAATCACACACAAAAATAACCGGGTTGCCTCCCGCAAAGCGCTTTCTTTATAGCCATATAGCTAGGCTTACTTACTTGGTATCAAGATGGTTGAAGTGAGGTGGCTTGGCATCCCCAAGCTTAAATTCTTGTACTTATTTGATATATGTAGGGTGAGCCTAGGGGTACATCCCCAAGCTTGAGTTTTTGTCCCTCTTGATCTTGTTCATCACCCTCAATTCTTCCACCTTAAAATTCTCTTTACACAACACTCGTCACAAACTTGATTAGAGGGGTTAGTGCCTTCATAAATTAAATCCACATAGGCTCAGCAAAGACATATCATGAATTGATTTTAAACATTAGCTACTGTTACTATGGTTATGTAATGCTCCTTGATCAAAAGAACCGCACAAAACACAAGTAATGAGAGTAATGCAGAATAAAGACAGGATATGTCAAAAACTGGACAGCGAATTACTATTATCACTCTTTTTATTTGGTTTTAGCTTTGGGAAAAGTTTAAATGATAGAGATTTGCAATGGTTCCATTGGCATGAACAACACATGTTCAAGGTCGACCCCAACTTCTCCATTACTCATCCTTCTCATTACTTTCCCAAATTTATATAAAAAATGAAAATCCTAAACTAATTGTCACAAATCAGTAGGTAAAGATATTTTACATGTTGTAAGGATATAAAGGTGTGCTCAAACCGAATAGGAAGTTAAAGCATAAGGAACACACCACAGAATATCAAACCATCAACTTTTAAGTCTAACTCTTTTCCTATGCATTGGCATTTTATATATGAATAAATAGCAGCAATTTTGTGATAACCAATGCATGTAGTGATCAGTAGCTTGCATTTTAAATAACATAGAAACATAAAGAGGATTCTTATCTCTTCCTCTCTCATAATAGTTGCAAGCATTAAAGTTAAACATACCCACATAGTTTTGAATAGAATCACCACATAAAGACTTATCATCTAATGAGCATAATGGATCATCAAACTCAATTAAATCACTTTCATCCTCAACGGCTTCCCCAAGCTTAAACTTTTCCAGAGCATTAGCAATAAAGGTGTTCAAAGAGTTAGTACCACAAACATGAGTGTTATGCAAATAAAATTTAATTTTCTCCTCAAACACTTCATGTCCTAACTCAAGATAGATATTATACAACTCTAATTTTTTTGGTTCTTTTCCATTTTCTAATTTTTTTGTGTTTTAGATTTATATGTTAGTATGCAATGCAAACAAGAATAAAAGTTTAGCACAACGCTCCCCGGCAACGGCGCCAGAAAAGTACTTGATAATCCCCAAGAGCAAGGAATCACTGTAGCACAATTCGATAAGTATTTGAGTGTCGAACCCACGAGGAGCTGAAGGTAAACTATCTATTCTCTAAAGCCCTATAACCCTCTTATATGGCCTTTTATGCAAAGCAATAAATATGAAAGGATCTAACTAATGGAAGCAAGTGACGTGGAATGGTTTTTAGTAGCAAGTTTCTCAAGCAAGTTTCAGACACAGGTTTCTTAGAGCAAGTTTCTCTCAGCAGTTTTCTCAAGCAAGTTTCTCAAGCAGCAAGTATCAAATATCTCAAGTAGCAAATATCTCAAGGGAGCAAATGTTCTAGCAATTGTTATTTCATTCGTGTGGTTGTCACAATTAGTGAAGCACATGTTTCAGTCTTAGTTGTTTCTTTTAGGTGGGAGCCATAAATAGGTGTAGCCAAGTAAATGAGCAATAACACAACTCTTATGATGGATCTCATGGCCAAATAAATGTGCAGCACAAGAATTATTAAGACATAATTGTCCCACCATAGCCTTAAGTTCTAGGGTCCCCCATATATATCCCCCATAAAGTAACTTCAAGTCTCAGACACCGGTTTCTCTCTACTCCGACATGTCCTACTCAATCCATTACGCTACGGTGATCACCTTACATGCATTCCCCAACATATGCGTGCACTCATATATTGTACATAAAGACAATCATAAAAGATAACAACACTTGTATGCAACCAATCAACGAACTATTTCACAAGTGCCATGAACAAATCACTTCTCAAACACAGATGGGAGACACAATAGATCAAGGGAATAGTATATTGCATCACACATCATGTTTGCCAAGAGTTTACAGTGGGGAGATGGAGATGATCTTGCTGTAGATGTTGATGATGAACACGCCGGAGGGGGGTGGAGCCCTCCGGAGGTGATTCCGGCGGCGTTTCCCCCCTCCGATCTTCTCCGGCGGCAGCCTTCTGACTCTCTGTTTCGTGGTTTTCTGTTTCTCTCGCCGCCCTCCTTTCGCGAAACCCAGGAACCTTTTTTATAGGCGTTTTTAGGTCAAGACGAAGTCGGTGGACGAAAGATCGACGGCCACGGAGCTCCGAGGTGGAAACGAGCTAGGCCCACGCGGCCATGTACTTTAGGCCGCGTGGGACCCTCCCATTTCCAGCCTGTTGGGCTTCTGGTCTTCAATTTAAGCCATTGCGTTCGTCTCGAAAATTCTGAACCGTGCTCTTTGACCTTGCCCTTTTTGGAGTCCCGAAGCTCCCGAAAGTCTGAAACACTAAAAAAGACGTTTTCTGGAAAAACAGGGTTAATTCCAAATAAATGGGAAAACTATGAAGTATTCCCAAAATCATTATAAAACATTGATATAACCCTTATATGATGCAAATATGATTGGAATATAAGCAATTAAAGTGCAAAGTTCATGTATGCATTTTACATGCA
>CAMZMU010000067.1:13945083-14099053 GCA_947311845.1 Poa pratensis
GATAACTAACATGTTGGGTGAACAAATTACAGCTGGGCAATTGACGAATAGTGAGCGCATGACAATGCATATACATGACATGTTGACTACTATGATATTTAATTGGGCATTACGACATAATACATAGACCGTTATCCAACAATCTATGACTAATAATCCACCGCCGGGTTGTCATCCGAGTCCCCGTTGGTATTAAGTTGCAAGCAACGGATAATTGCATTAAGTAAAGTGCGTAATGTAAACAAACACATATGCCCGTGGACATAGCATCGTTAGGTTATCCCTAGTGGCAACAGCACATCCACAACCTTAGAACTTTCTGTCACTGTCCCAGGTTAAACGGAGACATGAACCCACTATCTAGCATAAATACTCTCTCTTGGAGTTACAAGCATCTACTTGGCCAAAGCATCTACGAGTAACGGAAAGCATGCAAGATCTTAAATAACATATAGATAGATTGATAATCAACTTGACATAATATTCAATATTCATCGGATCCCAGCAAACACAACATGTAGCATTACAATAATATGATCTTGATCATGTAGGGCAGCTCACAAGATCTAAACATGATGGCACAAAGTGGAGAGACAACCATCTAGCTACTGCTATGGACCCGTAGTCCAAGGATGAACTACTCACGCATCACTCCGGAGGCAGGCATGGCGATGTAGAAGCCTCCGGTGACGATTCCCCTCTCCGGCAGGGTGCCGGGAAGAGGTTCTGAACCCTCCCGAGCTAGGGTTGACGACGGCGGCGTCTCTGGAACTTTTCGTGGATATTTGCTCAGGTACTTAGGGTTTTCGCGTCGGGGGGAATAAGTAGGCGAAAGGGCGGCGGCTGCGGACCCCGAGGGGCCCACACCACCCTAGGGCGCGGCAGAGGGGGGCCCGCGCCCTAGGTGCGTGTGGCCTCCTGGTGGCCCTCCTCTGCTGCTCCTTCGCTCCGTCAGGGTGTTCTGGAAAAATAGGACCCCCGTGTAGTTTCGTCCAATTCCGAGAATATTTCCAGACTAGCTTTTCTGGAATACAAAAACAGCAGAAAACAGGAACTGGCACTTCGGCATCTTGTTAATAGGTTAGTCCCAAAAAATGTATAAAAGTGATATAAAGTAGATGCAAAACATGTAGCAATTGGTATAAAACAAGCATGGAACATCAAAAATTATAGATACGTTTGAGACGTATCAGCATCCCCAAGCTTAGTTCCTACTCGTCCTCGAGTAGGTAAACGATAAAAACAAAATAATTTTTGAGGTGACATGCTACTATCATAATCTTGATCATATAATATTGCAAGGCACATGTAAATGAATGAAGTGATCCAAGTCAATGGTCTATAATTTGCTACCAAATAGATAATGAGTAAACAATGAATCACACAAGCTAAACGTTTTCATGAATAGTACTTTCGAGACAAGCATCAAACAGTTTTGCATAAGTGTTAACTCATAAAGCAATAGTTTCTAATAAAAGGTTTAATCAACACAAAGGAAGAATTTAGTTTCAGCATTTGCTTCAACTTTCAACATATTTATCTCATGGATATTGTCAACACAAAGTAGTATAACAAGTCCAATACATTGCATATAACGCATGTTGTAACAAAGTTGACACTAGTGTTTGCTTGTGGAAGACAGAAAGAATAGGAAAACTGACTCAACATAAAAGTAAAAGAAAGGCCCTTCGCAGAGGGAAGCAGGGATTAAATCATGTGCTAGAGCTTTTAGGTTTTTGAAAGCATATAGAGATTGCATAAAATATTTGATACTCCTCCCAACCTTGCTAACACAAGCCATGGCTAACCGAATCCTCGGGTGCCTTCCATCAATCACATACCATGGAGGAGTATCTATTTTTGAGAGGTGTTTGTTAATTGTCAACGAATGGTAGCGGGTGAGAACAGTATTCTACCTGTCGAACGGACTTTTAAGAGCGGCTCCCATGAAGGACGTTATTTCTACCAGCAAGGCAGATCATCCCTCTTTCTCTTTGGTTTACACACATTCAGGTATTTCACTGTTTGTCATTGCTTACTGATGAATCAGGGCAAAAGTGTGAAGAGAATTAATTGGTTAAAGTTGTAATTAATTGGGACTGGGCACCCCGTTGCCAGCTCTTTTTGCAAGTTATTGGATAAGCGGATGTATATGCCACTAGTCCAGGTGTAAAAGTCCACTCGACAAATAGAATAAAGAATAACCACACTAATTCCTCATGAGCTAGTAAACATTGACACAAAAAGGGAATAATAACATTTTGAATAATTTAAAGGTAGCACATGAAAAATTTACTTGGAGTGGCAAGGAAATACCACATATAGGTAGTTATGGTGGACACAAATGGCATGGATTTTGGCTCAAGGATTTGGATGCACGAGAAGCATTCCCTCTCAGTACAGAGTTTAGGCTAGCAAGGTTATGTAAGCAAACAAGAATATCAACCCGTACACCAAGTTTTATATGACAAACATATTGCAAACGTTATAAGACTTCATACCGTCTTCCTTGTTAACCAAACCCTGTTATTAGAAAATATCTAGACCTTAGAGATACCACCGATGCAAACCAAATTTTCAACAAGCTTTACGGTAGTTCTTCACTAATAGGCTTAACTCATGTGATGCACAATTTAATCATGATCTACTTGTTAACTCAAAACAATTGACAAGCATCAAGTTATCCATTTTAGTGATCTACAAGATTAAGCAAGTTTTTCCTTATACCAATTACCACATGCAACATTTTCTGAACCAACCAAACACCAATCAATTTATTTCATCAACTCTCCAAACAAATATAAGTGAAGCAAGAGAGTACTTTCTACAAAAGAAAGCTAATAGCTCTGACAAGAGATACATGAAAACAAGAGCTAAAAGCTGAACAGCGCTAGATATGAATACTCAACAAATATAAGTGAAGAATAGGAGTATTCTCATGAAAAAGCGGAGCGTGTCTCTCTCCCAATCAAGAATGCTAGGGTCCAGTCAAGCTTTATTGAAAATAAAATGCAATACTGAAAATAAAAGCACACAGACGCTCCAAGAAAAGCACATATGATGTGAAAGAATTAAAATATAGTTTCACTAGAGATGACCTGATAATTTTGACGATGAAGAAGGGGATGCCTTGGGCATCCCCAAGCTTAGACGCTTGAGTCTTCTTGAAATATGCTGGGGAGATCCATGGGAGCCTCCCCAAGCTTAAGCTCTTCACTCTTCTTGATCCTATTATATCATCCTTCTCTCTTGACCCTTGAAAACTTCCGTCACACCAAACTCAAAGTAGATCTCATTAGAGGGTTAGTGCATAATCAAAAATTCACATGTTCTATAAAGACGCAATATGATTTGTTACTTTAAACATTAGCTACAGCCACTGATGTTATGTGAAGCTCTTCCACCCAAAAAAGAATTTCACTCAACACTAGTAAAAGAGAGAATGCAAAATAAAAAGGCATAATCTGTCTAAAACAGAACAGTCCGCAAAGACGAATTTTTTCGAGGCACTTACGACGCTCAGATCGAAAACTCTGAACTAATGAAAGTTTCAGACATTCATAAAGATTACGCACAAAAATTTTCAGATTTAATTAACAATCTGGTGATTTTAGGAATTTCGTACAGTGAACAGCAAAAATCTGTTTCTGCGCAGCAATCAAAATTAAGCAATCTTATCATTAGAGGCTACTCTTGGCACAACAATGCGAGAAAATAAAGATACAAAGGAGTTGCTACAGAAGTAAACAACTCCTTGACTCAATAAAAGAAAAATTGCAGAAAAATAAAATGGGTTGCCTCCCATAAGCGCTTTTCTTTAACGCCTTTTAGCTAGGCACAAAGCATGCATCAAGTATTACCAAGTGAAGAAGCATCAACATTGTAATTTGTTCGAACAATAGAATCATAAGGTGGCTTAATCTTCTTCCTAGGAAAGTGTTCCATACCTTTCTTGAGAGGAAATTGATATTTTATATTCCCTTCTTTCATATCAATAATAGCACCTACAGTCTAAGAAAAGGTCTTCCCAGCACAATAGGGCATGATGGATTGCACTCAATATCCAAGACAATAAAATCAACGGGGACATAATTGTTGTTAACCATGATAAGAACATCATCAATTCTTCCCAAAGGTTTTTTAATAGTAGAATCAACAAGGTGAACATCCAAGTAACAATTTTCCAAAGGTGCTAAATCAAGCATATCATATAATCTTTTAGGCATAACAGAAATACTAGCACCAAGGTCACACAAAGCATTGCAATCAAAGTCATTCAATTTCAATTTAATGATGGGCTCCCAACCATCTTCTAACTTCCTAGGGATAGAAGCTTCATGTTTTAATTTCTCTTCCCTAACTTGTATGAGAGCATTAGTAATATGTTTAGTAAAAGCCATGTTTATAGCACTAGCATTAGGACTTCTAGCTAGCTTTTGCAAGAACTTAATTACTTCAGAAATATTGCAACCATCAAAATCAAAGTCATTATCATCAAAAGTAATGGAATTATTCTCTTCCTTATTGCTAGAAATTTCAGCATCTTTATCAAGGACAGTTTCAGAGTTATCAGGCAATTTAGGACATTTTGCAATAGAAGTGGAAACATTACCAACACCAACTATCTTGCCATTAATGGTAGGAGGTTTGTTAACACTTGAGTTTGAAGCATTTTCAGAAGTAGTAATAGTATAAACTCTAGCAATATTATTCTTTCTAGCAATTTCATCCTCTCTTTCCCATCTAGCATGCAATTCAGCTAACATCCTCACATTGTTATCAATTTTAACTTGTATAGCATTGAGAGTTTTGCTCTCTTTAACATCATGAGGCATGTTCTTTAGTTTCAACAAGTCAACATCAAGAGCAAGACTATCAACTTTAGAGGAAAGCACATCAATTTTCCCAAATTTCTCCTCAACAGTTTTATTGAAAGCAGTTTGTGTACTAATAAAATCCTTAAGCATAACTTCAAGATCGAGGGTACACTCTTATTATTGTTGTAGGAGTTACTATAGGAATTTCCATAACCATTGCCACTATTAGAAGGATAGGGCCTATAATTGCTATTACCAAAATTATTCCTATAAGCATTGTTGTTGAATTATTATTTTTAATGAAGTTCACATCAACATGCTCTTCTTGAGCAACCAAAGAAGCTAAAGGAACATTATTTGGATCAACATGTGTTTGACCATTTGCAAGCATAGACATAATAGTATCAATTTTGGCACTCAAGGAGAGGTTTCCTCAACAGAATTTACCTTCTTACCTGTTGGAGCTCTCTCGGTGTGCCACTCAGAATAATTAATCATCATATCATCAAGAAGCTTTGTTGCAGCACCCAAAGTGATGGACATAAAGGTACCTCCAGCGGCCGAATCCAATAAATTCCTGAAGAAAAATTTAATCCTGCATAGAAGGTTTGGATGATCATCCAAGTAGTCAGTCCATGAGTGGGACAATTTTTAACCAATGATTTCATTCTCTCCCATGCTTGAGCAACATGTTCATTATCAAATTGCTTAAAATTCATTATGCTACTTCTCAAAGAAATAATCTTAGCAGGAGGATAATATTTTCCAATAAAAGCATCTTTGCATTTAGTCCATGAATCAATACTATTTCTAGGCAAAGATAGCAACCATTCTTTAGCACGTCCTCTCAAGGAGAAAGGAAAAAGTTTCAGTTTAATAATATCACCATCTACTTCCTTGAGCTTTTGCATTTCACAAAGTTCAACAAAGTTATTAAGGTGAACAGCAGCATCATCAGTACTAACACCAGAAAATTGCTCTTTCATAACAAGATTTAAAAGTGCAGGTTTAATTTCATAAAATTCTGCTGAAGCAGCAGGTGGAGCAATAGGTGTGCATATGAAATCATTGTTGTTCGTGCTAGTGAAATCACACAACTTAGTGTTCTCAGGAGTACTCATTTTAGCAGAAATAAAAACAGACAGAAAATAACTTGAAAGTAAACTAGATGCAAGTAACTAATTTTTTTGTGTTTTTGATAATTGAAAGCAAACAAGATAAAATAAAATAAACTAAGCAAGACAAAAACAAAGTAAAGAGATTGGAAGCGTGAAACTCCCCTTGCAGAAGACTGCTGTCTCCCCGGCAACGGCGCCAGAAAAATAGCTTGATGACGTGAAACACACGTTCGTTGGGAGACCCCAAGAGGAAGGTATGATGTAGTCAGCAGCAAGTTTTCCCTCAGAAAGAAACCAAGGTTATCGAACCAGTAGGAGCAGCAACTCTTCAGAAGGTTGTCAACGGCGCCAAAAATAGCTGTCGAGGGAGTCTGGACTGTTGACGTGGAATCTGCACACAACACAATCAAACTACTTTGCCCCAACGAAACAGTGAGGTTGTCAATCTCACTGGCTTGCTGAAAACAAAGGATTAAACGTATGGTGTGGAAAATGAGTATTAAATTGCAGAGAATGAAAAAGGAACAGTTTGCAGTTTGTGGTTGTTTAATCAGTGTAAAAGAATGGACCGGGGTCCACAGTTCACTAGTGGTGTCTCTCCATAAAAGATAACTAACATGTTGGGTGAACAAATTACAGCTGGGCAATTGACGAATAGTGAGCGCATGACAATGCATATACATGACATGTTGACTACTATGATATTTAATTGGGCATTACGACATAATACATAGACCGTTATCCAACAGCATCTATGACTAATAATCCACCGCCGGGTTGTCATCCGAGTCCCCCGTTGGTATTAAGTTGCAAGCAACGGATAATTGCATTAAGTAAAGTGCGTAATGTAAACAAACACATATGCCCGTGGACATAGCATCGTTAGGTTATCCCTAGTGGCAACAGCACATCCACAACCTTAGAACTTTCTGTCACTGTCCCAGGTTAAACGGAGACATGAACCCACTATCTAGCATAAATACTCTCTCTTGGAGTTACAAGCATCTACTTGGCCAAAGCATCTACGAGTAACGGAAAGCATGCAAGATCTTAAATAACATATAAGATAGATTGATAATCAACTTGACATAATATTCAATATTCATCGGATCCCAGCAAACACAACATGTAGCATTACAATAATATGATCTTGATCATGTAGGGCAGCTCACAAGATCTAAACATGATGGCACAAAGTGGAGAGACAACCATCTAGCTACTGCTATGGACCCGTAGTCCAAGGATGAACTACTCACGCATCACTCCGGAGGCAGGCATGGCGATGTAGAAGCCTCCGGTGACGATTCCCCTCTCCGGCAGGGTGCCGGGAAGAGGTTCTGAACCCTCCCGAGCTAGGGTTGACGACGGCGGCGTCTCTGGAACTTTTCGTGGATATTTGCTCAGGTACTTAGGGTTTTCGCGTCGGGGGGAATAAGTAGGCGAAAGGGCGGCGGCTGCGGACCCCCGAGGGGCCCACACCACCCTAGGGCGCGGCAGAGGGGGGCCCGCGCCCTAGGTGCGTGTGGCCTCCTGGTGGCCCTCCTCTGCTGCTCCTTCGCTCCGTCAGGCGTGTTCTGGAAAAATAGGCACCCCCGTGTAGTTTCGTCCAATTCCGAGAATATTTCCAGACTAGCTTTTCTGGAATACAAAAACAGCAGAAAACAGGAACTGGCACTTCGGCATCTTGTTAATAGGTTAGTCCCAAAAAATGTATAAAAGTGATATAAAGTAGATGCAAAACATGTAGCAATTGGTATAAAACAAGCATGGAACATCAAAAATTATAGATACGTTTGAGACGTATCACGCGATCATCTTCTGGATGTAACGGAACTCATCTCTGATAACATAATCAGTGACGTCCTTCAGTGTTGTGCACCATTTGTTGATATCACCAATAAATTGGCCTTGTCGTTGAAACTTTAAAAACAACCGCATTTGATAGATGAGGTACCATGACTCCATCCAACTGCTTGAATCCTGCTTGATGCAGGGGAAGTAAAGTCTGTGGGAGAATTTAAACTTTCCATCATATGCCTCATCTCTTTTTATCGGGCCGCCCTTTAAGGCGTAGCCGTTGAGAGCATCATTCAAAACAATCTTGATGTAGGTGTAGTCCTCAGTAGTCTTCTCGTTAGCACGATCCCCACTGTCGAGATACAAGGCAGTCCAGTCTGACATGTCCAACGAGATGAGGGTGCCATGTTCGTTTCTGCACAAAAATTAACCATTGTAGATGCAAATTTAACGATGGAAATCTATGGAAGCATGTTATGACGGCTAGGAATGACTTACTCGGATAAATAAGGCAAGAGAAATGTGCACTTGGGACCATTCTCGAGGAAGAGATTTTTGAGGTAACGCGTCGCGGTTTTCCTACCCAAAGGGTTGTTCACGAACATTTCTTGCATGTAGTAGTGGTCAACTATCGCGATGTCGGGGGTATCCTCCATTTTGATCTGGTGCACCAACTTGAGCGCAGCAAGGCGGACCATGGAGGGGTGGAGCGGGAGCATATGGAACATTCTGAATATATCATCAAATCTCACAAAGAGCAGGCACTACAAGAAATATGCTAACTTGTGACCCTCGATATTGGTCACAGAAATGGTCATGTACTGTCATTTATGACCTTTTTGTGACGAAAAACGATTGGTCAAAAGGTGAGCGTCACAAATGGCAATATGTGACCTTTTTTGGGGATTGGTCATAGACGATTGTGACCAAAAACAATGGTCACAGATTTTATGACCATTTTTTGGGTCACTGGCGATCTGACCTATCCATGTCAGATCCAACGTGGCATGGCTGACGTGGCAAAATTGTGACCAATTTAAATGGTCATATAGCAGAATCAGCCCAGTCCAGTTCTCTGCTTTACATGGGCCGAGCCCAACAAATGAGAATTTTTTCCTGTTAATTCTTATCAAACTACTACATGGGCCAAGCCCATTATTTCGGCCTTTTCACTTTTGGTCCGTGACAATTGTTTTCTTTTTAGCAATGGGTCCCAACTGTCAGGTTCTGGTCGGTGGGTCCAAAATGCCAGATGTAAAGTGGGTCCCAACTGTCAGGCTCTGTTCTGTCTCAAATTTAGGGTTCTGGTAGCTGTGTCCCATTTGTCAGGATCATGATGTCAAAATGCCATTAAAATTTAAAACCAAACTGACAGAAAACAAAAATAATACTTAAAATAACAGTAACTATAAATCTGATACATCATATAACAAACATACAATGGCTCTACAAGTGTAAAATATGTCACATGAGCCAAGTTCGTGATTCTGTTGCCTCTTCTCTATCACATAAACTCTAACACAGGCAACAGAACCTGGGAGCAACAGAACCTGGGAGTTGACAAATAAATAGTACACCTCATTTCAAATAAACAGTACTATCCTTGGAAGCATCTTTGCTAATGTCCTCCACGTTCTCATCAGTCGCAACTGCTTCGGCTTCTTGTCAGCGGATCATCCTTTCACCACTTGGGCACATCAGCGTTCATAGTTCATAGCCTTCAATATAAGCAAAAGAAGAGTTATGACATGGCACTAGGCACATCAAATAACCAAAAGGTACCAGTAGTTTTTACCACCAAATAATGCTCTGTATTGATGTAACATGTGAAGCGGAACTAAAGGACACAGCTTGTTAAGGCTAGATAAATCAAATGAACATCATACATAAGCTGAGGTCAAGTTCTGATAACAAAAACATACTAGTGCCAGGAAACCAAAACGTGCCAGAATAAGATGAAATTGTGCAAAAACCATCGGTTGAAGATTCTACAGGGTCCATGTATAGACCCCCTCGTGTCAAAATAAAACGAAATGGAGCAAGCATAGCACAGTCGACATAAAGAAACAAGCATTGCACTCTACATACATGCACCAAGCTAGACAACCCGGTGTTGACCTGTAGCTTACTAATACCTAACGGACTGCAATACTAGTTGAAGAAGGAATATACAAACACAAAAGGCACAAACGGCAGCAGCAATCGATTTGAGCTTGACCAAACAGAAAATTTAGACCTTTCAGTGCTGATGTCGACGATCTCTTGAAGGGCGGTGTCTAGGTCGCTTTGGGGAGAGCATCAAGACCTTTGGACATCAACAGGGCCATGGCTGCAAGCGATGGAAGTCGTCGGCAGGATGAATCCGCAGCAGAACCTGCACATCACAGACAAAGACACTATTATTAACATGTTTTTTTATTACCGATACTATCATTAGTTGCATAGAAATCATCTCGCTACATTAGATAGAGCGAGTTCACAAAGAGCACAGCAATATACACACACATACATAATCTGCTGCTCAGATAAAAGGGAGTACACTTGCGCATGCACCAAGGAGATATGAGATGGAAACTTGGACAATCTCTGGACATTACATAGAGCGAGTTCACAAAGAGCACATCAATATACACACATAACAACAGATCATTGTTAGTTTACATGTACTGATTTGCAAAAGAACAAACAATGCTGTGATGGAACTACCACAATCAAACAAAAAGTTCACAATAAATAGACAGATTATCAGTGGGGACATTCTCACAGCAACAGAAGCTCCTAGGAGCACGATCTGGGTACGGGAATTAAACAGCTCCTGGCTTAAACTACGGACAACAGACTCAACATTGAACTATAGATTCTATACAAGCATGTTTAAGAATATTTTCTGATCTTCGATTCTTGCAAGTTGGCAACTATCATCACAATTTGGAAAGAGAGGGGAATGACCGAGTGAGAGCAGAGAACCTTGATGGAGGGGACAGGGACGGCTTGATGCCGAAGCGGCGTGTTAAGATGAGGTAGGCACTGTCGATGTGCTAGGGTCGCCGAGCTCAGGCCGCCGGATCTGCAGGTGGGAGCTGCCGCGGCTCCAGCGGATCACAGCGTGTGCGTCTTGTTCCGGCGCTTGCTGACGCTTCCTGTGCCCTTCATCTGCGGGCCATCAACGCAACACAAAAGGTTCTGTTCAAGAAGAACAGAAGAGATACCTGGGGTCTGTAAAGACAACATCATCCAACACAGTTAGAAAAGCTCATGATGTAACCCAAGTAAGTACTTGAGGACCTGGGATCACAAATGGATCTTAGAAATTAAAATTCTAATACAGGTATTATACCTATATGACTATACATGAACCAGTAGTACTAGTACTTAAATACTAATACAGTTAAGCAAAAATAATGCTTATAAGCTAAGTCTTTATTTAAAAAGCAGTAGGTATACTGAAACCATTGTGTGTATGCCAAACAGAAATAACTAGATTGGTACCATATTGCAATCTAGTTATAGTAATTGTGGCTACCATATTCATTTTCAGAATGAGACATGCCATATTTTCCAATTTGGCACCCAGAAATGACAAGGAATGCAAACAGAGGCAAAAACACATTTAGCAAACTAAGGTATCAATGCTTGTGGCGCAATTAATAATCAGGTAATCATTGTATTGCACCATTGAAATAATAGTATATTCACTGTAAGAAACACATTAAAGAACAAACTGGACAAATATAGGTAGGACTGTTCTATCAGATAATGATTCTCTTTGTGTTCATTGCCTTAACAGGGCTACCAGTCTACCAGAAGGAAGAACAGAGATATAATTATACACTAACGGGGACATTAGCAAGCATACAGAAGTAGCCTGCATCGATCTAAGCCTGAAATAAGTATGCCAAAATACTAACATGGGCATCACAAGTGGAGTTGGTCGATTCCACAGAGACATGAACAACTAGCACACGACACAGGGACATATAGCTATGCAGAGAGCAGGAAATCATACCGGGACGTTCCCATGGCTCGAGCGTGTGGATGTCGACCTAGACGAGCGCCCCTGCGAAGCTCGTCCGATGCTCACCTTCTTGTAGAGGTAGTGGCAGACGAGCGGATCCAGTGGCAGAGAGGAGGGGATCCGGCGGTGGCCTTGTCAGAGAGGAGGATGACGCCGAGGCCGGCTGCGGTGATGAACCTGGCGCTGGTAGTCGACGCCGACGCGGCCACGCCGCTCGTGCACCGTCGCCTCGCGGAGGACGCCGCCCAGAGCGAATGGACGGAGCTGCGCGCTAGCAAAAGCAGCACGCAGTGCCGGCGAGGGGCCTGGAGGACGCCGGTGCCTCTCTTCTTCCGTCGCGCAGGCGCTCGTCGCCGACGTACTTCTGTCGGTCGCTCTCAGGTCGCCGTGGCGAGAGAGGAAGGGGATGGAGGCGGGGAGGATGGTGGCGACAGAGGAAGGGGGTGGAGGCGAGAGAGGAACGGGATGGAGGCGGGCGGGACGGTTGCGAGAGAGGAAGGAGATGGAGGCGGGGCGTGGGAGACGGCTCTGCGGCGGGGTGGGGCTTTCGTGGAGAGCGGCGGCGATGGGTGAAACGGGGGATGATCTAGGGTTTGGGAGGCGCCGTCGCGAAAGAGGTTAGGTTAGGGTTTTCTATGGAGAGCTGACGACGAGCTAGATTTATACCAGACTAGCGCGCTCACGATCGTCGGATTGCCATTCGACGGATCGCTGTGCTCCACCGCTGTCCAACGGGCCTAAAGCCCAGGCGAGGATCGGGCAGTGAGAGCTGGACTGGGTCGATTTGGGCCCAGTACAGCATAATATTTATACCATAAAAAACTTGAAGTTGAAATAAATAAGTTTAAGGGCTTACTTTTTGCATAAATTATTGTGCTTATCATTAGAAAATCATATTTAGATACACAAGTATTAAATTCGAAAAAATATAAAACCTAGACACGAACGGTCACGGCGGCGACTTCGACTAGATTTTCAAATGAGCATACGAAATTCAAAAAAAATCAAAAAAATGGAAAACCTTCGCGTAGCGTCATTATATGTGACCTAGTTACCAGAAAAAAATATAAACTTGCTTTGCGGAAGTTTTACTGCAAAAGTGTTCCCATAAACTTGCTATCACGAACGAACATTCATATCTTTCAAGACAAATGAGCAATGCTTTGGCCACATTCGTGACATAGTTTGTCTAAATGTGCCCAAATTTGGCACATGTGTTCATTGTGGGATGGCAAGCAATGTTGCCGAACAAAGATTTCGACATGTTTCACAAAAAAACCCACTTTTCATTTTTCAAGTGCTTAAAATAGCGTTTTTTGTGAAGCGGCTACCGAGAGTGTCGTCCAAAATGGCACCGATACATGCTTGTCACAAAGTAGACATCATTCTATGTACATTCACCCAAAGGCATGCATTTCCGAGCTATTTACCTATTTATTCCCATTTAAACGGTACCCTGCCGATTCAGCTGGAAACCGCTAGATTTTGAACTGTAGCCGCCACATAGCTTGCCCGTTATTTTTTCGAAATTTCATTTTTAGGCTCACAAGTATCCATTTCATCAGAGATACGCCAAAATATCCACATGATTCAACCACTAGACACAAACGGTCACGGCCACGAATTCGACTAGATTTTCAAATGAGCACACAAAATTCAAAAAAATTCAAAATAATGGAAAACCTTCGCGTAGCGTCATCATATGTGACGTAGTTACGAGAAAAAAAATATAAACTTGCAATAAGAAAGTTTTATAGAAAAAGTGTTCTCAGAAACTTGCTATCACGAACGAACATTCATAGCTTTCAAGATGAAGGAGCAATGTTTTGGCCACATTCATGACATAGTTTGTCCAAATGTGCCCAAAATTGGCCCAAGTGTTCATTGTGGGATGGCAAGCAATGTTGCCGAACAAAGATTTCGACATGTTTCACAAAAAAACCCACTTTTCATTTTTCAAGTGCTTAAAATAGCGTTTTTTGTGAAGCGGCTACCGAGAGTGTCGTCCAAAATGGCACCGATACATGCTTGTCACAAAGTAGACATCATTCTATGTACATTCACCCAAAGGAATGCATTTCCGAGCTATTTACCTATTTATTCCCATTTAAACGGTACCCTGCGATTCAGCTGGAAACCGCTAGATTTTGAACTGTAGCCGCCACATAGCTTGCCCGTTATTTTTTCGAAATTTCATTTTTAGGCTCACAAGTATCCATTTCATCAGAGATACGCCAAAATATCCACATGATTCAACCACTAGACACAAACGGTCACGGCCACGAATTCGACTAGATTTTCAAATGAGCACACAAAATTCAAAAAAATCAAAATAATGGAAAACCTTCGCGTAGCGTCATCATATGTGACGTAGTTACGAGAAAAAAATATAAACTTGCAATAAGAAAGTTTTATAGAAAAAGTGTTCTCAGAAACTTGCTATCACGAACGAACATTCATAGCTTTCAAGATGAAGGAGCAATGTTTTGGCCACATTCATGACATAGTTTGTCCAAATGTGCCCAAAATTGGCCCAAGTGTTCATTGTGGGATGGCAAGCAATGTTGCCGAACAAAGATTTCGACATGTTTCACAAAAAAACCCACTTTTCATTTTTCAAGTGCTTAAAATAGCGTTTTTTGTGAAGCGGCTACCGAGAGTGTCGTCCAAAATGGCACCGATACATACTTGTCACAAAGTAGACATCATTCTATGTACATTCACCCAAAGGAATGCATTTCCGAGCTATTTACCTATTTATTCCCATTTAAACGGTACCCTGCCGATTCAGTTGGAAACCGCTAGATTTTGAACTGTAGCCGCCACATAGCTTGCCCGTTATTTTTTCGAAATTTCATTTTTAGGCTCACAAGTATCCATTTCATCAGAGATACGCCAAAATATCCACATGATTCAACCACTAGACACAAACGGTCACGGCCACGAATTCGACTAGATTTTCAAATGAGCACACAAAATTCAAAAAAAAATCAAAATAATGGAAAACCTTCGCGTAGCGTCATCATATGTGACGTAGTTACGAGAAACAAATATAAACTTGCAATTCGGAAGTTTTATTGAAAACGTGTTCCCAGAAACTTGCTATCATGAATAGACATTCATAGCTTTCAAGACTAACAAGCAGTGTTTTGGCCACATTCATGACATAATTTGTACAAACGTGCCCGAATTTGGCACATGTGTGCATTGTGGCATGACAAACAATGTTGCCGACCAGCGATTTCGACATGTTTCATAAAAAAAATCCACTTTTCATTTTTTAAGTGCTAATAGCCTGACTTTTTGTGAACGGCTACCAAGAGTATCGTACAAAATGAAACCGATAAAAATTGCTCACATAGTAGATGTCATTCTATGTACAATCACCAAAAAGTATTCATTTCTGAGCTTTCTACCATTTTCCGGTCAATTAAACGGTTTCCTGCCGATTCGGTTGGAAGCGGGTCAAATTTGAACTACAAGTGGTATATATCTTGCCCGTTATTTTTTTGGAATTTCATTTCTAGGTTCACAACTAGTCATTTCATCATAGATACACAAAAATATTTGAATGATTCAATCACTACACACGAACGGTCATGACCGAGACTTCGACTAGATTTTCAAACAAGCATACAAAATTCAAAAAGAATAATTCCAAAATTCAAAAAGAATAATTCCAAAATAAAATTTTGGAAGTTGATGTTTTTCATTTCATCATGTCATAATTTTAAAACCCTGCATTTGAATTTAAAAGAATAATTCCAAAATTTTATTTCAAATTCTTCAAAACCCAATATAAAGCAATATATAAGCTTAGGGGTATTTTGTATTTTATTTTATCTAAAAACAGTACTAATAGTCCATAATGACAGAGGACATCTTTACAAAATTTTCAAAATTTATTTGGTTGAAATTGGAGTTCAAAATTAAAAGTTATAAAAGAAAACAGAAAAGAATATAAAGAAAAGAACAAAAAAAAAAGAATCAACCGAGCCGGCCCAGCCCACCAGCGCAGCCGAACCAGGCTGACCGGCCCCCGCCTCCCCTAGTTGGGCCAGATTAGGCCCAACAGAAAAATAGAAGAAAGGAGAGAGAGAAAAAAAGAACATGGGCTGCTTGCTGGCTGGGGAGATGGGCTTCGCCCCAGTTCGGTTCGGGCAGGCGGCCCGTTATTTTTTTCTTTCTCTTTTTCTATTTCTGTTTTTCTTATTTCTTTTATATCTTTTGTTTTAAATGTCCAAAATACTTCAAACTTGTTTCTACGGTTTGGTAAAATTAAAATCTATCATTTAAAATATTCAAGCACACTTTTCCAATACATTTCAAAAATATAAATTCAAAATATTGTATATTTGCTTAATTGACACTTTATGTCATTTTAAAATAGGTTTTTAATAAAAATCATTTGTGACTTTTTAAAATCAAATAAAACTACCACAAATGTAAATATTAAAATAAGTAATTTTAAAATTATTTGTTTTTCAAATAAATTTAATTTATCAAAACCAATTTTTTTTAAATAGAACAAGCTTTAAAATACTTTATAGATATTGTTTTAGGGTTTAATAAATAGTCAAAAGTGAAATATTTAAAATCTAATAATTGGAATAAAACATTTTAGGAGATGAAGGTTTCTTTGAAATACCTTGAATAAAATAATTTAAACTAAAGTCAAATTTTGAAATTAAAGATTACTTGGATATTTTAAACTATTAAAGTTTTTTTGAAGATGCCAAATGTTTTCTATTATTTGGTTTCTGTTAGAATTTTAATGTTTTCTGTTTAACAAAAACAAAAGTTTCAATTTTTAGTGATTTTTAAACATTCCAAAATATTGGGATGTTACACATAAGCAGTGACACGTAGGCGAGACTGCTGAGTTGGCTGTCCAATCAGAGTGACAACTAAGCGAAAATGACACATAAGCAATGACACATAGGCGAGACTGCTGAGTTGGCTGTCAACTCATGTGAATGACCATTTAAATTGGTCGTAATCGGCTAGAAAAAATATGTTAAATTAGTGTTATTTGCATTATGACCAATTCATGTAAGGAGATTATGACCTTTCTGACAGATTTGTCATTATATTTTCGAGTTTAGACCCTCCAAACAGCGAGTGACCAAATGGTACAAAATGGTCATAGATCTATGACCAATATTTTCAGGGTCACTGTCAAAAGGTCATAAGTTAGCATATTTCTTGTAGTGAGGTCTGCGTCATCAGCTTCAGTGACAAAGCCCAAGCCCTTTGGTACCTTTGCAATAAAATCCGGGTATGTTGGAGCTTCTTGCTCAAGAAGTTTCGTCTCACAACAAGAACAACCTCATGTAGGTCCAACAAATCCCCAGACAACTCTTTGACCCAACTATCCGGCAGGATCGATTTAGCCAAGTGATGCGTCACATGTCAGTTATTGATGGGTATCCTGTCCACAAACCGGGAATCACTCCCCTGCTCCGGCTGGCTATTGGAGTCGTCCGAGTTACGTTTCTTGGATCTTTTCCGAACCTTCTTAGGCTTGTTCACCGGCGCATCTTCTGGCGTATCATGGTTTTGCACAATAGGCGTCAAATTGGTGATGGAGTTGCCATAGCCGTAGCCGATCATGGGGGGAGGCCCAACTTGGCCTCCCTTCATCCAAGTTCCAACGAACTCACGGATGGTAGGAAACAGATTGTTGAATGCCTCTGACCGTGCGTCTTCGATGTACTCCCGCATCGGATCCTCACCTCCTTTCTGAGAACCCTCGGCCTCGTTGTTGTTAGACATGTTCACACTAACGAGGAAAGTCAAATTTAGTAAAACAAATCTAATAAAAAATTGCTTAATTAACTACTAAGCTACCCCGTGAGTCCAAATTGCCGGAACATCGATTAACTTCCGTCCCGGCAACTCCTGGCACTCAAATATGTTCTATTTTTAGCAAAAGTTATCCCAAAATTCACGAAAAATTTCGGCATGACCTTTGCTAAAAATAGGACATATGGAGTACCCGAATTTGCCGGAACGAAAGTTAATCGACGTTCCGGCAATCTCAAGGGCCTCATGGGGTACCTGCATACATTTCAGAAATGGACATGGGCATCAAACCCTGACCGAGATCGCCGGCCGACAACATATAGAAAATCACATCACCGCCACAACATCATCGACACCACAAAAACATTCACACTATCACATTTCGGATCACCAGCACCACAGACACATTCGCATCTCACCTAGAACCTAAACCTAATCAAACCTAAAACCTAAATCAAATCAAACCTAAGCCTAATTAACCTAACTAAACCTGGCAGAGGAGCTCGAGGGAGATTACCTGGCAGAGGAGGGGACCTCGACGGCGAGAGGCGTCGTGGGCGGGCGGTGTCGGCCGGCGGGCGGGCGGCGTGGGCGCTCGGGGCTGGTGCGCACGCTGCAGAGAGAGGGGCCACGAGGGAGAGGCGCGGAGGAGGGAGAGGCGTGTGGACGCGGCGGCGGGGTCGAGGCGGCCAGCGCGGTTAGGGTTCGTTGGGGGAGATGGTGAGGGCGGTGGCGGGGGTGCTCGGTGCGGCTGGCGACGGCGTGATCGCGGAGGCGGATGCGGGGGCGGCTGGCGACGGCGTGGTCGCGGAGGCGGAGGCGGTTTTTGAATCGGGGGAGAGGAAGAGAGGCGGGCCGGGTGGGGAATTTTGGAGTGAGGAGAGAGAGAAGCGCGTGGGCCCGCGTGTAAGTCGATGTTAGCCATGCTACCGCTGGCGAACAAACCTGGCTGTTCGCCAGCAGTAACTTTTTTTAAAAAAATCTTCCCTGTTTTTTGTTTTGTTTTTTCTGTTTTCTTTTATTGTTATCTGTTTATTTGTGTTGTTTTTTCTTATTTCTTTTATTCTTCTAAGTTTTTTATTCACCAAAAATTATAAAGAAGTGCAAGTCAATGCATGTCTCGCGATATATATATATATATATATGCAAAAGAGAGGCCGATATACAGATATATATAATAATTAGTTTGCACAAATATCGATACAAAGCTAGATTACGTAGTGCATAGTTATACAAAAGAGATACATCTAGTTTCATCTCACACATCGCGCGTCTTTGTCAGCGTTTGCCTAACTTCTTGCCTTTTTTGGTCGCGGTCGAATAATTTAACATTGTGACTTCTTCTTTTAAATGGAAGACCTTGCTTAGGTAACGTGGTTCTTCTTCTTCTTAGGGTGTATGTTGCCTGATCATCATCATCATCAATTTCTGGGTCGCCGAAATTGTCGAACTCGTCCTCGTTGGCGACTCCATCCATTCCGATGATGTTTCTTTTACCTCTCCTCACGACAACACGGCTGGGCTTTGACGGGTCGGTTATGAAGAAGCATTGGACACATGCTTAGCCAATACCCATGGCTCATTTTGCGCGGTGACGTTTGCGCTTGATGAAGTGCCGGCTTCGGGTAAAACCATGGTGGTGAAAGTACTTGTCTTCTTTTCTGACAGTCGATAATCTAGCCCATCTGACACGGAACATCGACACCTTCTCTCCAGAGTAGTTAAGCTCCCAGATCTCCTCGATCCTTCCGTAGTATCTTAACTTTTGGTCACCGGTGTAGGATTCGATTGTTACCCCGGAGTTTTGATAATCAGAAGTTTTGTCCTTTTCCTCCGTGCAGAAAGTGAACCCGTTGATATCATATGATTGAAAAGTCGCGAGGTTAGGGCAGGGCCACGTGACAAGGCGTATAAGACTGAACCAAATTCACCAATGGGTGGAACGGCAAGCTGGTCTTTGAACCAACGCAAGAAAGAGGAGTTGTGCTCTCTGATTATTTCTCCTTCGGTCCTTCGCTTGCCCTGGTCAGTGTACTTCTTTTCGATCATGTTTTTATGCTGTTCCACCCAAGTAACGATGATTTCAATGTGTTGGAGAGCTACTAAGTTTGCCCTGTTAAAGTCAGTGTGTCGACAAGAGTCGTCCACATGCAAATCCCTCATGCCATTTCCGTGACCTACTCTATCGAGCCTACCAATGTGTTTGTTTACGGGCAAACCAACTGGGTTCTCGACGTCTAGAAAATTCGATGAGAAAACCCTGAACGATGCTTCCATCCGGACAGGCCCTGTTACGAACGAATCCTTTGATGACCCCATTCATCCTTTCGAATGGCATCATGTTGTGCTGGAACAACGGCCCGAGATGGATGATATCATCCACGATATGGACCAACAGATGCACACATATGTCAAAGAATGCAGGCGGGAAGTACATCTCAAGCTCGCATAGTATCACAACGATCTCTTCCTGTAGCCTTGAGAGTTGCTTCACGGTGATTGACTTTTTAGAGATCACGTCGAAGAAGTTACATAGGGCAAAAAGGGTTTCACGGACGTGCTTATCCATTATCCCTCGGATCGCAACGGGAATATCTGAGTCATCATCACGTAACAGTCATGAGACTTCATACCGCTGAACTTTTGTTTCTGCGGGTCTAGCCATCTGCTTATCAGCCCCGAGTAACCAAAAGGCACTTTGACTCCTAGAAGGCACTTGATAAGTTGTTCGACCTCCTTTGAACTTAGAGTGAAGCAGGAGGGTGGGCAGTAATAGTCATTCTTCTTAACTCTTTTAGCCTTGCGACCGTCCGTATCCTCATCTGACTGATAATCATTGTCCGGGCGTCCGCCATGAAGGTCTTTCCTGACACCAAGATGTATCATGTCCCATCTTTCTTTCATCCCATCTTTGGTCCTCTCCGCCATGTTGAGCACAGTGCCAAACAAACTCTCGAACACATTCTTAGTAATATGCATTAGATCAAGGCAATAAGGCGTGTGGAGGATTTTCCAGTACGACAAGTCCAAAAACACGGACCTCGTCTTCCATACACCCAAGAGGGGATCTGGCGCCTTTTGCTTCTTTCCCGGCTCAGGGCACTGTTCCCAATTTTTCAGCAACTCATCGATTTCTTCGCCGCACCTCTTACGCGGAGGTCCCCGAAGCTCATCTTCACCGTTGAAAAGGTCTCCACGTGTTCTCCACGGGTCTTCATAGCGTAGCCACCTTCGATGGCCTATGTACACGGTTTTCGAGGACTCTGGATCTCTTTTAAGCTGGTGGAACGTCGGGTCATCCATGCACCAGACGCATCCATTAAGTCCGTGGCACACCTGGCCTGCGACGTATCCGTAGCCGAGTAAGTCGTGCACCGTATAGAGCAAGGCAGCTCTCATATCGAAATATTCTTCTACGAAGGCGTTCCATGTCCTGACCCCTTCCTTTATTGAGTTGCGGGTAAAACTTTAAATTTTTCTGTAACCTTGCCGCTAAGATCTATCTATGAAGATATGTTGCACCCCATAATGCTAGATCTAGAATACTTACAAACACCGTTGCGGAAGATCTTGTGTTTGTCGAAGTAGATGTCGGTGAAGCCTGATGAAGAATCTCACGTCCACGACGGGAGGTGAGATTGTTGCCAGTCCGTCGTCGAGGAACTACTTGCGCAACCCCGCTCTAACAGTATCCACATGTACACCGCGCCAATCCGCCGAGCACATTCGCCGCCTAGAGCTACTAGCACCGACGAAGAGAGATAGCCTTTCGGCGTAGTTTAGGTGGTAGATCTAATCAACTTGATTAGATCTATATGAGAGGATTAGAGACGTCTAATTCTCAACACATGAGATCTACTAGAAAGAGAGATATTTTTACGGAGGCAATTGTTGTCTTCTATGTCTCAACACATGGGGGTTGGGGTGTTTATATAGGTGGCCAAAGGGGAGGCAGGCTTGGGGGAGGGGCAAGCCCTCCCCTTGTGCCGCCGGCGAAGGAAGGGAGGGAGGAGTCCCTCCCCTTCCCCAACTCGGATTGGGAGGAGGAGTAGGACTCCTCCCTTCCCAAACCGCCTCCACCTAAAAGGAAGGGGCGAGGAGTCCAACCCCCACCCCAACTCGGATTGGGAGTTGGAGGAGGACTCCTCCTCCTAACCCGCCTCCACCTAGTGGGCCTTGCCCACTAGGGTTTCGACCAAGGGGGGAAGTCCCCCCCAACTCGGTTTGGCCACCTGCCCCACATGGGGATGCGGCTGCCTTGTGGGGTCCATGGGCCCACTTGGCAGCCCCCTGGTGGTGGCCCCAAATGAAAAAATTTATTTGATATTTTTCCAATTAATTCCTCCTCAAATATTTCCTATTACAGAAAATTTCCGGAATTAATTACTTATCATATAAACATATTTACATGATCCGGGATACCCAGTATCGGCCGACAAAATCCTCGGAATAATATTTCCCACTTATATAAATCTTCGGAATAAATCCGATAGTGATAGAAACCATTTCTATCACCCCGGGACATTAGATGTCTGCCTTCTCTCTAATTCAAACCACTATCTCATTACCACTTAGACTACAAGTTTATTCACTCAATAAAAGATTGACTCACAGCTTAAGTGTGTGACCCGAAAAGTTCAGTAAACACAAAGTCATGACCGGGAACTTACGAGACAATAACCAGCGTTGGGACCTAGACGGCTGTACTGGCTCCCGTGTGTTTATGAGTGAACGACAGAACCTGTGTGTTACTCATTACGCTAATCCCCTTACGTGCACGATACCTATGATATCTCGAGATTGAGACAATGTGCTCTAGTATGATCAAACCATTCGATCATAACACATATAACTCTCGTACCAATATCATTCTCTTTTCTCATTCCGTATTTATATTATCCCGTGATAAATCACGCTGTGTCTGGCCAGACGATTGGGTGACAATAATAATACTGAGATGGCCTAGAGGATGTATCTCTCCATCGTCTGGAAGAGTAAGTGTCATTCTTGAATAATCTCTGTTCCAATACATTATTCTAGTTCACGCCCAAAAGCCACCGTTATGCTCCCTAGTTACAGTCGGACGTTAGGTAACAACCAAAACATGAGTGTCGAATAAGTGGTCACCAGATATTCTCATAACAAAGGAATACAACTAATTGATGCATCCAAAATGCATCTACTTTTCCAAGCACTTTGCTTCATGATTTGCTCCGGAATCTTCCCATATTTGAATAAAACTGTTGAATCTGACGCTGTTTCTAGCAAAGTCTCTTTTCTGGCTATTTCTGCAGGAAATAAAATCGGGGAAAATTACCACGTCAATTTTTATGGAAAAGAAGGACAATGGACAAAAGATGGACACGAGGAAGCGCTCGAGGGCCAAATGGGTGGGTCCCACGCTGTACCTGGCCGCGTGGGCCCAGCCCAAATGGGCCTCGGGCGCCGCCTCACATTCGGTCTTCGACGTACCCCCTCATATATACGAAAAAGTGCTTGCCCTAGAAGGAGAGGAGTTTTCGCGAAACAGAACGCCGCCACCATCACGATCTTCGTTTCGGGGACAGATTGATCCAGGATTTCTCCTCCGGTGGAGGGATCCGGAGACCGTCTTCACCGCCATCTTCACCGCCTTCATCTCCATCGACCATGAGCTCCCTCTCCATCACCATGTGTGAGTAGTCCGCTGTAGGCATGTGAGGTGGATGGGGATTGGATGAGATTGATCATGTAATGCTACCCGTTGTTCGGGATCTTAGGGTTTTATCTTGAGGATACTTTTGTATTGTGTTGATGCACTCTTGCTATGTTTAATGCTTGCTACTAGGGCCCGAGTGACATGATTTCAGTACTGAACTTATATTGCCCCATCATATATTTGAGTTTGGTATTTATCTGCAAAGTGTATCACCTGCTATTATGTTGAACCTGCGAACCCTAAACGTGACATATAGGGAAAACAAGGGGGAGATGTTCTAGTTTGAGGATTCTATGTGTTCATGAAGTGTTAATGCATTGTTCCGGTCTATTCGAAAGGGTAGACCTTAATTACCTGTAGTTCCAAGTTGGCCCCGGTGAAATGGATAGGTTGGACAATAGATGTTGTGCAAATTCTCTTGGTTAGTACGCACAACTAAATATGGAACACATACCTACATATATCGGAGTTAGAGGTAGGTCCCATTGTTATTTGTTTCTTATTATATGATCAATCTCATTCTTGCAACAGCCCGCTATCACCTCATGCCTACGTTTTGAATCTCTGAGTTACACTTTCACTTTTCCGGTGAAAACTGGGAAACACTTGTTCACTGCTACTGTTCTGCTTGTTACTTGAATCATACTACTGCCATCACTATTACTGCTGCAAGTTATTGATATACATGTGTGGTTGAGAGTGACGCCTCAATTGCCAAGGTCTTATTGATATTCTTGTGTTCCCATCGAGTCGAACTATAAATTTGGGTAATACTTCCCAACGAAGACTTCAGCGATCCCCTATACTTGTGGGCATCACTAATGATAACTAGACATATGATCAATTGCTACCTTCATCGTTGACGATTAGTCTCTTAGCAAGATCATACATTGGGTTGGTTCAGTACTATTATCATTCCGATAATAAACTCCTATAGTTGTGTGACTTATACAAAGTCCATGATCAGGAAAACATGATCATCAAACAACAAGATAGGATAGTCTTAGAGACAAGACCAGGAACACTTTTACTTGTTCGTATCTCTACACCTGTATTGGAGGTTTTCCTCTTGAACACGTTGTATTTGCTATCCAAGTGCCCAATAAAGTTACAGCATAAAGATATAAACATTAATAATAAACTTGGAGATAAATAATAACTAAATTGTTATTGTCTCTAGGGCATATCTCCAACATCCTTAGCCCATAATGTGTCTAGCTCATCTTTTAGTAGCTTCAGATGCAGATTGATGTTGTTGCCAGGTTGTTTCGGCCCTTGAATTAGCATGCTCATGTGAATATACTTCCTCTTCATGCATAACCAGGGTGGGAGGTTGTATATCCATACAAACACGGGCCATGTGCTATGTGTGCTGCTCTGGTTGCCAAACGGATTGAGTTCGTCGGTGCTCGCACCCAACCTGATGTTCCTTGCCTCTGCCGCAAAATCTGCATCTTCAGCATCTAATGCTTTCCACTGGCTAGCGTCCGAAGGGTGTGTCAGCTTTACCTTTTCACTCCGCTTTGGATCTTCCTGTTGCATCTTCAGCAATTTCTTCATCCTTTCTGCATGCCAGCGCATTAGCTTTGCTTCCTTGCGGTCCGTGAAATACCGCTGCAGACGTGGAATTAGCGGAAAGTACCATACAACTTTTCGAGGAGCTTTCTTCGTCCCTTGCTTGTATCGAGTAGCGTTGCACACAGGACATTTGGTTTTCTCCGCATCCTCTTCTCGATAGATGTAGCAGTCGTTGACGCACACGTGGTATTTCTGGTGCGGTAAATCAAAGGGGCACACAATTTTCTTGGCCTCGTCACAACTTTTAGGACAAGTGTTGCCGTCCGGAAGAACACTGTGCCAATATTCCAGCAATGCGTCAACGCTTTTGTCGCTCCGTTTGTATATTGATTTCATCTACAGAACATCGAGCGCTACTTTCAAGTGAGACTCTTTCGACCCGAAACCTGGGTACAACAGAGTATTCAAGTTTATCTCCAGTTGCGCTAGCTTAGATTGCCGAGGGTTCTTGAGAAGCAGTTCTTTCAGATGAGGGTCCTGCACGACTTCAGTTAGCAGTGTCTGCGTGTCCTCATCTTCGGTTACATGTTCTTCCGCATCTCCTCCACCATGTGCGGGCTCAAACTCTTCGTCTTCTTGCCACTCCTCGTTATTATTGTTTTGCTGCCCTTGATGATCATCCTGATCATTTCCCCCATGGACTTCATCATCCTAATCATCACTTATCCACTGAGTATGGCCATCCATGAAACCACGCATCAGCAGGTGATTCATCAAATCTCCAGTCAAGGGGTTGACAACACCCACTAGTTTGCATCTTCGACTAGGACATCTAATTGTATCGCGGCCATTTCATATCATGTCTTCCGTCGCGTGTCTCGAGTATTTATTCACGACACGTTCACTCATGATGACCATTTTATCGCCTGCACGGTGTATAATCAAGACTATTAGAACCATATATAAATATTTCGCAAGTGACACGACACGCCTCCTATTTTTAGCAAGTCATGCTAAAATTCACGAAATTTTTTGGCATGACCTTTGCTAAAAATAGGACATATGGAGTACCCGAATTTGCCGGAACGGAAGTTAATCGACATTCCGGCAATCTCAAGGGCCTCATGGGGTACCTGCAAATTCATCGACAAATGTCGATCGCATTCTGACATCATAACCACAAAATTTCACACATGTACTCATTTTATCATCTCACAACACAATCACACAATATTTCATATTTATAGTCCATTTCATCATCTCATGACACATAATCACAAGAAAATTCATTTTTAGGTAGCAATCTACCTTTATTAATTGTAAGGGTGTTCGAGAGAGTGTGAGATGTAGATCTAGAGATAGGATATGTTAGAGGGAAAACTAATTGGTGGAAGTGGATGTGGGTGGGAGATTTGGTTGGATCCACCAACTAAACTATTTTTTATTGCCTAAAATGGGAGTATTAGATGGGGGAAATTGGCAAAAAATGGGGAGAGTTCGAGCTAGTGAGAGAAATAAGTGAGTGAGGGTGATAGGTGGCCGGCCCACACTTATTGCATCTTCCCAGGTTACCAGCTGGCGAACAAACTAGCCGGTTCGCCAGCGGTAACCTAGAACCTGCGCGGCCTCCATCTGCCCACATGGTCCAACCGCTGGCGGGACAACCCACTTCGCCAGCGCTAGGTTGGTACCTCTGGCGAACCGCCATTATTCGCCATCGCTAGCCAGGTAACCTCTGGCGAACCGCCTTCGTTCGCCAGCGCTAGGCAGGTAACCTCTGGCGAACCTCCGCTGTTCGCCAGAGGTAGCGTCATCACCCCTGGCGAACACGATATGGCTTTCGCAAGCGGTAGCTTCCCCCGCTCCCCTGCCCGGGCCCGCACGTGGCGCTGGCGTGTGTAGAAAATGCCGTTCGCCAGCGGTGTGCTATGTAGCTCTGGCGAACACGGTTTCCGCTTCGCCAGCGGTTGTAGCGCTGGCGGGCTCTTTTTCCTGTTCGGCAGTGGTAGGCTGCAGAGGTTTTCCTAATAGTGAACAGTGAATAAGAATTCTTGATTCATGGGCCAACAAAAGTTTGTGTTTGGGGAAATGGGCAAAATACTGCCCAATTGCACATGTAAAATACAACGAGACAAAGAGTACGTGACATGCACGTGAAGCACGACAAGCTCGGACCTGGCGGCTGCAGGCTGGCGTTGCAGTAGGAACATGCCCCAGGCTGGGACTAGGGCATGCATGGATGGGGATGGCTACGACTACGTGCTCAATTCTACACTAGCCCGTGACAGACAAGTTTTCATTCAGCTCGAATATTTCAAAAAAAAAAAAAACCGGAGTTCACGTGCGAGGCAGACATGAGAATGTCTGTTAGTCAGTTTGTGGTTTTGATTCCTTCTGAACAGAAAGTATATTTTCTAAGAAACAACTTGAAGTAGCAGATCTTGAACATCAAGTACAAGTTGAAGTCAATCTTGGTATTATCATAGCCGTCTGGATCAGTCACTTCTGGACTTTTCCCTAGGCAGAAAATCTAACCCTAAAGGATTCTTGGCGACTCCGAGACGTGCCGAATAGTACTCCCCGCGGCGGATGTAGTAATTGAAAACCGCTCCACGCCGATATGTCGGGAAGGTCCTGCTTTATGTAGGGTTATCCTTAGGAAATCGACGTGGAGTTGCGTTCAACTACCACCTCAGATTTTCTGGGCGGTTTGAAATTATCAAAATAATATTATTTTAACAAAACTAAAAAATTGCTCATTTTTAATTAGTTTGGGATTGTCGATGTTTTTACCAAAACTGAAATCGTTTAAGGTTATCCACATGGTTATTCACCAGATCCACATGTGGTATTTCCTCGCCGGTGGAGCAACAGGGACATATGGATTTTGTATGTACTCGGTTGATGACACTCGTTGGGGCTATCGGCAACCAGAGTAATTTTCCATGAGGTTATACCTCATATTATTTTGCTATGAAGTTTACACTACAGAATTCTTATGGGATTATTTTCTGTAAGATTCAATCATACAAATTAAAATGCCAACGTAGGAAAAATCCTAAGAATTCCTATACTACAAAAATCTTATGATATTTCTTTGAAGATGGTGATGCGACGGACTCCGTGCGAGATGGAGGCCGGTGGTGCAAGAAAGAGGCTCGGCGGCGCGATGTCGTCGGCAACTGGTTGCGGCGTGAGGCTGCTAGGAGGAGGAGGTTGCGTGGTGATCGGCGTCGAGAAGGCGTCGTCCACGTCAAGAAGAGGCCGCTGTGTGCGGCAAGATGGCGTGGTGACCGGCGCTGCGATGGCGTCGTCCACGTCAAGAGGAGGCCGCGGCGTGATGCTGCGGCGACAAGGAGACTGCGGTGCGATGCCGCGAGGAGGAGACGGCGGTGTGATGCCGCCACAAGAAGGAGATGGTGCGATGCCGCTGGGTGCCGGCGGCGGCGCGATGCCGTCGGGCGCAAGCAACGGCAGTGTGACGGTGCCACGAGAAGACGACAGCGAGATGCCGTTCCAAGCAGATGGCGGTGAGATGCTGCTGAGAAGATGTACGGCGGCGCGAGGTCGTCATAAGGATCAGCGTGAAGCTAGTCGACGGTGGTGCGATGCTCGTCATGGAGTTGTCCTCGGTGGTGTGATGCCATCCCCAAGGTGAGTCGTTGCGACGGCGGCGGCAAGACACGTGACCAGTGGTGCGATGCCGCTGAAGAACGTGCGAGTGGAGATCGATGGCGGTGATCGGCGCTGCGATGGCGGTGATCGGCGCTGCGACGGCGTCGTCCATGGCGAGTGGTTGCGGGTGAACCGTGAGGAAGATTGGAGAATCAAGATTAGGGGGTGAATGTTAGCCTTTAATCTTGATTCCATGTATCTACATGTTTAGTTTTGAGTTCTGCATGTAGTTTAGATGGTCTAGGGAAGTGTACGTAGTCCAACGAAGCTTCAGCTATGTGCGCGAAGGAGGCGAGATGCCGAGCTGCCGTGCGATGCGGGAGCATGGCGAGATGCTGATGGTGCCGTGCGATACGGCGACGCCGTGAGAAGCGGCAAGGCGCAACGGAAGCTGGAGCATGACGGTCTGGAGTACTGCATGGTCAAGTTGATCCGGGTGATCCGACAGGTTCAGGCGTGCTAGACATGCATGAAGCTAGTGGAGTTAGTTAGTGGGTTAGTGGGCAGAGTGGCCTGCCAAACCGTGCTTGCCTGAGCCTATTTAAAGTCTGTAATCATGTTTGCTTTGAGTAATGAGAAGAGGAAAAATGTAGCACTCGTTGGTGTCAAGGGAGAGGGTCACGGCAAAGCCTTCTTGTTCTTCCGTGGCCTAGGTGCGTGTGTGTTCTTGAGACAAGAAAATAGAGAGAGTTCCTGTGAGAGGAAGAGAGAGAGTTAAGAGGTAGAAGAAGCCGGCGCTGCGAGAGGCAGCGCCAACACCCACGTGCTGGATACGTACGTTGATGTCCGTTTCCGATACATGCTGCATGTCACCAGAGCTAGTTTTGTCGTACTCTCCTTTCTCTTTCCATCTCTCACGGCACCATAGCTACAGGTTGGATGCATGTAAGCACAAACGTGAGTTAGTACGTACGTGTGTATACCAGTTTAGTCTACTAGCGAGTTTGGGAGAGGCAGTACAGGAGTGGGCTGGCGTTGGCGTCTTTCCCAAAATCCCAACATTGCTGTTGGTGAATTTGAGGCGCTAGTGTACGGCCACCGGTCGCTAGTGGTCGAAGGTGGACGGCGTTATCGACCTCAGTCAACGGCGTCGATTGGATCATGTAGTGCAGCGATCCAGACAGCTTCGAAAGTCTTCTGTATCCAACATTCTTGAGAGCTAGCTATCTTGCCTTTCTTCGCCGGACTGAACCGCTGCCCAAGTCCGGGGTTACAACCAAAATTCACATGTCTATGGCATAGTTAGGGGCCAACTCTAACGGGTCGACCTAAATAGACATAAAATGTGTCCAGTTTATTTCCGTTTGGCTCACTTGGACACCAATTGTCCACCCATGTTCGTATGTACACCCAACGTAGGGTCTCATTGTTTATTTAAACAAAGGATGTAAAAGTACATTACATAGAAGAAAAAACATAACTTAAAATAAACCCTAGATCTACCAGGTCGATGAAGCTTGGACGCGACCATGGCCACGCTGGTGTCGGTGGCCAACCATGTCGTCGCTGGTGACTGTGGCGGTGGCAATGCCGTTGTGCGTGGTGGCGTAGATGGCCTCTCCTCTTCCTTCACGGATATGTCTCTGGGTTGAGCGGTGGCTACTTCGGCCAATATGGCGCGCCCCGCGAGCATCCTGACCTCCTCAGCCGATGCATGGAGCGCCAACGGTAGGTCAGGCCATAGCGCGAGCTCCTCCAGTGCTGAGGCCTCGAGGTCCTGCTGGAGCTTGTCATCCTCGGGCTGCTTCTCCTTCACCACGTGTTGTCGCGTCGACGGTTCGGGTGCTAGAGCATGTGTGAATAAGCATTTGCGGGGATGTTGGTTGTGCTCGTCATCGAACCACATACCATGTAGGACGCGACAGCTGAACCAACGAGAGCGCTAGAGACGGCGACCAAGCGGTATTGCGTCCGTCATGTAATCGCTTTCCAGCTTTCTCACCGCTTCCCATAATTAATCTGTTGTTTACATAATAGTACCCCCAGAACTGGATTGAGTCACCCATGTGTTCATGTTCATGATGTACTTATCGACCATGGAATTGATGTACTTACCATACTCTGTCGGTAATAATTACTCACTCAGTACTGATAAGGTTATCCATCCAATACATATGTACTTACCCATATGTTTATAATATATACATCACGAAACCGAGCGTAGTTAACCTATTATTGCCGTAATAGTTACCCACCATATATTGATGGAATTACCCACCCATATTTTATGGAGTTACCCATACATTCATATTATCCACCATGAAATCGACGTGGTTAGCCTAACATCTCGGGAATAATTACCCACCAAATACTGATAGAGTTACCCACCCAGAACTAAGGGAGTTACCCAGCCTTTATTGATTGAGTTACCCATATGTTCACGATATAGTTATCCACCACGAGATTGATGTAATTACCCTGTTTTCTCGGCAATAGATACCCACCCAATACTATTGAAGTTACCCACCCTAAAATTATGGAGTTACCCATGTGTTTATGATATAGTTATCCACGAAGAAATCAATATAGTTATCATACTCTCTCGATAATAGCTACTTGCCCAGTACTGAAGGAGTTACCCACATATTAGTGATATAGTTATCCACCATGAAATCGATACAATTACTCTACTCTATAGGTAGTAGTTACCCACCAAATACTGATACATTTAACTATGTGTTCATGATATATTTATCCAAGACAATATCGATTTAGTTACTCTGCCCTACTTTTGATAATAGTTACCCACCCACTACTGATTGAGGTACCCATTGTATACTGACGGAGTTACCCATGTGAATCCCGTGTGAAATAAAGGCCATACGCATCGATTGATTAAGAGGCTATGGTGATACCCTCATTGGAAACAATAATTGTGTTCATTATATCACCACTTTATCGATACAGTTACCCTACTCTCTATGTAATATTTATCCACCCAATACTGATAAAGTTACTCACCTGGTCATTGTATAATAATCCCTACTCTTTAAGTAGTAGCTACCAACGCACTATTGATGAGTTTATGGTTTGGATATCATCAAGAAATCGATGTGCTCTCTATAGGAAATAGTTATCAACTTGGTTTATCAAAATAAATTTAGAATTTTTGAATTTGGCATTAAAGGCAGAAGAAATCAACAATTTTGTATGTTTTGTATGCAAAAGAGGCTCGACATAAACTGTATAGGGTGGGTAACTTATGTACCACCGCCTGGATTACTCTTGTATTAGAGGCGGGTAACTTTTGAGTCCGAAAAAAATGTCGTCAAAACATACCAATATGGGATCTAATTTTGAAGATCTCGTCACGACTAGTCCAACGGTGAAAACGGATCCTAAATCAGATAAACGGTTTAACCTACAAAACATTTTGAATTTCTGATTCTTTTACATTTAATGGAAGTGACGTACGCAAATTTGTCCTTACTGTACTGTTTGCATTCGGTGGAGTGTTGGCTAGTACGGAGTATTTCTTCTGGGTTTCATTGCATGCAAACGGATCGCTTAAGTGATTAAGACCGATCTTATCGGAAACGTTCTATAGAATCGGTTAAATGTAGAACGTTCTACGTGTAGTCGCGTCCAGAGAAAAAATGGTGAGTAAACAAGAGCGGGGAGAGCTTGGATGAAGATTTGCAATGAACCAAAATAGTCGAATACAATTTGATCTTGTTGCAGTTGAACTGCATCCCGTCAATCACAAATTACCATATATCTCAAGAAAACTAAAATCCATTAGATGGCGTGCGCCTTTCGAGTTCAAATAGGAAAAGATGATTTGCAATAACACAGACAAACGGACACATTCCGTCGCCCGCCAAAATGCAATGACAGCTAGTACAGTACAAGCTACAAAACTCAAACGTTACGAAAGAAATGCAGAAACAGCTAAACCGAAGCAAACGACGTTGACTATTGAACGCATGCATATTGCATGCATGCGTGGAGGTGACCTAGCTAGCATGTAGGGAGGACCTCGATCGGTGTCACCGTTGTTAGGTAGGACACATGAAGCCGGTCGGGACGCCCTTGCCGCAGAAGTTGAGGATGAGGCTGAGGTGGATGGGCAGGTTGAGGTGGATGCCGAGCACGTCGGCCTTGATGGCGGTGCAGAGGCAGACGGCGGCGTCCAGGTCGACCAGCCCGTTGAGCAGCGGGCAGCACCGGTCGTTCAACGGAGGCACGCCCACCTTCGCCTTGATCAGGTTCAGCACGTTGGCGCACACGTGCAGCTTCAGCGCGTCCGTCGGGCACTTGCCGTACCACCCGCTCGTCCCACCGCCGCTGCCGCCTCCCCCATATCCGCCACCGCCGCCGCCGTTCCCGCCGCCGATAATCCCACCACCAGGGGCGCCGCCAATGATCCCGCCACCAGATCCGCCGCCGATGATCGGGCCGAGGATTCCACCACCAGGGCTGTCGCCGATGATACCACCACCGCCGGTACTTCCACCGCTTCCGCCTCCATATCCGCCGCTTCCGCCTCCATGGCCGCCACCGCCCCCGCCGCTCCCTCCGCCACTGCCCCCGTGTCCACCATTGTTGCCGGAGCCACCGCAGGTAGGGCAGGCACTGGTCACTGCAAACAAGACGAGGTTAAGGGCAAGGAAGAAGCTGCATGAAGCCGACGCCTTGGACGCCATTTCTCACGGGCAGTAGGTCAAGCGAGCACCTAGCTAGCTATAGCTACTGCAAGCGTGTGAGTCTGGATGTCTGATCTTGGTGCTATATAGAGGTGGCCAGGAGTACAATGCCTGTAATCTTCGGGGAATGGGCCGAAAGGGACAAGGATCCGTGATGGGATGGCACATGCGTGGATCCGCGAAAAGACAGGCCGGTTTCAACCCGTGGGCTAGGTGCACTGGTTTGGTTCGTGCTTGGACCTTGGCAGGCACAGCGTGCAGATCATGGGTGACAGTGACAGCGGTACATTTTGGAGGTTTACTTGTTTTTAATCGGATGGCTAATCGCTTGAACTAATCTATATCCAATAAGCGAAAGAAAATCCAGCGTTGTAGGCACCCTGATTAACTGAGAGGTCACGGGATTGCTATGAGGGTTTAGGCTGAAAAATATCGCCAGGTTTTACTGTGGGGATAGCTCTTTGGTGGTCAACCGCGGGTGGTTAAAACTATCAGGAAAGAGCGCGTTGGCCCGTCCTGCAAAGACTCCGCGAGAACGGTCATGGGCATGGATTCGTCAAGTTAGGGCAAACAAAGCCGTCTGGCCCTACCAGATTAAGAATGCAAAGGTACGCGGTTCAACCAATTATGCAGTGGCGGATCTAGGATGAAATTGGTGGGGTGCCAAGGTTAAAAACTTCCCTATTTTACTTATCATTTAGCAAAAATTAGTCCAAATACTTATAGCAATTAGCAAGAATTAGTCCAAATATTAGTATGAATTTCTACAGATTTGGCACCCCACTAGATACGCCCCTGCAATTATGGAAGATCTCAACAGCCCACCTCCACCTAATGCCTTTTCTTGTCAACCGCACATTTCTATCCCCACGACATGCTCGCTTCGCTCTCTGCCATACACCGTGACACAAAGAAACAGTGAGAGAGATCCTGGGGAGTCGAAGCCGGTGACGACGCGGCCGGTCATGGCGTTGATGCCAACAGCGCGAATGCATGGACCTCGCCGGAGATGGTGCTCGACACGGAGGCTGCGAGGGAGAGGAATAAACTTAGGGCTGGGAGGAGGCACACCGGTGTCGTAGATGATTGTGTTGGGAAACAAGCAACACAAAGTACTATTTTTCCAGCGCCCAAGTTCAAACCAATATCACTAGCGAGGTGCAAGCAATGATAATGTACCCTTCTCAATTGTCTCGACGTAGCGGAAATAGTTAGTGTAGTCGATGTCGATTCCCATCTCTAGGTTATACCCCCCAGCCATAAGAATCTCCTCATGAAAGATCTAACGATCTAGCCGAAGTAGACGATGCCTCCGAGTTATCCACGTGTTCCGGCGTAGCGTCTCCACGCCCGTCGTGGTTCTACATAGGTATCACGGGGAAAGAGCTTGATAAAAATGAAGCCTCCAGGGCCGTCCTCTAAATTAGAATTAGAAGATGTAGGGAAATCCAACAACACTTCACAAGAGAGTGGAGAGCACGACACCTACAACGTATTTGGTTGGAGGGAGTTGGAGAAAAGGGAATGGGAGTTTAAGACATAGAGATATTTACTCCATTGATTGCTTGGGTGAAATGTGAATTAAGGAGGGCGACGAGTGAGAATTCACGTGGTAAATTCCCACAAAACTATTACATGGGGATCCATGGTAATTGAAACGTGGGATATGGAATAGGCCTTGAACTCCCATTCCCCTTCCTTGTGATTGCCAAACAAGCTGCTAGGGTTTGTGCGTTGGGTGTGGCTGAGGCATGCGACTGGTGGAGATGTGGGTTGAGTGCCTTGGGCGTGCCTCCCCTGCCTACATATAGGGGTGTGTGTGTAGGCTGGGGGTGGGAGGGGCTCCTAGCCCATCTACATCAAGAAGGGTGATTCCATCTAGGACTCCCTCCAGAATTCAGGCAAGGGTGAGATGGAGTCCTGAATCAACTCGAAATCCTCCCTATTTTTGCCAGCCGCGCCTTGGTGCTGCCAAATTATAGACAACCTTTATAGTTTATTATGCCTTTATGTATCATATTTGCATCATATCATATGAGTATACCACCGTTTTAATAATTTATGAGATTTCCCACGCATTATTTTGTTATCTTTCTCGGAAGGCAGAAAAAATCAGTTTTTCATATTTTAACTTTCAGAAACCTTCCGGACGTCAAATGGACCTTTGGTTTTGTGGCACGTTAGTTTTTATGAAAACGAAATCAAGATGGAGTCCATACGGGAACCGAAGCTCCAGATGCCCTCATCATCTCACATCGTGTGTCCCAGTGCGGTGAGGAGGTTATTTGCCCCCCTCATCCATCTAGTTGCCTCAATATTGCCACAACTTTTGCTTTGAGCTAAAACCATCTATATAAGGCATGATTTTTTGATATCCTTTGGGAATTGGCTGCAAACATAAAGACACTGAAACAAAGAAACAAAAGGTCCCGCTGATGAAGATGGAGGGGAAACACCACCGGAATTGCCCCCTCTGGCCTCTCCAACGTCTTCGCCATCGCCTCCATGATGGGAAGGGAGTATTCCACCCCCGTACTATGGTTTTGTGACAGTAGCTTCACCCATGTCTCTCTCTATGTACTATCATGTATTCATGTTTAAGAACCACATGAGGTGTCGTACAAGACTATGATCATAGTGTATATTGTCTTGGTGGATATTTTGATATACGATAAGTAATGAGATGCAAAGCATTGGTCGGAGTAGGATGGTAGTAGCAACTAGATCGTGACAAAAAAATTGCTAACATATTTGGATTTTAGCATTCCACATCTACCTTGCTAGAGATAAATGGATGTGATGTCGTTATGGCTGCCTATTGCAGCAAATGCGGCGCATGTTAGTTCAAAGACGCATGCGAACAACCCACTTACTTAGGGAGTATTAGAGAGATGAGTTGCATCATCTCTATATTAGTATGCGATGCACACGTACATATATGCTGATCATATATGTATAATAAAAAGCGTCAAAATGTATGTTGTCCGGAAGTGTTATATCCGTGCCACCATGTTTATGACAGAGAGGTTAAGTGAATCATTGACCCTTGTCCGTGTTTGACTATAAGAAAAAAAATTACTTTGTTGTACTGCACTTTCTATTTTCAGCTATTTATCATTCTGAAAATAAAAAATGAAAATCCCTTGCATTTACTTTATAATTTTCATATTACTCGTATAACTACACGTCTTTTACTTTATTATTGCATTTATTTTATTTACCGCACTTTAGTTTTCATCTCATTCTAACAACGTGTTGCCTGATAACCACGCGGTTGACGTGGGGACATAAAACATAATCTGATGATTGGAAAATGGGGCGACAAATACGCGTCCACGTCTTAGAGACATATAGTGTAATATAAATGTGTAAATGCATAAAAATTCTCGCATAGTTCATTAACCACTACATGGCTAGCACTACATCTCCTAATAATAAGTATATAAAAGTTGGAATAAATCGCGAATTGTGGGAGGCCCTCGTACTGTAGCAGCTACAGTCTGCTACAGTGTTGAACAGTTCGGCGATCCGCGCCATCGGGCGGTCCGCACGTCGCCCTCATGCCATGTTTGCAAAAACGCCCCTCGCAAATCCAGCGCGTGCTCCGTGGTCCACGCCTTTACGAGGAGATGGACCTAACTGCAAATTGCAGAAAACTCAGGATCCTTCGAGCACAATCATCCGCAGATCCCCCCCCCCCCCCCCCCCCTTCTCTCTCTCGCGGCCTCGGGCGACGCCGACGAATCCGTCCGCCGCGCTCTCCCTGCTGCTGGCTCCGCCTCCCTCTCTCCTCCCCGCACCCGAGAGCCGCCGCCGTAGCCTCCGCCCCTTCCTCCCCCCAGCCCCTCCCTTCCGCCATCCCCTCTTTCCCCAAGTCGCCGCCCCGTTCCTCCTCGCTGAATCAGATCGAGCGCCTACCGACGAGAAGATGCGCCGCCATGACTTGCTCGCCGGCGTGTGCGCGCGTGCGTGGTTGATTTCTAAGAATTTTTTCCCCACCAGTCAAACCAATTTGGTGCCGCTGCTCCACGCCGGCCACGGGGCTCTCCTCGCGTCCGAGGCCGGGGTCGCACGGAAACGGCCGCCACGGAGGTCGCCGTTGGCTTCCGCCGCCACAAGATCGATCCCACGCCTGAGGGCGCTGCTGCGTGCCGCTGCCCCGAGGGCACCGCCGCGGGGCCGCTTCGCGGCCAACGCCACCATGTACACCGCCGACCCCGCGCGCCTTTTCGCCGTCGCCATGGCCGTCCGCTCTGGCCGCGTGCTCCGCGTTGGCGCCTACGACTCCGTGAAGGTCCGTTCTACTCGAACCTCCTGCTGCTCCCTTGCCTTTCTGCATCGCTGCAACCGCAAGTACAAATTCCTGTCTCCTGCGTTTCGCTTAAGATTTCAGTCTATGAAATGCAGGAATTCAAGGGCTGCCACACGTATATAAGCTGATTCTCAGCGGGAATTTCTTCTCCGCCTCCGGTCGCCGGCTTCCGCGCTCGCTCCGCTCGCTTCTGACCTCACCTGCTTTCCCTCACAATTTATTCGTGCTCCTGCTGAATCCTCAAATCCCTTCCGCCGCCTTTCGCCGGACGCATGTCGATCCTTTAGCTCTGGCGCGCTCCAAGCAGCTGTAGGAGATCCAATCTCCAGTTGCATCGTCGCCCCCACTTCCAGTGACCTTCTCTCAACAGGAAAGCATCAAACGCTGCATCCTCCTGATACAAATCCTTGACTAGAGGTAAACATCACGATTTTCTGTTCTTTCATGTCTGTCTTTCTCTCTATAATTTTCTGGAAGTCACATGCTGCAGGACGAGTTACAGTTTTAGGGAGCAGACTGCGGAGGAAAACCAGCTGGAGTGTTCTGCGTCACCTAAGTGGCACCCTGCAGTAAGCTTCCGTTCAGTACATCAAGATCAATCACTAAGGAGCCGGTTCATATTGATTTTCAACAGGAAGATTTACAAACACATGTTTTTCCATGTGACTATATTACCCAACGGAATTAGTGTATGATTCCTATGGAGCTGATTTGGATGATGTACGTTTTTCCTCCCAGATATACACTAACTCTGATATCATCTGCATGGTATATATCTCCAGCATTTAACAAAAGGTATGTTCATATTTAAATTGTACAGAACTTACAACATTCCTCAAAATCATATGTAACAGAGCGTGTAATATTTCCTTGGTAGATCTACCAGAATATTTTTATCTGTCGCCAATGCAAAATTAATTTAATAAGAATATTCCATACTTGAGTCATACGGGATTCTATTTAGATGTTGAGCTGAAACACGAAATAACAAATCTATCTAAAGAGCTTCAACTTGGCTAGAGATGTTGATCACTATGGTTATACATCTGTAGGTTTGTGTGTGCAGACTAAGTTGGAACACTACTGTGTTCTGGCTCGGCAGATACAATAGAATGGCCTTATTAGTGAAATTTACAATAGAACTCCAACTTAAACGGAAGTATTTCAGATAAGTAGTGAAAATTCAGTGAAGAAAGGTCAGGCGGAAAGGAAACTGCAGTTCATTTCAGTTTAGTTCTTGAAATAGAGCTATTTGTTTGGTTCAAATGTTCAGGGCGTCTGGCAGTAAATGGTTTGCTGCATATACAAGTGTTCAGTTTAGCACTTTCCTGTTCTTCCAAATTAACAAGCAAGCACACGATTATTTATAGAATACCACTTGCATATGCACCAGCAATTATATATACACTACTAGGAAGTGCGTTTTCTCCACTTTTCAAATGGTAGGAGCAGCATATTCATATTGTCCAGATGGTAGGAGAAAACCTGATAATGAATTGCATACATATATATTTCAAATTGTTCACAATATATGGAAATCAAGTGAAAACGCAAAGAAAATTGTCCATGTTAAGGTAGAAATTTGTTTTGTGTATCTTCTCTAAATTTGTCCGGCCAGCCTAGAATATCACCTCGGTATATATGCTAGATCTCAATCATGTGTTTAACTTGCTGCAGGTTATATATTTTCTTTGAAAAAGATGACCATGATCAAATAGCCTTTTCTGTAGGTTAAATATTGCACGGTTACGGAAAAAATCGTGTGTCAGAGCTTTACTAATTGGTGACAACAATTAGCATTCGTACACAGGAAATTAGGCGCGAGTCTTTATTTTTTGTAAACGCGGCCAATTCAGCTTGCAACAGCGTGAATGATTTATTTTTGTTATTATTGGAGGTGCTGGTTGTTTTATTATTTACTGGTCTTTCAACATTAACTGCTACTGGTGATCAGAAACTTTGCAGTGTATCCTATTTTCTCCATGATGAACTCATCTCATATTTGGGAGAACAAAGTCCTGCGAGTTTTTAGTTTGTACAAATCCCAGACTAAGATAATGTGTGTTATCTATAGAGCTGATAATATGTTACTTATGAGCTGCTCCTAATAGTTACATTTCATCACACTGCTGCTGCTCCATGTTAGTACCTAACCTAGCAGTTCTGTTTTACAAAAGTTGTATTAGTACCTAAAGTTATGCATTAGAAATTATGTAATGAATATTATGAAAGTTTCTAAAGTTATGTTCTGAAAGTTGTTTACTTGCGTAATGTTTTTTGTTATGAATGCTTCCCATTACTTTGCAACACTGTCTCTTACCAATAGTTTGCATTGCCACTAGGCTGTTTTGTCCATGTATTAGAACATAGAGATGTTTTGTCCATGTATTAGAACATAGAGGGTGATTTAGTGCGGTTTGATGGTAGTTATTTCATGTTTCTTCACAGTTCAAATTCACATCATTGGGGTGCATACAGTAGGATCAAGACATTAATCATGTATCGCCTTCCACAGATCTCATAACAGTATAGGATATATATATTATGGAGAAAAAATCAGTTCAGCTAGAGAACTGGAATGGCCATACTTAGCTTCAGAATGCTTTTTTACAGGTAGCTTCGATCTATTCTTTCCCTCAAAATAACTTTGATCTATTCTTAGTACATTCTGATGTAGTTTCTTAGAACAGTCTGATCAATTCTTACTTCACAGCAAGACAACTACCTAGATTCTGGATGCTTCATATTTTCTCTTTGTTTATCTAAAAAAAAAAATAGTTTTTTTGTTCAGTGAATGATGAGAATTTATTTGATTCCCTTTATCTTAGAGCTCCACGCATACTAGCTCAATCGGAAGCGACATGTGTTTTAGACAGAATTCTCCAAGACGAAGTGTTTGTGGTCGAAGTAGCTTACCAGTTGTACGGATCTTAAGAATCATCCCTTCAAATGTAAAGCGAACTTAAAGCTTATGTTGGGAGAGAGACATAATGGAAAGGAACCGTGAAAGCTTATTTCCAATCTGTTCTTTTTTTGACATTTAGAGACATGTATTGATGTGTATAGCCTGTATTGATGTATATAGTATTCAAAGGGAAAAATCACAACTGTAGGTTGCATACCAGGAGAGGCATGTTTATTTGGCAAGTTCTTTCTGATCTATGTGAAATTTATTTGCAGATCTATTTAAAGATCTTTGGTTATATAATAAATTTGGTTATTCAAGAAAATAAAGAATGCAATTGTTATACATTTAAATTATAGGGACATGTAGTTTAGCTTGCAATAGGAAGTTTATATTGTGCTTCTGTGACATGCTGAACTGTGAAACATATTTAATCTGTGACATGCTGAACTGTGAAATATATTTAACGCCACAAAACTGCACTTATCCTCACTGTTTTTAATCCATGTTCTTTTATTATTATGCAAACTGATCAAAATATTATTATTTTCCTATATATCTGTATTAAAACCAGATAACTCTAATAATCCAGGCCTACTGTCGATTTTATCTCCTTGATGTACTAGGTGCCTATCAGATCTTTTCCTTCAATCTTTGGAGTACTACTAGAAAAAGATAACCTCCATTGGGTTTGAATGGGTTGCAAATAAGTTCTTAGGACTAGAGCATGAAAGCCAGGTAAGAGTTAAGACTAAGAGGCAATCTCTGCTCTATTCATTGTCTGTTTAGTTCACTATCAAAGCCAAATACTATTAAAATATGCAAACTGTCATTTGATCAATTTTTATGTATCGTTCCAATAAAGCTTTCTTACCAATATAGCATGGAATCCATAATTCTTAGGTTCGTTTGTAATAATTCCTTGGCCATTCCATTATTTAGGTTCAAGAGAAACAACTCCTACATAATATGATAACTTATTTTGAGCTATGATACCAGAGTGCCCTTTAGTGTTCTTTATATCCTTTCAAAAAAAAAATTCAATGCTGTGTGATATGTACACTGATAGTGGTCCATATATTGTTAGCTAAATCGCTTTTCACCAAATACTAGATTTATGTGTTCCATTGCGCTCAGCGGATAATTCTCCCTTTGCATAAATCCTCTTTAGTCATTGGTTCCTACTATTCTGCCCAAATGTTCAGGTATATCTTAAAGAATTTTATACCAAAAACTTACATATTTTTCTATGCATTTCGGAAATACCTCCACCACTGAGTGAGGCGATATTTCATTTTCAGAACACCAACCTATTTAACACAGTTACTTTTTCTTCAACTTACACAGTCGTGCATTGCGAGCAAGGTGTTCTTTCAGTGCTTAGAACTATCTATCTTCAGTTCTAAGTCATGTGTGTACGCCCGTCTCCTGTTTATATCGACCCACAACTACTCATGCTGTTTACTGAATACTTCTTACAATTGTGTGTGCATTTTTGTTTTGTGATGATTATCTACAGAGTGGCTTAGATAGTCCATCATATTTTCCCTGCTGTTGTGTGCTTCAGGAATTGACTATCTTAGTGTGCTTAGGCTAATTTTGTACTTCCACTTTTCATCCCTGCAGAATTTATGATGCCTTGGATCTTCTACTGACCTCTTGGACTCCTTTTTCATCCGTTGGTTATTCGAGTACGCCGTGTCCGAATGCCCACTTGCCAGTACTTTTTTTTCCAAAAAAAAAAGAACTGACGAAATTTCCACAAATAACCACCGAAAAAAATATGAGAAATATATCAAAATGCTAGGTAAAAATAATAACTATTGTCGGCACAAAAACAAACATGTTTGAATAAATCAAATTGGCCGATATTTGGACAATTTTATGGAAAAATACAACCATACTATGCTCATATAACAAGTTCCCTCCGATTATAGAGCTAAATTAAATATTTAGGTCAAAATGCAAACAGATCATACCATTTCAAAATGGTTTATATTTATAGATAATATAACTTAATTCTCTCCAAATATGCAGTCAAATTCAATAAATGTTCAATTTGGTTAACATACTTCGAGGTAATTATAATACATTTCCTCCGACTAAGAAATAAAATAAAATATTTGTTGCAAACTGGAAACATATTTTACCATTTCAATTTAGTAGTATTAAAACAATGTCAGTGCAGAGTTGGGAATTTCTGATTCTCATCTCCCTTTCGTTGTCGATTGCTTTGCCCGACGCATCTTGCAACCCATATTTATATGGAAACGACTTTCATCTACTTTCTATTTGTTTGCCCATTTGTTCAAACCTACACAGCAACAAGTCCTCTCTTATACAAAAAATAATAATATCCGGACTCAAACCCTCCAACAATTATTCACAATATGTAGCACTTAAAAAACAAAAAACTACATCACATTCTCTCATCAAGGGCGCGGCGTGTCGCCGCGCCGATTTAATATTTCAGAAATGCTCAACAAAAATGCTGCCTATTCATAACAAAATAAAAACATGTTTCAACCTGCAAAGATGTATGAAAATTTGTAGAGCTATTGCATTCCATACATGATTGATGAACTTTACAATAATTTAAAAAAAAATCCAAATTGGAGAAATTTTACACACAAAGTAAATGCATTTCCACCAATTTTATAAAATCGAATTTAATAAACGCTCACATAATATATTTCCTCCGATTATTGAGGTACATTAAATTTTTAAAGCAAAATACTAACTTACTGCATCCTTTCATACAGATTACTGTTTACGAGTAATTTAACTAAACTCTCTCCAACTACGCATATAGCATTAATAAATGCTAAAAATAAATCAGTATTTCCACATACCCGTAATATATTCCGTCTTATTACAGTGCTAAATACTATAATTATGGCAAAATGGAACTAAATTTGACCATTCCAATTTAGCTAACATGTTTACAAGCAATATAACTTAAATCTATCTAATTATGTACTCACATTTCTAAAAAAAAAATGCTTGACTACATAAATATTTCGAGAAAATACAAATTTGATCCCTCTAATTACACAATGATTTCAAATTTAATTCAAACTAAGTACATTACACAAGTTATAACTATCACCTTTCCTTACAATAAATCTGAAACAACTAAAAAAAATACACAAATTATCGCAAAAAATATTCTCATTAACCGCGCGGCGTGACGTTACGGAATGATTTCAAATTGAATTTAAACTAAGTATACATTACACACATTATAACTATAACCCTTCCTTATAATACATATAACACACTTAAAAAAATACACAAATTATCAAAAAAAAAAATTTCTCACTAAACGCGCGGCGTGACGCCGCGCAAAATATAACTAGTAGTGCAATAATAGTTCATGCATTTTGGGAACTAGAATATAATATTAGATGTAGCAAGCATGAATTAGCCACATACTATGATTTATGCAATGATTTAGCCATATCGCACAATTCTCATTTTTTTTAATATTTGAAGATAAAATCGGTGGTAACATATGCCCCTCGAGGTCTGGATGTGAATGGGACAATCCTATATCGGATCCACAGCTCAAAAATATATTTACGCGTTTTTTTACCGTATCCATGATGTTGATAAGGACTACTGTACTAGATATCTTTTCCTGTACAACCGGAAAATTACTCAGCCGTCAAATTTAAAAGCTGTTGAGGCTTCGGCTTGGATAGTAACCGAGCTTCCGAAAAATCTGCAAAGAGCTACTACGGCCGTTAGTAGTATCCCGCGGTGCCGCTACAGACGCATCTTATCCCGAGTGCGGCGATATGGCGCCCGTCCTACAGGTAGGACTTTATCGCTACCGTTTGAAACGGGCCCGGATATGCGCACTAGGCCGTATGCGAGTTTCCAATACAAGTGCCTGAACAGTGACTCGTACTGGGTTGGAACTTTTTTTTTTTGAAATTTTTCACCACATATATTAAGTCAGCAAGCCGGCTCATTAAAAACCCTCCAGTTCCTTTCGGTATCCTGGTAGGGAAAAGAGCGCATCTAAAGCTTGCCGCTTCTCAACGTTCAAACATGTTTACATCATTTGCTAAAATACCCAGAATGCAATCTGGGGGATCCTCATGCCACACAACGGAATGAGATCCAGTATCTAAGCTAGCAATGCAATGGGCAACATGGTTGCACTCTCTAGGGGTATAAGTGAAAATTACATGGGCAAAACCTCTAGCTAAGAAAGAGCATTCCTCAAAAATTGCCGCAGCTGGACCAAGCGAGTTTCCTCCTTCCTTCATGACATCAATGACATCCAGGCAGTCGCTGTTGACCTCCACTTTGGTACATCCGAGCTGGCTCGCCAAAAGGAGGCCATCACGGAGTGCCCAAGCCTCTGCCATGTTCGCATTGCTGCCAGTGTCGATGGGGCAGCAGCTCGCCGCGATGAAGGAACCATGATCGTCGCGGATCACCGAACCCGACCCTCCTCTCATCGATACCAAGGAGAAAGCGGCATCCACATTCAGTTTGACGTATCCCTCCTTTGGGGCTTCCCATCCATGCATATGTCGTCTTGCGTTCCTTTTCTGCGCCCTAGAATTATTCAGAGCAAGAGCAGCGACCGCTTGGGCCGTCCTCGCTGGTTTCTGTACTATTTCCTCATGCACTATCCGACGCCTCTCCCACCATATATACCAGCATGCGGTAGCAATGAGCTCTTTCTGTCCCAAGTCATCCATGGTTGGCGAGGGAGCCTCCGGTTCTCGAAGCAAGGCCTCTAAAACTCCTGAACCCTCACGGTCGAGGGTGCATGCCGCAGCAATTTTTGTGAATAGACCAAGGTTCTCCCAGATCTCGACAACTCTGGAGCACTTGAAGAAAGCATGGGCGGTGTCTTCACAGTGAACAGAACAGATAGGACACATGCTACTTGTGATTATGTGTCTATTTGCAAGCACTGCCGGAATAGTACCGTGTAGAAATCTCCAACAATTTTTTTTGATCTTCGCCGGGACACGCAACGACCACACCTTTGCCCAAACCGGGTTTGCCTCAGCTGCTCCTTGCTCATTTGTTCTCAACAATTTCCTCCCATGTTGATGATCCCATTCAGTATAATATGCAGACCGGACAGAAAATATCCCCTTTTTTGTATAGTTCCAGGATACAAAATCCTCCATCATCCCAACAGCTAAAGGGATTTTCATAATTCGGGTGACATCAACACCAAAGAAGAGAGATCGGAGGAGTTCTCCATCCCATGTTCTAGTAGTAGGATCAATCAGTTCCGACACTTTTGTGTACACTATGTTTCCCCTTGGTGTGAGAACCTTCCGTGATGGACTAGTAGGGATCCAAGCATCCTCCCAGATGTTGGTATCGTTTCCATCCCCAACTCGCCAAACGTGCCCTTTTTTGAAAGCTTGGACCCCATACCAGATGCTCTGCCAAGTGTAAGACAAGCCCTTCTTCAATTCAGCTTTGAGAAGATCACCTGTTGGGTAATACTTGGCTCGGAGTACCTGTGCACATAGTGAATCTGGTTCACATATAAGTCTCCACGCTTGTCTCGCTAGCATGGCCAAATTAAAACAATGAAGATCCCTAAACCCCATTCCTCCTTTTTTCTTGGGCACACACATCTTCCACCAAGCAAACTAATGCATATGTTTCTGATTGTCGTCATCTCCCCACCAGTAACGGGTCATAGCATCTGTGATCCCTTTTATTACTTGTTTCGATAGTTTGAAAATAGACATCGCATATGCGGGGATTGCTTGAATCACCGCCTTCAACAACACTTCCTTACCACCATATGATAACAGTTTCTCCTTATACCCTGCCAGCCGAGCACACACCCTATCAATAAGGTGCATAAAACAGTCCGTTCTATCCAGGCCAATCAGTGGTGGCAACCCTAGGTACTTTTCCGTAATGGCTTCTGTAAGAATATTGAGCTCCACACAGATTTCCTCCCTTGCTTCTACCAGCGTGCAAGGGCTAAAGAAAATGCTCGACTTGGCCTCACTAACCATTTGACCCGAGGCCATACAGTACGTCTGGAGCACATGCTTGAGAGATCTTGCATTACGCATGTCAGCCTTCATCAAAATGAGCGAATCATCTGCAAATAGAAGGTGCGATATTGCTGGTGCATTGCGACATACCTTGACCCCGATCAGATTCCCACTCTCCTCTTCGTGTCGCAATAGAGCCGTTAGGCCTTCTGCACATAGAAGAAATAGATAAGGTGAGAGGCGATCCCCTTGTCGGAGGCCTGGTGTTGGTGTAAAGTGTTTTGTTTCTCTTCCATTGAACCGGACACTGTATTCCACAGAACTCACACACTACATGATGAGCTTTATCCACTCAGGATTGAAGCCCAAACGAATCAGGATCTTTTCCAGGAACCTCCACTCCACTCTATCATATGCTTTGTGCATATCCAGTTTTATAGCACAAGTACCGAATTTCCCCACCTTCTTGTTTTTTATGGCGTGATATGACTCAAAAGCAACGAGAACGTTATCGGTGATCATCCGTCCCGGGACAAACGCACTCTGAGTAGGTGAGATGATGTCTGGTAGGTTGCGTTTCAATCTAGCAGCAAGGACTTTTGATATTACCTTGTATAGGACATTGCACAGACTAATAGGTCGGAATTGTGTGACTTTCTCCGAATTATCAACTTTAGGAATCATAACAATCGTGGTATTGTTCCACCCACTAGGTATCGTCCCTGAGTTGATAGCATTGAGAACTTCATCCGTTAACTCTTCTCCAATTAGGCTCCAATAGCGTTTGTAGAAAATTGCGTGTAGGCCATCCGGCCCTGGAGCTTTAAGGTCCCCAATATTGAACATAGCTTTTTTGACCTCCTCTCGAGTGTATGGGGCACAAAGAATATTGTTCATCTCTGAATTGACACACGGTTTTACCTTTTCCAAAACATCCTCGTCCGGCTCCGGTACTTCTGCCGTGAAGAGGTTTGTAAAATAGCCCCTGATGTGGGCAGCAAGCTCGTCACCCCCTTCAATAGAATTTCCATTATCATCAATAAGTTTGTTTATCAGGTTCCTCTTCTTCCTTGCTATGGCGAAGTTATGGAAAAACGACGTGTTCCGATCTCATGATTTCATCCAATTCGCCCGGCTTCTTTGGACCCAGCTTATTTCCTCCTGTTCATGCATGTTCTCAATTTCAAGCTGTAGATGTTGCTGTCTTGCTGTTGCTTCGTCAGACAAAGGGCCTGCAAGCACAACATTCAGTTCCTTCGTATTGGGTTGGAACCTTGCCTCCGTGATGGGCTTCGTAACCTAGAAATGGGTCGGGATTCGGAACACATGCGTGAACAGTACAGGGGCAGATCAGCATATTCTTTTCCTTCTTAATTTGGATTGAAATAAAAGTCACTCAACCGTGTTATGATTAGAGATAAAATATATATGAAATATATGTGCGTCGACGAGTAGATTCCATTCCAGTGATTGGTTTCGAGTTTCGTCGACTCTAACTTCTTAATTTTAGATCAAAATTTACAGATTTTTTTGACGAATTTTGCCAAATTCATCGCACTTAATCGACCGTTTAAAATTTACTTTCACGAGTAGATATAACTCACCCTTCCCCACAACTTTCACGTTGTAACTTTTTTGTTTCGATAGATAAATACATATTTTCTGTAATGTATGTAGGAAAACACACATACTAGATAGAAAATATCAATATGTCAGTCGAAACATAAAATCTACAACGTGAAAGTTGTGGGGAAGGGTGAGATACATTTACTCGTGAAAGGAAATTTCAAACGGTCGACTGAGTGCGATGAATTTGACAAAACTCGTTGAAAAAACAGTGAATTTGGATCCAAAATTAAGAAGTTAGAGTCGACAAAACTCGAAACCAATCACAGGAATGGAACCTACTCGTCGACATGCGTATATTTCATATATCTTTTACCTCGAATCATAACACATGTTCTAATCGCTAGGCTATTTTCTACTTACCAATTAATCTAGGTTTACTTTAGGCTTAAAACCGGGTCTGTGTCCTCTGCTTGACCTAAGGCGGCACGCTACCATGTTACTTAACACGTATCCGCTTCTGACATGTTCGCCCGTACAGCTCTGTCAGGCCGACGTGCGGGTACATGGAACACGGAGACACTAGCTGTCTCAACTGTTCTGGCACAGGAATCTACCGTGCTATACTGTGCCATACGAGCCAAGCGCGTATAGGCTGCTGCGCATACCCGCAGAGAATACGGACAGATATCGAACATCTCCCTGATTGGACGCCGAGGATTAAGTCCGACCTGTCGGACGAGCTGCGTTACGCTTATTCGATCTTATCCCGTCCTTTCCTTTGCATCCCTGTTCTTTCTTTTCTCGTCTCCTTTTCGAGGCGACGCTCGTGCAACCAAGTGACAATTCTTCGAGATTTCATTCTCCCCATCTGTCGGGATGTAACACCGGGTACCCCAAAGTTAATGGTTTTACGGAGTTAATAAAAGAGAGAAACTGGAGATATATGAGTAAAAGATAAAGGAAAAGCAAAAGAGACCAGCCTGGGCCGAGATTGGCTGTGCCCAGGCCGGAATATCGTATGCTAGCCCGAAATAGGCCTTTACCGACATATCCATGCCCTGGTGATACTGTTCACCCGACATCCCCGGCACTGTTCATCCGAGATACCCGGCACTGTTCATCCGAGACCTCCCGGCACTGTTCATCTGAGACACCCGGCACTGTTTCATCCGAGATACCCCGCACTGTTCATCCCGAGAGACCCCCGGCACTGTTCACTGTTCATCCGAGATACCCCCGGCATTGTTCATCCGAGATACCCCCGACACAGCCGAGATACCCCGGTACTGTTCATCTGAGATACCCCGGGGCTGTTCATCTGAGATCCCCCGGCACATCCGAGATACCCCGGTACTGTTCATCCGAGAGACCCCGGCACTGTTCATCCGAGGCACCCGGCACTGTTCATCTCGAGATACCCCCGGCACTGTTCATCCGAGACACCCCCGACACATCCGAGATACCCCGGCACTGTTCATCTGAGGTACACGGCACTGTTCATCCGACATACCCCACGAAAATGTTCATCCGAGACACCCCGACACTGTTCATCCCTGACACTATTCATCCGACCTATCCGGCTGCTACCGCTACTTTGACCGAGACCATGTCCAGCATCCGGCATCCGGCTCCCGGCATCCGGCACAACCAGGTACTGGGACGCCCCCAGCTCGTACCTGGTACAGTTACCAGTTGAACAAGCAGGAACAAGACAAAGATGATGACACAGACATCATGGTTGCAGTGCCTATGATGTGACGAGAGTACAACTACATGGCGCGTGCATAGTGCTGACAAGACCCCATCAGTCAACTCAGCAATAGTGCGACGAGACCCCAGTAGTCAAATCATGTACAGTGTTTGTATAGTGACATGCGGGCCACCCCTTGTCCCCTGGGCTTTCCCTATATAAGGAGCACCAGGGGAACGCTCCCAGGACGACGCCCCTGCGCGGGCTCACTCTCTTCTTCTCCCCCCGCTCACATGGAGCTCCTCCTAGCTAAGACCTCTTAGAGGCAACCTACGCTCAGCTCATGGAGCGCTTGTACCAACCATATGCAGAGAGGAGAATACACAGAGTAGGCTAGATGCTGCAGTAGGGGTTTTATCTCTCACGAGAGCCCCGAAGCAGGGTAAATCCCCGTGTTGATCTGTTCTTCCGTGTGTGCTCCTTAGCGCGCTATCCCTCCCCGAATCGTCTAGCGTCCATCGGCCCCAAACTTAAGCCTACTCCTAGGCATCTGTTGTTCAATACCACGACACCATCACTTGATCATCGAGCATGCATGTATGCTATCAGGCAATCGATTTTTTCTTCTTCTTTCGCTCCAGATCATTAGCTTGCTGATTTTTCTTATCCAATCTCCTTTTCTTACCCGCAGAACGTATAATTTTGCAGCACGATTTGGCAATCAAAGTGAAGATCAGATCCTGGTTTTCTTGGCTGGTGCGTTCGCATGGTCGCCGGAGTATTCATACGCCTCACATGTAGTAGTATTATTTGCGTACATTGATTCGATTTGATTTGCCTTCGTTTGCCCCGTTATTTGAGCAGGAAGCCTTAATCAAGATCTGGTACATTAGATGAATCTTTACCTATACATGGATCTTAATCAAGATATCATCCTCAAGATTTGGTACATTAGATGGATCTTCGCCAAGGTATAACTTCCTGACTGTCTCCCTTTTTTTAGGAGGTAGGGTACGGACGTACGGTATACATGTAAGGCGACGCGGAGAACCATGAGATGCAATTTTTCAGTAAGATATGAGGATAATATCTTCCCCGGATGTGCATATTTATCAATCAAATTTGTTATAACTTTATACACTTAGGTTTTACGGTTGGCATGCCGGCAAGTTCTACATGAACTTGGTCCGTCATACAACCATGAATGTCGATGAGATACATCCATCTTTAAAAAAATCACGGTTGTTATTCCGGCAATTTCTTATATGATCTAAGTCGTTTTTACGGTTGGCGTGCCGGCAAGTTCTACATGAACTTGGTCCGTCGTACAACCATGAATGTCGATGAGATACATCCATCTTAGATTTTTTTCCCAGTTGTCATTCCGTCAATTTATGATATGATTTAGGTCGTAGAAACACGACAATGCATTTTTTAAATAAATTCCACTATCTCACTATTGACGTTCAGGCAAGACTATGTACGACCTTGGTCCATCGTAAAACCATGAGTGCCAATATGTGTGTATGGTATTTTTGCTATCATTTCTTTTACTATTAAAGTATTTTTATGAGATTATCATCACTTTGAAAACTCATGATTTGATCACATTATAATTTTGGAGTGATGATATTTTTAATGTTAGAAACATGAACTCTCTCATAGTTGGCGTTCCGGCAAGTCCTCATATAGTCATATGGGCTAGGTCCATCGCACAGATGTTGAGTCAGAGTAATGCTACATGTTTTTTAAATAATAAATTCCACTGTCTCACTGTTTGCGTTCCCACGAGTTTCTATATAGTACTAGTAAACATGCGCGTGCACGCACGTCTCGGCTAATATAAATCCCATTTACAGTGTAGTGAGTTTTTGTTTAGCAATATATGTCGTGGCTAAATCTTATAATAATGTGCGAGCAGCATGTAATCCACACATGTTGCATCACTTGAAATTCAGAAAGCATAAAACAATAGTTATTGTTTGCATAAACCGTGCAGTACAAGAGCAGTTCGAATAGATAGTTTAAGTAACAATTATATAGTATTTATATAATTCAGAAGGCCCATCAATTTAACATCCAAAGACCACATGATGACCTTCATGATTACAAAGATTTATGATACAAATTTTAATATACTAATATACGAAATAAAATCTATGCAAGAAATCTTTATACTCTTGTAAAAATATTCAAAAGCATTAAATAATCATAGCAAAATACTTATTTTTCAAACACCCCCGATCAAACAAATCGGGCAGGACACGCATCGGACACATCTTCTGATCGGAAAAAGAAAAAGAAAAAATCGGACAGCCCCACACGGCCACACTCACAGACTCACTTTCCTCGTCTCCATTCTCCAATCTCTCCACACTCTCACCTTCCACCGCCCCCGCGACGACCTCACCCTCCCGAGACGGCCCGACCTCTCCCTGCTCTCCGGCGAGCCCGACCTCACGGCGTCCATCCTCGACCCCTCGGCCGCTCGCAGCGGGAGGACGTCCAGCACCTCTGCGCTACCGCCGTCGCCATGGTGCAGGCCGTGAGGGAGCAGGGCCTCCTCGCGACGCCCGTGCCTACTTCGCGGCCGCGGCCGCCGCGCTCTCCCCGATCGCGCGGACGGGGCCCGTGGACGCCTACAGCCTCGTCGCCGGCGTGCTCCTCGCGTTCCTCTCCTCGGCGGTGTCCGCGCTCCCTTCCACCGTCGCTCGCGCCCGCGGCCGCCAGGTCGCCCCTCCCCTTGGCCTCCACTGCCAGCGTACTCCCCTACTCCGCAACCCTCGTCGATTTTGGTCGCTGAAGAGCCCGATGAGGCTCTCGAGCTCGTCATGCTCTTCTGTGGCTTCCAGTCCAGGTAAGCCTCGATCTTCCTCAGATGCAAACACAAATTTGGTTTTTGGGGAAATCAACTGTCAGTGTTTGTACTAACTGCGCTGAGAGCTTCAGGCATATACTTGAACAAATGCATGATGATTCGATTTTGCATATGCAGGTCCTCGACGCGCTAGGCGAATCGGCTGCGTGTGTCGGCGCATTACTCTTGGATGGCACATGTCCCTGAAGCCCAATTTGAGTCGCGGAACGTGCCATAGGATTTCTGAAAGGTTCAGTTAAGTTCTCAGATTACTCTTAGATCTTGAATTGGGATTGCGGTATAAACAGGGTTATTATTAGTTCTCAGATTTGGTCGTTCATGAAATGGCTTATGTAATTTGCAGGCTTATGTATATTTGGATCTTTTTGGTGAATTATTCCATCCCCGTCAGTAGAAGACACGCATTGTGAAGACTTGACCTCCCACCAATTGTTCCTATTTAAGTATATTGACAAGTAAGTTTAATGTTACCAGTTCTATAGTTGCGGCATGTTTTACTATTTTATGTCTTCATATTTGCTATTTTTTCTTAGTTTATTAAGCACTATACGTACGGTAATCTGTCAGATAACTCGCCGCCCTTTGTTTCCTATTTTTTTCACTTACCGTATGTCTTTGGCTTAAATATCTGTGCAAGAATCAGGAGTAATTTGTTTTAGTGGTGAGTTAGATTTTAGTTGGCAACTTATCATATGTAGTATGACCGGGTCTCTCATAAAGCAGTATTCTCAATATTTGAAATCACGTAATTCTGCTCAAGTTGTGAGCTGCTGTCTAACCAACAATTCAAATAGACTGAACCAACGTGCGACAGTGATTACCTAGCAAAGTAGAGTGTGATCCAAACAATTCAGAAATACTTACCTTGATGGTTAGGAAGGAAATTCAGAATTTTTTGGTAACAAGATCGAGTTATATTATAACAACAGGTTATTAAAAATTACAAGATTGATTCCATCCTCCTATAATTGCTATCAAAGATAAGGGTTTACATGTCATAATACTCCAACTACAACTGTGATTTTCATACGTGGGCATGAGGACATTCTGTCATCTGCTATCTGCGACCCGCGCTACTGCCAGTGGTGTTTCTGCTGTCGGCTAGGTAGTAGCAGTCCGGAGCTATTTGTTGGGCCAGGAAAAAGAAATGATTTATTTGTTCCCTGCAATAGTTTAGTAAACAACATCAGTATCCCTAGAGCAATATAGAGGCGTAACAACATCAGTAGTATAGTTTGGGATTGTAATTCCATAGAGTGATTCCTATGACGATGTTTATTCACTCTTACCTTAATTGAGCAGTAGTGGTGTCCAGCTGCAAAAAGCATGCTCACGTGTACACGATGCCTCTTTAGTGTCCATAGTATATGATGACTAAAACCTGCAGTCAGAACACATATGTTGTTACCATAAAAAGTAGTTATGTTGACACAACAACATAGATGGAAATAAATCATAGAAGAACGCACCTGCCTTACATCTCTAAAACATCTCTATAGACTATGTTCTTCGTGCTTTTCCCGGTCTTATCAACCTCCATGTTTGGCTTGGCTAAGATATGTGTCGTATTTCTTAACACACCCCTAGACAGTGCAACATACAACTGGCCATGTGAGAACACAGGCTCGGGAAGGTAAATACCAACGTTTGGAATAGTTTGTCCTTGTGCCTTGTTAATGGTCATCGCAAAACTTAGGCGGATGGGGAATTGTTTTCTCTTCAACTTAAAGGGAAGTGATGTGTCCTCCGAGGGTGACATAGGAATTCTAGGTATAAATACCCTCTTTCCAGCATGCTGGCCACCAACAATCTCCGCATCGATTGCATTATCCTGAAAGGCTCTGATCATAAGACGTGTTCCATTGCATAGGCCATTATGGGGGTCGAGGTTCCGGAGCAGAATCACAGGGCAGTTGATTTTTACTCTCAAGACATGCGGGGGCAATCCATTTGGTGTGATCGAGTTCAGAAGATCAATCGTGTAATTATTTTGGAAGTCATCCTCGGTAGAGTCGAAGCTATGGTATACCTTTTCTTCGCCCGGAAATCTTGAGATCATCTTGTCATTCAGGTCATCCACATGCTCGTTTTTGGTCGAGAGAATTGCGCGTGTGCTCATGTACTCTCTCGACCTAGCATTGGCCTGCAGAGATGGGAAGACATCTTCGATGAGCTTGTTAATAGACGCATCATCCTCTGTATAACCAATCACAATCTCGTCAGGGAGACGCACATAGTCGTCGCCAATTGTTTCCTCCGTTCCATTTCCTATCCGTAGGAGGTAATCGGAGAACCAAGGGTCCGCTGTGCCCGCATATTGCGTGTGAGTCGTATCTTGCGTGTCTTGTCCCACAGATAGGATCTCAGTAGTGTAGCATCTGTGATCTGTGCTCTTGTCCCTCGTGTCACAACAGGGAGGACCTGCCTGAAATCCCCACCAAAGACGACAACCTTTCCACCGAACGGCAAAGGACATCCCATTATATCCTGTAGCGATCTATCAAGTGTTTCAACTGCTTGACGCTTTGTCATAGCGACTTCATCCCAAATTATCAAAGATGCCTGCTTAAGCAACTCCGCCGTACCACTCTGCTTTGTGAAACCACACATGCTGTTGTCAGTGAGCTTGATTGGAATTTTGAACCTAGAGTGTGCAGTCCGGCCTCCAGGCATGATAGACGCTGCTATACCCGATGTAGCAGTTGCGATCGCTATTAGCCCCATGGAACGCACCTTCGCAAGCAATGCCTTGTACAAGTACGTCTTTCCAGTGCCTCCTGGACCATCAAAAAGAATATCCGGCTCTTTTGGTTTGTCACATGATCCATTATTTCATTGAAGCCAGCCAGTTGCTCCTTGTTTAAAGAACTAAATATATCTAGATGTTCTTGGTCCACTTGGACTTGCCTCTCCTCTGCCACCTCTCTATACCCAGCGTCAGCAGTAGCATATGTCTCAACCAGATCCGGAAGCCCATAGCTTTTAATATCCTTGCCCATGGATTGCACCAGATCCTTGATATCTCTAAGAACCATCTGCTCAAGGGCTGCCTCATTAGTTTGAGTGCGGCGGTAATCCTCGGACATCGATTCTAGATGTTTGTCCCACAACTGACGGATATGTGTGGCCTCACAGAATACCAATATAGTCGCAAACAACCGTCTAAGAGCAGAAGGCATCTGAAATGTGGCTGCCTCCGTCATGCAATCATCTAGTGTCCTGTCATGCTCAATGAGGCCTAAGTGCTCACACGCCTCCCTGAAAGAATTGCACAAATTTCCATGTACTGTTTTTAAATCATCAAATGATGTGGCACCTCGGACATGACTTAGTAGCACACGCAAGTAGTACCTCTCTCCTTCAGCAGGATGTGCATGCACAAGTCTTCCTATTGTGATCTCTTGTTTCTTCTATTCTGCCACTTCTTATTCCCGATATCCATCTGTAATGTTCTGGAAACTCTCTGTACAACCATTTCCGTGCCGCCGGAAACTTCCTGTTCATCTCAAAGTACTCGGTAAGCATGGATTTGGAAGAAGATGGTCGAGCAACAACATCTGACAGATTTGCATCCGCCTTAAATGCAACTGTATGCATGTTTGGCAAATGAAGCTGGAGCTGCAACACAGATGGACTGACACCGAACATCTTAAAACCAAAAGTCCTGTAAATAGCCTCTGGAGGAGATATATAGCGTGCATCCCTATATTGTCGAATTTCATTGATGATGCCCCCATCATTGATAATATCTTGCTCGCATGCAAATGATGTTTTGTCATGCCCTTTGTAAATGTACTTGAACAAGTACTTGACTGCCTTGATGCTGGAGCATGCTTCAACGTTAATGTGACAGTTGTACGCATGAGCAGAAATGGGTTGTAAGGGACCACCCATCTATTGTCCAAAGTTGCTCCTCTTATTTTGACCTGACGTCCATTCTCCCTCCTTCTGTAGATGGGATATGAGTCTTGCCCTTGTTGTATAGCATCGCAAAATAGTCGAGGGTATTTAAACCGACACTTTCCCTCAACCATGCAAGGACAACTTTTCTTCAACTCACCACATGGTCCGTGCAACATGTGTTTGACGACCAAATCATGGAGAACAGGGTACTTTTCTTTGTCAGGTATCTCTGCGCTTATCACGTGATCATAGTCATCTGGTGTCCTTAACTTGCTGTTTGCTTTCATGATTAGGATATGCTCATGTGGGAGACCACGTTTCTGAAACTCTGTGACATGTACATAAGCTGCGACCTCTCCGAAATGCTTTGTTTAGTCAGTAGGTCCATCATATCTCGCTGTTTAGCTCTATATACTCTTGCCACCAAGTCTGGACGGTCTTGTGGCAGTTGCCCAGGCAGCAGCTTCTCAGTTATCTCCTCCAATAGGGGTTACATGTCATCGTGATAAAATAATCCGGTTTACCCCACCGCTGAACTATTGCCATTGCATCCAAGAACCTACGCTGCATGTCACGGTCACCGCCAGGAAACGTGCGTGGTAGCACGATTCTCTTCCCGATCCGATCACCACGTGACTCACCGCAATTACGGTGTCAACAAGACCCTATGATAAACCATTAGTTCATGCCAATTAGCATACATGGTTTAAGCAAAGAAACATATATAATGTGTTAGAACAACACAAGCGTGTTACCTGGTACATGTATGCGCGAATGACCTTCTGATTCTCTGGCTTTGAGTACCAGTCAAGTCTCATCATCTCAATCTTTATGTACATGTCAACGGCCCACTGTTGGAAAAGGCGCCCCCGAACAAGATGATGTTGAAAAGCTTCTTCCGAATCTGTAGCTTGAAGCAGTAGTACTCCCTTGCGCTCACAAATTTCCTGGATTGTGTTCCATTCATCTCATTGTCACCAAAATCGTCATCTGGGTTATCCTCGTTGTCATCTAAAAGTTTATTGACAACATTAAAATTTGCATGATAGAATCAAAAGAATTTACACAACATCAATGAGGACCAGTACCTGCAGGACAATCACCGACATGGTCTTCATGTTGTGTGGTATGATCAACATATTCTGTATAATCATGTTATCATGTCAAAAGATGGATCGACGACATTAAAATTTGCATGATAGAATCAAAAGAATTTACAGAACATCAATGACGACCAGTACCTGTAGGACAATCACCTGTTTGGTCTTCATGTCGTGTGGTATGATCAACTTATTCTGTATAATCATGTTATCATGTCAAAAGATGGATGACTGTATTAAGTTTGCTCAAAACAAAAGTTGATTGACGACACTAAAAATTACATTATAGAATCATTAGTCAATACCTTCCGGACAATTCGCCGTTTGGTCTTCATTTCATGTGGTATGATGAACGTGTTCTGCATAATAATGTTAACATGTGAAAAGATGGATGACTGAAGCTCTGTCTTATTTTATCTAAAAATTGGATCAATACTGCACATCAAACCTGATAGAAATTGAGAGGATTGGTCTCCTTGACGCGCAGAACTCTCCACTGAATCCTGGTTCATTTCATCAGGGGGCTCAATATATGGCACCCGACGATTCCAACCTGTCTCCCCATGTGGGAAGAATAGTGGATATGACAAAGGGTCGTAGCAGCCATAGTATGCTCTAATATACAGGGGACGGTCCCCTCTTTTTCCACAAACGACAACACTCCTATCAAAGGTATTTTGAGGGTCGCTCCCTTCGACCCATATTGCTGCCACTTCTGAAGCAGTTGGCGCATTGTACCTTCTTTGATCACGCTTGATATCTGTGTTTAGTGAGATCCTGTACTCATCTAGATTCTCAACAGCACCAAGACTCTTAAAAACTTGAGCATAAGGATTATGCTTTAGAATTGCCAGAATCTTTTGTATGAGATCTAGCCTAAGATTTGGAGACCTCTTAACCCTGTGCATCAGGTTTTCATCTGTATCGTATATATACAGCTGCAAATGCCGAGGGCCATTATCAGCAGACAACAGAGCTTCAAGAGCGTGGTACAACCCCCCACATGCACGAAATGTATAGACGCCGGTTCCTGTTGCAGTGCTGACTCGGCGATCAAGAGTGACACCAAGACTTGTGAATGAGAAGTGAGAGTTGAAGTACCGTATATTATCTCTGAAATATTTAGCGTCTTCGTCATCTTGACTTGTAAACAACCTTTTCAATTCTTCATCTAAATCAGGAGTAACTACACCCACTTTCCCTTTTCTACAACAAAATGCAGGCCCCTCATATTGGAACCGTTCAGCTCCACAGTGGCAGCAGTCAATAAATTTTCTAAGTACATGGTGATCTCTCGGCAGGTTCATATAAATCCTGTCATGAGGATCGTTGGTGGGAGTTCCATCAGCATGTTGCCGTTCCACTTGCACGGTTTCAAAATCAACATCTGCAATAGAATGGACATGTGCATTAATTATTGCACATAGCACTGTCTTATAATTTTATTGGCAGCAATATTTTACCTGGCTGGGCATACATCCTAGCTTCTTCATCTGGCTCGTGGTATGCACCATCTCCATGTTGCAATTGCTCCACGGGGTCTAGTAGGCAATATGTCACGTGAAACATCAATAGTTTGGTCGAAACCCGGCTGAAAGTAGTTTCAAATGTGGACGGCAATATATAAATTTATACCTTCAAAATTGGTTTGTTGAACAACTGGCTCAAATAGTCCATATGGATCATCCGTGTGTTCAATACAAATAATCTGTGGATTTTGATTGTTTTGAGCTGCATACGGGGACGATTCTATTCCTTCTATATTACCATTAGCTAGGGTCTTTTGAGGTTGATTCGAGCCAGAAGATGTCTCTATACCTGAATTAAAGAAAGATAACCCACATCATGTTGAAGTGGCCACAGGAACCCCATTTTTTGACTTAAAAATCGTTGTTGAAGTAACCTGCATAATCTCTTGCGCAATTTGGGATAGGTAGTCTGCTCGGTTGGGTTAGATCCAACCCTGACGGTAGTGTGAGATTTCCTGCAATGTGTTGACAATTGAGAAGTAGTACGGTCAAATACATAGAAATGATAAATTCGCACCAAGTTTACTGGAGAAACTAACCGTGATTTTCATTGATGCAATCTGGGATGTAGGTGTCGAGCAATGTACTGGGTAGTGGGTTCTCAACCTCTGACGCTTGTGTGAAGGGCACTGCATTGTCTCGCATAAACGAAGTGCTTCAGGTTAGTGATGATTATAGTGGTAGTGTTTCGACTTCCATAATTCAGGAGAAATGACATTACCTTGTGTGCTTGTTTGTGGGTCTCTCCCAAAAGTGTGAGGATTATAGTGGTACTCTCAAATTGTAGACATGGTCCTAGAACTGAATATAATTTTGAGCACTTTTATGTTTAGAAGCTTTCATCAGTTTATTTTGTAGCTGTCTTATGATTTATTATCTCGTGGTGCAGTGCTGCTGGAAGGAAATTATATTGGTACACAAGAGACTTGGTCGCATAAGAAGAGAAGAAAGTGCACCTGGCGTGTGCGGCTCCTGCTTGTCGAGATCGCCGGATCAGCAGGGTAGGACGGTTTATCGGCCGTCGCGTGCCGGCAAGGGCGCAGGACATGAACGTTCAATGACGGCGGCGGCGGCTGGGCCGCTGGCGCATGGCAGGGATCGGCTGGTCTTCGCTCAATCTCGGAGAGAGCAGATCATATCTGATCGTCTTTAAATTTCAATCTGTTCCCGCTCCGTATAGAGTTTTGCCTATTTCTGGAAACGTGAAGAGCAGCCCCGTAACTTTAGTGTTTATCGTAACTGCTGGGGATTCTAGCGCGATCGTGGGAGCGGAAACTTTCGTCCGTTCCTCCCATGGTCCACCTGGTGTTATTGTTAGATGTACCCCGCAAGTACTGTGGAGAAATCTGGACGGTTGGTTCTATTTTTTGTGGTCCTGATTGTTAGGTGGGAAGTCTTTGTGTAGGGTTCGCTGGGTGGCTGTAGCGGAACTGAAGTTCTCTCGTTTATTAGTAGTGGAGGAGCTTTGTCCGTCGCACAACTACTGGGAGAGCAATCAGCATGAGTGTAATGTAATTTTGTTATGTAGCTTATGGTTGGATCTGTTTTATTTTAACTCACGTATTTCCTCCAACTCTCTTTTTTTACAGGAAAAGTATTGACTCGTAATTAGAATAGTTGCTTATAAAGCTAGGTAACATACCGTGACATTTTCTTTTCATTTGAATTCAGCATTTCTTTATGCATATATATGGCATCATATAAGCTTTTGCACATATAGATGGCGCATGCTCAGGTGTTTGTTGCTTCGAATGAGCTATCCATTTATCAATTAGCCGACCAAAATTTATATGAGCCTGATACCAATAATAAGGTTAACCCGGTAATCAGCAAAGAGGTGCAAACACATGCGGATTTGACTCATCATCCTCGTGGGTAGAACTCGTGTTCTACTCTTAGTGATTACTCTTTTCATCTAGTCACAACTTTCCTCAAACCCGATTATAAAGCTTACACCTTGGGAACTAGGATGGTTGAAAAAGGGTCTCGGTTCGGACGTTCAAACTGTTGGATATGTTCATTGTATTAAAGGTTATGTAGAATGGTGTGTTTGTATCCTATATCATCATTCATTTTGTTTGAAAGGATAAGAGCAGAACCCAGACTACATAGATGGGGTCATTTATTGCTCACTCGGTGAATATGAAGTTTTTGATGCGTTGCTAAGACCACTACTGGAAATATGAGATCCAGAGACCAATAATTTTTTTTTGCAACCGGTGAGCGCGTCATGACCTTGTTTGACATTATCTAATGTTGGCATTTCTTTAGATGGAGATCCATACGAGGAATATGTTCACTCAGTTGATGATTTAGAACCTTGCAAGCTTATGCTACCAAAAAAATTTAGGCCTTTGAAATAATTTTATCATCTTAATCGTGAAAATGGGAGTGACACTTTTCAAATTTGGTGTGACCATTTTCACAACAAGCGAGAACAGACTTTGTCTTTTACCTCATGTACGTTGCAATTTTTAACGCTCTTTGGCTTGCTTCTACGTGGTTGTTGGTAGGGGTTTTACATTCTTTCTGGTGTTTTTGTTATGTCCTCGTTTAAGATCGCAAGATCTGTCTCGAAGAGGACATAACAAGAACACCGGGGCGAATGTAATTACCCCCACCGACAAGGCGACAACCATGTAAAACAGCCAAAGGACGATAAAAGCTGCAACATACACGTGTTGTTCTCGAAGGGAGGTAAAAGATGAAGTGTGTTGGTTGTGGAAATGGTCACACCAAACTTGAAAAATTACACTCCCATTTTCGCTATCGAGATGATAATTTTTTCCAAATGGCTTAATCAGAAAATTGGAAAGATAAGCTCGGAAGGTTCTAGATCATATACTAAGGGAACATATTCCTCGTATGGGTCTCCAAATAATGGATGGCCCAAAATTAGAAACATGTCAAGCAGGGTCACGGTGCGTTCACCAGTTGCAAAAAGAAAAAATATTGGTCTCTGAATACCATCTTTCCAATAGTGATATTAGCAATGAATCAGAAACTTCATATTCAGTAAGGGAGCAATAAATGGCCCCAAATATGTAGTCTGTGTTCTCCTCTTCTCCTTTTAAACAAAATGAATGATGATTTACGATACGAACTCCCCATTCTACATAACCTTTGATATAACCGAGACTCTTTTCAACCATCCTTCCTAGGGTGTAAGTTTATGATCGAGATTGGGAAAACTTGTGAGATGAAAATAATAATCACTAAGAGTAGACCTTGAGTTTTACCCACGAGGATAACGAGTCAAATCCGCATTGGTTTGCACCTATTGGCTGATCACTGGGTTAACATCTTTATTTGTATTAGGCACATATAAATGTTGCTCGCCTAATTGATAAATTGGTAACTCATTTGAAGGAAAACACACCTAACCATGCGCCATTTAAGTGTGCAAAAGACATAATAAATATGATTCCATATATACCCATAAAGAGAATGCTGATTTAAAATTTAAAATAAAAGGCCACAGTATGTTACCTAGCTTTATAAGCAACTAATCTCGACCAACCAGTCAATGCTGATAAATATGTACATCCGAGGAAGATGTGTGCACAACAGTAGAGGCGTGGTGAGTTTGGCGCTAGGCGAGTTCGCGATCAAGCCAACAGAGTGGTAAAAAATGAGCGGGACAAGAACTACGCTACCCCGACGCGCTTCACCAATTTCTCACTTGTGCATCTAGTGGTAAGCTTTCATGGCCTTCTCACTGAGCAGGATCTTGGACAATAGTTGTGTGGGCAATTGTTGCACTCGACGCAGCCCAACAAACTGTTCATCTGAAGTGCATGTTGTAAAAAGAGTCGTGGAGCCATGTCATAGGTCTTCTAAAACTGGATTTTAAATACAAGTCCATCTAGTTTTTCATGTGTAACTCATGAATTTTTATATGCAAAACGATGACCTCTTCCATTATAAAGGGTAGGTCAAAAGGATGTCTAGGATTCCACATTTTAGGGTTTAGGGTAACATCATTGTATCTATTAATTCCTAATTATACATTGAAAATACCTATGGGCCTATATTGTTCATTTTTTGTCGCCTCGTGTCCCTCTTGTAACTAGGAAATTGCTAACATTCAAACTACGGGATGACACCATTGCTTGATGGAACTCTTCGAAAAGAACCATATTATCATTCTTAATGGCATCCCCAAAAGTCTGATAAAATTCAGCTGAGATAAGCCATTAGGACTTAGGGCTTTGTTATGTTCCATTTGAAAATCTTTCTTTTTTTTACCCTTTTTGCACTTTGAAAACTAATATAAGATTCTCCTCGGACTTGCGGAATATCATCACATTGGTGTTCATCAAGTAAAAACTAACTATCACCCTGAGGTCGAAACGATCCTTGCAATATTTTTTGATGAGATGTCTTCATCTTGCTCAAGTTTGAACATGCAAATTTTTAATGTTGCGTAGAAATAAATTATGTAAACATGAAAACAACAATTTTTCGTTGTACACAAAAAAAATAGAGGGTAATTACTTCTCAAATTGAGAGTACCTAGAGGCAATAATCATAAAAACAGACCGTAAAGTCAAAGCATGAGTTATCTTATTTTTTAACAGAGTGAGTGGTCATGAGAGAGTACAACATCTGACCACACCCACTGGATTGATGGGGTATTAAACTGGATCGAAGATTTCAGACGGTTCAAATCGTGCTGTCAAACTACGATGTGTGAATGTAGATTCGTACCGGCCTCCATGGCTCCATAGGTACCTAACCACAAATGATTCAGTTCGCTATTCACAGCACACACCCGTTCAATATACATGCCGAATTCAAATCACTAAAAACAGTGGCGGGGCTAAAAAAATAAGGTTAATTACTATGTACTCCGTATGATCTATATTTAAATAGGGAACAGAGTGCAATTCACAGGCACACAAGGAGCAGCCCCAGACATTCTACAAACACAATTTATTAGTAGGCACATATACATACTCGAACCAGTTGGGTTGGGGAGAGATGAGGTCTCCCGTCAGTCTGTCACCGTGACACAAATCCGCATCTTATTTATAATTTAACTAATCATGGCGTGTGAGATTTCTCAAAGCTTAAAAGCACCAGCCGGAAGGTGCACTCGCCGGGACGGCGACGGCGACTCCCATGTCGTGATCAAGCCTCTGCTTCGCCTGAATTAAGTTCGTTCGAAGGCTCACCTCCTGCATCTGCAGCACCGGAAGCACACCAGAAATTACTCGTTAAGCAAAGAGGTTTAGTGGCACAAGTTGCCGAATGGCAATTATAAGAAGCAAAAAGGTGTAGTGTCTGGCCGGCAATGATCGAATCGATCCAAAAAGAACGAAAAGAGTTCAGTGTGAGACACAAGATTCAGAGTAGGTTTGATGCGGTAAGACATCACCGTGAGCGGAAAAACGACCACCCACCTTCAATCGAGTGACGATCCTGGCCAGCCGCATGGCTTCCTCCAGCCCTCCACCTCCTGCCGTATCGTCCTCGCCAGCTCGTCGAGCGTGCCGCTCGCGGCGCCGGCCTGCAGAAACGCACCGGCACCGGCAATGAAAACGTGCAGGATCCAAGCAGGAAACTTTGATGTGATTCTTGAGTGCGTGCATACCGTGGCGTAGAACATGTCGGCGTTGGCTTCGATCTCGGTCACCGTGCGCACGCAGGCGGACATGGTCTCTTGCAGCGGCTCCACGTCGGCCTGCATGCGGGCATAGTCACCGAGCTGTCAGATGGAAGGAGAGGTGCAGGATTTCGTGTGTGGCTATGTGCGCCGCGTACAGAGTGCGTAGTAAGTACTTTGGCGCCGGCGGTTAAGGGGAGGGAGGTGCATGCGGCAGCGAGGACACGGGCGAGGTCCGAGACGGCGTCGGCGTTCGGCTTATCAAGGGCCTCCCACGAGGCGAGGAGGGGGAGCTGCGGCCGCAGCAGCCTTGCCAGCTTCAGCTTCTGCCGCCGCCGCTGCGCCACGATCCGCTTCGCCGCCTGGATGTTGCGCAGCTCCGCCACGCGCAGCCACGTGTAGAACAGCTTGTTCTGCATGCATAGACTCACTCGCCATCACCATTAGAAAATCAATACATGTTGTACTATACAAACACGTCCTGCACCGCGACGGCTCACCTCGGCGGCGGAGGTGGTGCGCGTGACGGCCATCTCCATCCGGGCGTTGGCGAACCGCCACTGGAGCAGCCGAGCGTAGAGCACGCGCGCATGGTGCGCCGTTTCCTCCTTCTCGGCTCCCTCCTTCGTCTTACGCGCCATCGTCTCCTTCAGCGCGCCGGCTGATGATGCCCTCCCTGCCGCTTCCTCCGGCGACGTCCCCCCAGTGCTACGCCTCCGCCTCGTCGGCTCCCAGGGGACCTGTCCCGTGGCGACACCATGCTCGGGCACAGGCAGCGACCGGCGCGGGGACAGCATCACAGCCCCGGCGTCCACTGCGTGGACAGTGTTCTGATCTTTGCTGCTCAGCGCCCGCCGAAGTGGCGGCGCGGCCGCGTCCACCTCCCCTGCGCTGGCCTTCTTGTGACCGAAGGAGGCAGCCTTGCGGAGGGAGCGCGCGAAGTTGGCCGACGAGAAGACTGGCGCCGTGCGCATCCCGTCGTAGGCGAACGCGCCGGCGCCGGCACGGGAGGCCGAGCTGGAGCTGCGTCCCAGACGCCGCGAGGATGCCGTCTGCGGCCTCGGGATGCTTCCGCCGCCGCCGCCGCCCATAGACTCCATGGACGTACGATCGTGTGTCGATAAATTAATAAATAAAATATATAGAATCAAGGAAATACAGATAAGTTAATAAATAATAAATATATAATTAAGCTTCGCAAATCGATCAGAGCAAGAGTGTTGCTCGCAGCATCCTAAATACTGCTACAAGAGGGGGAGAAGAAAGAAGCAAGTGCATCACGAGGACACTAGCTACAAAATGCTATATATAGCTAGAGCTTGGGGTTGGGGTTGGGGTTGGGGTTGGGACTTTGGACTGATCTGATCGACATGGATCAGGTTGCGCCTTGGAGAAGAAGAAGAAGTGGTTCTTGCATGAACGCGACGGCGCGTCGCTCTCGTGAATGGTGACACGATTCTTGATCGAAGGACAATTCCTTGAAAATGTGAAAATGTTCGAGCTCGTACTTCTGATCGGTGACTCGCAGATATCACCCGGATTGATCACTTGTAACTTTTGATTATGCATACACGAGGAAAAAATTAGATTGTGTATTTATTTCCAACGGCGGAATGAAGATGATGTGTTGGGGAATACTGGAATATGGTGACATCGTGTGGAGGGTTTGGTGTGAGAAAGCGAGAGGGGAGCCATCTCTGCTCTGGGGTTAATATCTGGTAAGTTTGGTCGGCCGCACGCTTGCGATTTCTTTTCGTTTGGAGTACAGGAGAAGGCAGGCAGGGTGAAAGACAGAGATGTCAAGGTTGGAGCGATGAAACTGGCCTTTTTAGGTCAGAAAATTGTGCGTCTATCTCTTCAGAGAAGGTTGTACCTTTTTCATTTTGTTTTCGTTTTTTCTGAGTGACAAACTTGTACTCTCTCGGTATCAAAATATAATATGTTTTAGTAACATTTTTGGACCCACATGAATCTTGCACATGATACGGAGGGAGTAGCTTACTATGAACCCTTTTTTAATAACGGCTTATGGTTATATATTTTTTGTATAGGTCCGCCCTCCTTCGTCCAAAAAGAAAATGTCTAAAGTAACGATGGGCTTTCTCATCAGCCTACAATTTCATCATAAGACAAACTTTTCCCGTGTTTGATATCTAACTCTGAGCCCAGACTGAGATCATTGGACCATTAGCAGGAGCAGGATATTTCTGCGGGAAAGAGTGATCTCTGCATGTCTAGGTTCGTCCATGACTCTATGCATCGCACGTAGCGACGCCTAGGCTTAACTTCCCCACGAAGATAGAAGCGGTCGTGCGCCAGATCGCCGGCACCCCTCCACCACCTGCGTCGGCCCATTTTATTATTTTTTTATGTTTTCATTTTTATTTGCCGTTGATTTCTCTTGTGTTTTTTCATTTTTTTTCTTTTTTTCTATTTTACATGATATTAGTATATGTTTTGTACTTTTTATCTGTTTCAGATAAATATATGAATAATTGTTTGAACACATAAACATTTTTAAAAATTGTTCAGATTTGTATAGTGCTTAATCAGAAAATTGGAAAGATAAGCTCGGAAGGTTCTAGATCATATATAGTGCTTAATCAGAAAAAATCATTTGTATAGTGCTTAATTAGAAAAAATATAATAAAGGAAAAATGAAAATAAAAAATAAACAAAATACGGCAAAAAACAGAAAACAAAAGAAAAAAGGAAAAAATGAAGTAAAAAAACAGCCCAAATGGGCCGGCCCTTGCACAAGTCTACTGATGGGCGATGCGGTGAAACATCTCATAACGAGCAATATATAGTGCTCGCAGTGTGTCTGCCCATATTATATAAGCCACCCGCTACGGCGACAGCCTCATGCCGCGTGATGTGATTCTGCAGTGGAACGACCCATTTAACAAGATTAGTATTTTTTTGTTCTGTTCTTATTTTCTTTTATCTTAGTTTTCTTCCCTTTTTCCTGTTTTTTCTATTTCTATTTTCACTTTTTATGATTTTGAAGAATGTTTGGGTATAGAAGGTTAGAAATGAGAATTGTTTAGATTTCAAAATTGTTCTTTTTTGTTTTTCATTTTTTAACTTTTTTTTGGTGATTTTGAACGCAAATCACAAACCCATTGCTTTGCTTTAAAGGGGGTTTAGGCGTGACGGCTTAACTTGATCATGGGCTCGTTAATGCCGATGTGGGAGTAGGACTGGAAGTAGATGTTGTCGTGCGCCTCCAGCATGGCCGCCTCCGCCACCACTAGGCGGCGGCGCGCGACTGGGCAGTGGACGTTGAGGCTTGAAGACAACACGAAGAGGGAGGAAAAGGTGAGGAGAGCTTCGACCAGGGACCAGTTTGCTTGGAATTTTCCAGTTTGATAGACATCGGGGACGTTGCATCGGCCAACGAGCGGGACATCGGCGAGGATGGAGTAGCGCAGGCGGAGGCGGGTGAGGTTGGTTGCGATGTCAATGGAGGCAACACCGTTGCTGCCTTTAGAGTCAGAGAAGAAGAGTAAGGAGGAGGAGGAGGAGGAGGAGGAGGAGAGCGAGGGGAATCAAGTTGCGTGCGACATACTCCCTCCGTCCGCGAATAATAGGTGTACTTCAAACTTTTGTCTCAAGTGAAAAATTTAAAATAAAACTACATTTCCAAACAGATCTAGTCATACTAATTTAATCGCGCGAAAGATATTTGACGAAAGGAACGAGCGAAACACTCGGAACCTTACATAATTTTCGTATCGTACTAATGGTTAACCCGTTTTACACATATACACTGACGGTTCTAGTCTGAAACAAAAAAATGAATTACCAAATCGCATCATGGTGTCCTCATTTATAAAAAAAAAAATACATCGCTTCATGGTGTGTAAACCCACGGGATAGCGCTAAGGAGTTGGACGTCCGACGGGACGTCTCGCTTGGACTACGGAGAAGCGAAATGGCCTAGCTAGTAGATCGAGAGAGACGTTTTTTGGGCGTCCCTGTCAGACCACCTCGCTCGCCTGCGATCCCTGGGTTCTCTCCTCCTCCGGCGGCCGCTCCGGCGGCGGGAGGGTGGGGGAACCCCGGATCCTGGCTTGTAATTAGTGTAGGTCGTGGTAGGGTTCCGGCCGGCGGCGTCGTGGAGGCGGTGATGCTGGCGGCTGGTGGTTTGGCGTCGGCGTGCTTCCCCTTCTGCGTCGAGGGTCTCCGGGGCCTCGCCGTGGCGCGCGCGACTTCCGGGGGTCGAGGATCGTCGGATCCGCCGGCCCGACCTGGATCTCCGTCTTCCGAGCCGGCCGGCGAGGTTGACGAACTCCAAGCAGAGGTGCTTCTCCAACTCTTCTCCTCTCCGTCGTGCGAGCTCGCCATGGCTGAGAAGGGCATCTTCCCGTCCGCGATCTACTCGCCTGCGACGTCAAGGTTTGCGCCAGCGCCGGGAGGGTGCTGGTTCCGGCGAGGCGGAGGCGCGATCCCCTTCCGCGTCGGTGCTGGAGAGAGTTGGGTTCCCGGGGACCGGGTTGTAATTTCGGTTTTCTTCGGGGTGAGTTGTAATCTCTGTGTTGGCTAATAGATCTGTGGTTGTTTTCGCAAAAAAAAAAAAATCGGTCGTAGTAACCTTTCCCCGGACTCGTCGGAAAAGAAGACACTACGGGAAACGCACAATACGCCGACGGGCGGAAGCCGTCGGCACGGGCGGAAGCCGTCGGCGTACGCTCGTATGCCGTCGGCGTACACATACGCCGACGGTAGCGGCCCGTCGGCGTAGCCACTCTGCCGTTGGCGTATCCGTTGCCGTCGGCGTACGCCCTCATACGCCGACGGCTGCAATTTTTTATTTTTTTGAATTTTTTTAACTTTTTTTCTATTTCGAAATTTCTAACTCAGCTACATACTAAATCTCTAATTACACATTTAATCATAGGTCAAAGTACTTACGCTGGTCAAAGTTCCCGTTCGATCACCCATCTTTAAATTGCTCCAGCACAAGCACGCTTAACCTTTGAGTTCCTTCATTGTTAGATTCCAAATGAGAACTTACTGATACTTATATCATATCAATCATGTTAACCCCTGATTTAGGATGTTACACTTTTTCATTGTTTAAATTTAGAAAATTCATTTGAATAAGTAACAATGATTGTAAAATAGTATATATTTTTAATAAATGAAAAAATGAAATTATTTTTACTTTTATTTCCTTTTTACATTTAATATGGAATAATTCATATCTTTAATTCCGTTAATCGAAATTTGAAAAAAAAATGTCTATGTTAATTAGAAAAATGAGAGGAATTCAAATATGACATCCATATCATCCTTTGCATTGTAGACATGTAGTCCTTTTATGTGTACTAGTTGCTAGTAAAAATGATAAACTTGAGTTTTGACAAATATTTCAAAAAAATGCTTCACAAAAAGGTCTATCATCTATAGACATGTATAAATTTCGTGTCAAATGACCAAGTTATGGCCATTCCCATGCCATAGTTTTTGATAATGTGTCCATATTTGAAACATAGGGGTGCCTTGGTATGGCAAACATTGTTGCCAAAAACAAATTCCAAATTATTTTTATAAATATCATTTTCCATTTTTTAAGTGTAAAAAATGACTTTTTAATTAAGCAAGTAACAAACATATGTTACAAAATGTCATGTGCACGGTGAAAAAGATTTTATGGATGTCATATTTGGATTCCTCTCATTTTTCTAATCGATTTAGACATTTAATTTGTTAAATTCCGATTTACGGATTTAAAGATATGAATTATTTCATATTAAATGGAAAATAGAAAAAAGTATACGCCGACGGCATTGCCGTCGGCGTATCAAATGTAAAAAATTGAAAAAGTATACGCCGACGGCTGCCGTCGACGTATCAAATGTAGAAAATTGAAAAAGTATACGCCGACGGCAAAAATCTACGCCGACGGCCAAAATCTCATTGCCGTCGGCGTAGCTAAAAAAGAAAGAAAGATCTCGGTTGACCTGGTCGGGGTCTACGCCGACGGCCCCGACATTTGGCCGTCGGCGTATGTCCTGACCGTCGGCGTTTTGTGGATTTCCCGTAGTGAGAAAAATCAGCTTCTCGTCAAAGATCAGCACCGGCCCAGCGGCAACCTGCGGTGTGAGCGTTGGTCAAGCTCTGTACGTTCTCCCGCGCGCGTGGTGTGAACTTGGTAGTCATCCAGCCGAAGAAGTTGCCGATTCCACGGGCAAATGATCATGGCCGGCCACGAGGCGCGCGGCGGACGGGCGGGCGGGCGGGAAGAACTTGTCCGAGTCAACAGACAACGATGTTCGTTCGGAAAGGGTCAGCGTCTCAGCGAGCGCACGTGTGCCCGCTGGCTTGGACAAGTGGACGAACGGGTGCATGAATATCTCAAGGCTCCTGGACAACGACCGGAAAAGATCGTCCTACTCATTTTGGTCGCGCGTGTATATATAGTAGCCGATCTCTGCTGACGAAACAGACACGAACAACTTCGCTTGGTCAGAGTTCAGACACACGATTATATATATTCAGCGCCTTCATCCCTCGAGACCCGAATTAATATACCCGATGACATGACTATATGTGGAACTGGATCACAGTCCAAATCCAAAACGTGATAGTCCAATTAGTGTCCGCTCAAAATTAGTACAGTCCACGTCCAATCCACGATTAGATTTGTATTATCCAAATCCGTCCAAATCCAAGTCGTGACAACGTTGGACATCCAAAGTCCAATGGACAATGGAACGCATGCGACGTACGGTAAAAAAGGTGCATATAGCGTGTCAGCATCATTAATTGCACCGTGCAAATCAATATTCCTAGCAGTAAGTAGCATCGAGCTCGAGCGGCCGTAGGTCGAGGACTGTTCAGCGTGTCAACATCATTAGTTTGCGACCAGCGTGACAGGCCCGCAGCGTCACCACCTACACCAATCTCCCTGCCGCGCACATTCCTTGGCTAGCTGCACACGTCCAAATGGACATTGGACTATCCAACTCTGAGGTCCATGTCCACGCTGTGCTATTGGACATACTATCCAGTTGAGGTCCACGTCCAGTCAAGTCCAGCCCAGTTAGATCCAACTTATTTCAGATCCAAAGTCCATGGATATTAGAGGTCCACTTCCAGATTTAGACATGACATGATAACGATGACAAAATACGTGTAGCTAGCGATGGCAACTCTCTCAGGCACAGCCGCACAGTGACACTTGTATCGTAGGAAGAGGCACCATGGTCAATCATGGAGCAAGCTTAGAAGTGAATGAGACGTACGTACGTGTATGCATGCCAGCCAAATGGGATCGGAAGAGCATAAGATTTTGCCCTAATTAGATACTTCTGGATGCCACCCTTATCCGGATACTGTCATCTTGAGCATGTTGACAGATGATTTGATAATTGCTTGGGTCATAGCCCGGCGTGGCGGCGCTTTTGAATATTCGAAACCATTCGACCCGTGCGTACTACTTTCAGCAGCATCCACAATTCGAGAAAAAAAAAAGTTTCAGCAGCATCATCTCTCGCTCGCAGGAGATCAACAATACAACAAACAATTGGTACACCTGTCACCGTGCGGACGGTTCCATGGTTCTTCCACGGAAGGCACTGGGTGAGGTGTTTCGTTCTTTCTTGCGGTTACACACACAGCTATAGATGCGATGGGTCCGGTCCAACCCACTGACCCGCTAGACCGGACCTGGATTTTGGTACCAATAGGGTCAGGTTCCGACCCGCACAAAATCAGGGCCAAGGTGGACCTAATCCGTTCGAAACTAGGGACTACCCGCACCGCTCGTCTAACCAACTGGAGGGTGCCAATGTTGTGCCCTCGCGCCGGCACCGGAATAAACTTGTGTAGCACGCCGCCGTCCCATCCTCCATCCTCCTTTTTCGACTATCTCCAAGCCGTCACTGCCACCGGCCGCCGAGAAGCTGCGGGAGTTGCTCACAGCCGGGAATGCCCAGAGCAAGCCATCCCCGCCACGGCGCCACCGGCCGCCGGAGCGCGGCGGCTTTGCCGGAGGTGCTCGTAGCCAGGGAGCGCCCAGAGTTCGCCATCGCCGCCGCGGGCCGCCGGTACGCCGCGACGCCGCGACGCTGCCGGAGGTGCTCGTGGAGCACCCAGAGTTCGCCATCCCCGCCGCCGACGTCGGAACCAAGACCTCTGTTTCATCTGCCAAAAGATTTAGGCGCCACATCATGGAATCCACTCCCTCCTCACTCGGACCAGGCTTTTTCCCGACCGTAGCCTTCTTCTTCTTGCTCTCCGACAACCTGCCGTCTTGTCTCGACATTACTAATCCCCTTTCCTCACCCAGAAAACAGATCCACCAAGGCAAAAACTGCCCCGAGCTTCTAGGAGGAAGGGGACATGGGGGAGAGGCGCCCGCCCACTAGGGCGGATCGGCCGGAGGCTGAGGGTACGCCCGCGACGGCTGGGGCGGCGGTCGGAGAGCGCAAGCGCTGTCGCGGGAGTGGGTCGTTGACTCGGCAGACTAGGCATGTACAGAGAAGAGGGCCGAACCACGGTTACCCGTAAACCTGGAACGGGAGGTGCGGGTAAAACCTGAACCTACTATTTGTTGCATAGGATCGGTGGTCCTGTATCAGGTCCGAACCGGACCGGACCTGGCGCATCCTGACACACAGCTCGGCGAGCTCGCGACAGATCACACATCCTATCAAACAAAGAAGTACTGAAGCTCCCTCGAGACGGATCATAGATGGCAGGAGTATGTGTTTTTGTTTCAGATTCTTGCGCAGCTGGTCGGCCATGCCGTACGTCGCATCTTGCTCTCGCCGGCGACCATGCCGGGCATGCAGCGACTCGATCCATATGGCAGATGGATCGCACGACTGGCCATTCACTTGGTCTGGTCCACAAGCATGCATGTCCACGCGTGAGTTGCGACCGTTAGCCCATTGATCGCCACAAATGTTTTTTCGCACGGAAAAGTCTCTTCTACGGTTCGGGTAACGAGAGTTTGCTTGGGGGGTTGGAAAAAATCCATTTTACTTTTAAACTCGTAGAGGTGACGGTCGTTCGCACCATGACGCATGGAATCCTGCTCTAAATTGAACCTTGGATCAGTTTTCAGAGAACAAATAAATTGTAAATTTCTACTCTCGTTGACTATATTGGCCCACATGTCATGTTCATCTTCTCCCCCAATCTCCGTAGACTTGTCGCGGTTACCGATTATAGTTTTTGTTCTTGTCGGCTGGAGACGATGACGCCATCACCATGGGCGCGCCTTGTCCACCCGCGCGCCAAGCCAATATATAGCTGCATGCCCACGGTGCTTCGGCCCGCTCCCATGGACGCGCCTCAGGCCGGGCACCGTACCTCCGCACACGACGTAGCTCCGCACGGTGCTGCGCCACATGATTCAGGCGCGCTCCAAGCCGTTCTGAAACGCCTAGCCACCTCGTCGTCCTAGGCGCCCGACGAGGCTGTGCCGGCGCTACACACTCACGCCGTGAAGCTCGACACGATTGTTGCCACAGCGGCGTACATGACGCCCACATCGCATTCTACCTCGTGTGACGTAGGTGCGGTGTCGCACACGCCTTCTTCGTCAATGACCCGGCCCCAAACGTGATCTCCTGGATATCCATGGTGACCAGAGATGAGACGCCCTAGCTCCTGCACTTTTTTTTAGATGAGGGAGAGATGGATTGGGGCTGGAGATGAATATGGCATGCGGGCCTGACTAATCAGTGAGAAATTGAGTATTTCTAATCGGTGTGCTCTTTTTCCCGATGCACGCAACATGTTTATGGTTTAATTTAGACCGGGATTCAATACTCATGCGCAAAAGACATGTTTTCGATTTCAGGGTTGGATCTACCCGGGTTCTGCAAGTTTAAGGTTTAGAATTTAAAATTGACTTTTTCCTTGAGGTGCAGACACTGTGCACAAGATGCAGGTTTTGTTTTTTGTTTTGTTTGAAACGAGTAGATGCAGGTTTTTGGGTGGCGTACGTGGGAGTTTGAACACGTCTGCTGCTGCACTGAATTTTGTAGAACGGGTCCATCCGAGTCGTCGTCTATTCCTGCCCCACCAACCAAGCAACCGCGTCTCCTTCCTTTTTCAGCTCACGTTTTTCCTTCCCTGTGCCAAGGCGTTTCCTTGACGTCTCACAGCGACAGGCCGCTGCCAAGCCAGGAATAAGAAGGAGCAGAGAGCAGAAGCGGGCGCGTGACCTTCCGCTTTAGCCCCGCCACGTTATGCACGCGCTCGCACCCGTACCCAGTGACTGCAGGCTGGGCCCTCGCCCCACCTGCCAGTGACGCTCGGGTCAGGTGCGTCGAGTCTTTAGGGAGTAACTTAACTATGGTAGGACGTGTAGGCAGGAGGAGGAGGAGGCGGCGAGAGTTGCGACCGGGCCGGTCTTCTTCTCCTCAACACATAAATATCGGCCCGTTTCCGCTCCTCCTCCCCAGACGCCTCTGCTTTTGCCAACTCGAGTAGAAGGATCAAGAACACGGGAGGGAACTCCCGAGGCGAGGCCAGCACCCTCCCCCTCTCCACACACGTGCGTCCTACAAGTGCTGCTATTACCCGGAGAAGCATCAATCCCACAGAGAGCAGCGCAAGAGCGGCCAGATTGTCGCAGGTTCACGCCCGCGCGCGCGGCGGGGATGGGGTGGCCGCCGGCTGCGGCGCGGCGTCTCGAGGCAGCGGCGGCGATTTTGTGCCTGCTTGTCCTCGCGTCGACCTCGGCGGCCGCGGCGGACGGGCAGGTGCAGCCGAGCCGCCACCGGCACGCGTACGCGGCGATGATGTACATGGGCACGCCGCGGGACTACGAGTTCTACGTCGCCGTGCGCGTCATGATGCGCTCCCTCGCCAAGGTCGGCGTCGACGCCGACCGCGTCCTCATCGCCTCCTCCGACGTGCCCCAAGACTGGCTCCGCGCAATGTGAGTCTCCCTCTTCGCTTTGGACTCTCCGCTGCTTCCATTTCGTCTGATCCGAACGCTAGTTGCTGATCGCCAAAGTAAATGGGATTACATCCTCCCTAGCACCGCAATCTCGGCCCTGCAGGGTTTAACGCGTCGCAATTAATTATAGTATCAAATCAAGCGACCGTTTCTTTCCTTGCTTGTGTGGGTAAGGTAAGGACAAAGGGCGAAAAGACGAGGTTTCGCCGGCGAGTCCGGGCCCGCGTTATAGCACCTGCGGCAGGATTTTATCCTACTAGGAGGCTTCGGATCAGCCATGGTTTTTTATTCAACCTACATGGTATCTTCACCAGAAGATACATGCACTGGATAGATACGCAAATCCGCTTAAATAAATGTTCCTGCCTGTCGCACATTACCGTTGTGTGATGTCACGCCCCTCCAGTCCACAAAAAAATGACTTGAATCATACTATTAGTTTAATTTTTACAACTTTGCCTGGCTGCTCCTAGCATTTTAAATATTTGGATTCTCGTGATCGAAGTTAAATATGTGTGGCACAAGTGGAATATTGCTACTATGTCACTATCAAAGTACATTCTATCAGCTTTGACCAGTATTTATTTGGTTAGAGTTACCTCCTACTAGTGGTTGATTTATTTATTTTTGAAACTCCTACTAGTGGTTGATTGGTTCCGGTTAGAGTGGTCAATTTTTCTTCCTCTGAAGAAATGCCAAAAAAATTAAAATAAAATAGAAATGGTCAAATCCCAAATGATTGGTTTCAACCTCACTTCTAGCCCCCAATCATGGCTAATTCGTTTCAGAAAAGAAAGAAAATGGTGCAATCCAAAACTTAAATACTCTTGATGAGCTCAGTATTTGAACTGAAATATGACGTGGTGCTGTTATGGTTGTAAATGGGAACAGGAGGGAGGAGGACGGCATGAGGGTGGTGGTGGTGGAGAACCTGAAGAACCCTTACGAGGGCAACCTTGGAGGGATGAACAGGAGGTTCAAGCTCACACTGAACAAGCTCTACGCGTGGAGCCTGGTTGACTACGAGCGTGTCATCATGATCGACTCCGACAACATTTTCCTCCAGAACACTGATGAGCTCTTCCAGTGTGGCCAGTTCTGTGCTGTTTTCATCAATCCATGTTACTTCCACACAGGTCTTTTCGTGCTCCAGGTAATGCCCCAGTACAACTACCTGTACAAAACGTCAATTTCTGTGTTATGATGCTTTAAATGATTGTCTACCGATTTGTGTTGAATAGCTAAGTGTTCTTGGTATGCTGATAGTACATTCCCAAAACTGAGCTAAGTCGCTAGCTGTTTTGATCTTGGCCTATACTGGAAATAAGCCAGTTGATCTTGTGTATTAATAGATGGAGTTTGCATTGACTCTTACCGAGAATGACATGTTGCATGCACTAAACCACCACCAGCACGTAGGCAGAGTTTTTTTCTTGCATACTCATCGGTTCCAATTGGAGGTTTTCTTTTTTGAAACGGTGCAAGCACCGGATAATGCCAGGCCCAGGGATCGGAAGTTATGCAATATGCAACATTATTGCATTGTTAATGCATCTGAAAGTATCTTCTACTCGGATAACAAATCCGAAAAAATCATCTCATGTTGGTGTCTTTTCTCAAATTTACAGCCTTCTATGGATGTATTCAATGGCATGATTCATGACCTGGAAATCGGTCGTGACAACTCCGATGGTGCAGACCAAGGCTTCCTGGTCGGCTGCTTCCCAGACTTGCTTGACAAACCATTGTTCCACCCTCCTGAGAACGGCACCAAACTCAACGGGACATATCGCCTTCCTCTCGGCTATCAGATGGATGCATCGTACTACTGTGAGCATTGCTGCTATTTTGCTCCAATTTCTAACCTTTGTATATGATCTTTCTTTCAATGATTTTTACCTCCATTTTACCGAAATGTTGCAGATCTCAAGCTGCACTGGCATGTTCCGTGCGGGCCAAACAGCGTGATCACATTCCCTAGTGCCCCTTGGTTTAAACCTTGGTACTGGTGGTCCTGGCCAATCTTGCCATTGGGCCTTGCCTGGCACAAACAACGTTGGGATGATCTTGGGTGAGTAAAAACAAGTCTCCACAGCAGACAGAAAAGAAACCATATGTCTATCTTTGTGCATTTTAATTCATTCCTGCTAATATTACCTTCCCTGTCCACGTTTCATAGTTATGCTGCTGAAATTCCTGTGGTCCTCATGGAACTGCTGGTGTACATAGCGATCATAACCATCACCAGATTAGCAAGGCCACAGATGACAAAACTGTGCTACAGTCGGCGACCTGAGAAACAAGGTGTCCTGGTACAGGGACTAATCAAGCTGGCTGGGATTGTGGCCATGGTGGCAGCATACGCCATCCCGTTCTTCGTAATCCCATGCACGGTTCATCCAATCATGGGCTGGTCCTTGTACCTGTTTGGTGTCCTCGCCTTCTCATCAGCTGTGATCAATGCATTCATGCTCCCGCCGCTTGCAGTGCTGACTGCCTGGCTTGGGATGGTTGGGATGCTCTTTGTTATGGCATTCCCATGGTACCATGATGGCATCGCGAGGATTCTGGTAGTCGTCGCCTACGCGTTCTGCTCTGCGCCATTCTTGTGGGCATCCATCGTGAAGGTGATGGACTCGTTGCAAACAATGCTAGAGAGGGATCCATTCTTTCCCCGGCTTGGTGAACCAGCACAGGAGACTGAATTCAGCAAGCTGTACTGATTCTTTTGTACAGGTTTTAGATGCATCATCATTCATATGGATAGCTGTTCCAGATTGGCTGATTTATTGGTTCATTCCGATAATTTTGTCACTGGCAATGTACTTTGTATCAGAAGTAATGTATAAACATTGCCTGCAGCATCCATGATAGATGCAGGAAAGATAGATCAGTTGTATTGAACTGAAAAAAGGGCATGTTCATTGCATGTAGTGGTGCAGGGGACTGTTGTAAATTCTCTTTTGCCTTGCTAGGTCTGTTTAAAATATTTGAGGAACCATTTTCCTGTCTCGGTTAGAACACTATGCATGCTAGCTTTGCAAACTATGATGGCATATATTTCGAAATAGCGGTCGTTCAAACAGCCAGTATACTACAGAAAGAAACAAGCAATCATTCCAAAGATCCAAATAATACAAGAACAACAGTACTGCAAAATAACTGTCTAAGTGATACTGTAAAATTTATAGCATTTGAGTGATATTCAAATTTCAGGGCATGTCAGCCATTCAACATGCGTGTGAATAGAAAAAGCTTTAGTACAGTAAGCAATCTCCTGAACTTTCGAGCTAAGAGTTACAATAACACACGAGGACAATCTTTTCTTCATGGTAGTTGTTTATACTGCACATACAATTCAAGAAGATGCTCAAGATGAACCAATAGTAGCAACCTTTGTTGTCTAACAGAGGGCTGATCGTCTATCTACATATAATCCATTCAGTTGAAAAAAAAATTGCTCCAATTTTTTCGAAGAGACTGTGGACCCAGATATTTGATTACTCAATGGTGAAAGCTATCTAAACTTAAGTTGATAACCGTGTAGCAGTACATTACAATGTTTATCCACATAGCTAGTACAATGTTAATCTACAGAGCTACGATTCAGATACACAAATATCTGGAAAATGATGTGTAGCTATGATCCATACAAGAGCTGACCATGAGATGGTGTAATCAAATTGAAATTAGCTAACCGCGTTATATCTTCGGGATGTAACACCAGAAGAGAAGTCACTAATGGAAATCAACGGTTCTCCAAATTCTACTATTGGTAGGTAATGTGTTGTAAGTTGAAAAACTGTAGACATGCCTTCCTAAATGTCAGCATCTTGCCTTGATTTTAGTATCAATTTGTCCTGCAGTTCTTGCTGCCTAGGAAGAACAATCTGAGCCCCTTGACCGGATGATGAAAAATATCTCTCCAAAATCATCTGCAACCGAAGGAAATTAGTGAATTTCAAACATATAAAAGCTGGTAAAACGTGTAAAAATGCCAGAATCATATATATACCACAGCAGCATATGCATCAGATTTGACGTCACGGGCAGTCCTTTTAACACCCCTGAAAAAGATGAGTTTCCGATTCAGAGAACTTCCCAGTGAGATTTCATGAATTTGTTTTTCGTGGTTTTCCAAGTAAAGTTTCAATGGAAATATTCAACAGTGTGATGTTTCCATGAATTTGGCGTTGTCAGAGGGCGATGTGGACAGAACCAGTCGGAGTAATTTGATGAATTGGTCGAAATATTTTGATATGGATTTGTTTCCAGAAGACACTTGAGTGGCCCAGTTCAGAAGTAAACAGAAATATCTAACAAGGCCAGCTGCAACTATGACATGAACAAATAAACTTTGCCATGACAGAGTAGAGATTACCTTGAGATCATGTAGTCAAGGGCGTCTATTGATGTTCCATGTTCATCCTGCAGATAAACCCTCAAGCCCCTGCACTGTTCAAATAAACACACTGAGCCTACTCAAATACTGAACACTGAACCCTCCTGTGTATCAGCCTGAAGAACACTGCTTCCTATCCTCGGTTACTAGTGCGCTGGCCATTGTGCGATTGGATTCAGAAGCACACGCACCTGTCGGCCGCTTGGACGGCGAGCCTTCCGACGACGCTCCGCACCTTGTTGGACTGTGGCGTCTCTCTCCCATCTGCCGAGACCGGCAGACCGACGATGAGCTCGTCCGCCTCCTGCGAAAGGAAGCAGGAGCAACAAATTCAGACACATTTCAAATGTCGCACATATTCAGGGTACAGAGAAGGGAACCAATAAGAAAACTCGAAGTAAATTATACCTGCTGCTGAGCTACATCGAGCAGCATCAGCTCCAGCTTCTGCCCCCGCAGCCTCAGAACCTGACAGAATCGACCAAGCCATCTATCTTCAAATCGCGAGTCACCCGAACGTGGCGGCAAAAGATTGACAGATATCGAGTGCGAGGGAGCGTACGGTGAGGGGCGGGGCTGGGTGATGCCCGGCCAACGGCGAGCCCGGTGCGAGCGGCGCCCAGGTCAACGCCGAGGCTGAAGCCGCCTCCGTGCCAGAGCGACCGCCGGGCGTTCGGCTGGAGCCGGCGGGAAGCTCGCCTCCAGCGTCGGCGCTGCAGGTGATGGACCTGGTAGAATCGGCTCTCCAGCGGCGTGGCGGGCTCAGGGAAGAATTTGCGGGAAGGACGCGAGCGGCACCGGCGCCCCTGGCGTCACGATAGCCATGGCGCAGCACGGAGAGGAACGATGCGGCAGTGCAGGATTGCCCTCAACGCTGGGCCGTACGCGTGCACGGCACTGTGCTTTCCATGGGTTGTGCACATAAGCTCATGGGCTCGGTTTCTGCTCTGCAGGCCGCCCATATTTGATCCCCAGGCTTTACCTTTTGTTTTTGCAAGATTACAGACTACTCATACCATCCCAAAATAAGTGGAAGGGGAAGCATATAGGAGAATCTAGACATGTTTGTTTAGATACATCCACTTTTGATCAAATCTGAGACACTTATTTAGAACAGAGCGAGTACTAGAGTAAGCAACAAGAAACTGATCCTCTCTTTAAAACTGAAGTAACCTCATTAAAACTGAAGCAACCATCATCAAAACAGTTTCAAATCATTTCAATCATCTTACAATGCAGAAAGAAAAAAAAAACCAAACACCTTATCAAACTGACTGATTTTGGGTTTCCACATAAATTTTACACGGTTAAAACAATCACATACTCCCTTCGTCCTCGAATAATTGTACATCTAGCTTTTGTGTTCAGCCAATTTTTCTAAAATTTGTCTAACTTTATAGAAAAAAGTATCAACATATATGACATCAAATTGGTATATTTTGAAACTTTATTTCAAGACGAAACTAGTGATACCAATTTAGTGCCATAAATGTTGACACGTTTCCTAAAATTTTAGTCAAATTAGAAGTACGTAGGAAGTATGCGCTCACTGCAGCTCAGAAAGCTAAAACTGGAATGTCGCTAGAAATTAAAAGGGCTCGCACATATGTATTTGAGTTAACCGTGTAAATAAACAAGAAATGATGATGAAATGATATGTAGTGTTTTCTTAATACTCCCTCCAGAGAACTCTTCCGTGGACTAGTGGTAGCTGTGCATATGCGCATAAGGGCCAGGTCTCGGGTTCGAATCCTCACTTCTACCTTAATGACAAAGCCGGGGTGGAGTCCCCCCTCCGGTCTTGTTATTTTTAATACTCCCTCCATACCATAATATAATATAAAAGATGTTTTAGCTATTCTAGTATGTACTTCATATGGATCGGTCTGGAATTCGAGCCGAGCCGAGCCAACACGCCTCGTCTCATTAAAACTCGTTCAACTAACTAGTTGGTTTGGCTCGACTGGTTTAACTAACGAGTCTAAACTGAAACTCGGCGTGGCTCACGAGCTACTCGTTTAGCTCGGTAAAACTGTCAACATGCAATATTAGAACTTTATAGATATTTTTCTAATTATTTGTGCATGTATGATGCTATCATCACAACAATTAATGACAATATGACACCATCAAATAATTTCTAGTCGATAAACTACTGTAATAAAGAACAATTGTTCAGATAAACAGGAATTTCAATTGGTGACTCTTTTTACCGAGTTAAATAAGCTAAACGAGTACTTAGTAACTCGCCTCGTTTAGTTCGAACTCGTTTACCGTTAAAAGGAAAACTCGGCTCGGATCATTTGACAACGAGTTCAAGCCAAGCCGAGTCGAGTTGCGAGCTACTCGTTTAACTCGTGAGTTTCGAGTTTTAATTTAGCCTACATACGGAGCAAAATTAGTGTATCTACATAAATATGTTTACATACAACCATATGTCGTATATAGTCCGTGTTAGAATAGCTAAAACATCTTACATTATGATACAGAGAATGTAGTAGATAGAATTCAGCTGACTCACAGGTGTGTCATTGACCAAAACAGTGAGAACAACTTGGAGTTTTCTATGGCTCAAAGAAATAAGAAAACTTCGAGGTTCCTTGAAACATGATCACACGAACAACAACGCTGCCCTGGCGTGTGCATGCTTAACTAAATTACGAAAAAGAGCAGCACCAAAACTGAAAAATTAATCATGAAGGACAAGTGGTGAGTGAGCCTGACCTACACCCCGCACTTTTTCAAGTTTTTCTTTTGTTCTGCCAAACAATAATACATATGAATTTGAAACTTTCCAGGTCATTGAAAAATCAGAAGTAGAATGTGGAAAAATCAACCATGAAGACAATTAGAAGGACATGTGTGCTGTCGTGGAATAGGTGGGCTTGTTCGTTTTAGCCCATCACAGGATAGATAGGCCCTTTTTTAAAACAAGGCAAAATATTTGCCATTGTCATTTAAAAGGAGAGAAGTTTTACATCTCTAGCCGTGGACATGCTCCCACGGTTAATTACACACAAAACGCTCACTCTCGTAGAATTACATTCCTAAGGGCCTTAGCCCCGGCAAGACACCACATTGCCGACTCATCTTTAATCTTGGTAACGAGCATCTTGGAGGTGCTCGATTGGTTCCGGAACACCCTTGCTTTCCTTTCTTTCCATATCTCCCAAGAGACTAGCATGGCGAGCGAAGCCATGGACTTCCGATATTGCCCCTTCTTATGGATCGCCTCCGTCCACCACCCAACCCAATCTTTCATTGAAGACCAAATCCTAATAGTGAAACAACATTTGAAAAGAAGATGAGCAGCCCTTTTTTTGAATTTGCTTGCATAGCCCGCAATTTGTTCAACCTCTTCTATCAAGTCTATCCGTCATTCACACCTGATTTTGGAGAACAAGCTAAGCAAAAAATCTTGCATTTTTTAGATGCCCAAGGCTTCCACACAAGGGCGGTCATCGAGGAGGTGGTTTGTCTCAAGAATTGCATCTTATAGGCTGACAACGAGGAGTATGTCCCATTGTTGGTGAATTTCCATTGAATCGTATCCATGACATCAATTTGGAGTTGCACTCCCTCAAGCAATTCCCAAAGCTTAACAAATTGGCTTGTGCGGTCAACTGAGATGACCTCTTGCATGTTGATTTGTTGAACCAAAAATTATCTTCCAGTGCTTGTCGCACCGTGCATTTTCTTTTCTTTGAGAGGCCAAAAACAAGTGGGGCAATATCCTTCGGACACATTTCTTCTAGCCAATGACGACTCACAGAAAAGAGCTTTCTCCCCATTGCCAATAGTAACCTTAGACTAGTCACAATGGGAGTAGCTTAGCTAGTAACATCACACATCTCAAGACCATTTTGCTTATGTGGCATGTAGTTAATGAGGAGAGAGGTGTTTTAACTTAGCTAGTTACCGTAACATCACACTTATCAAGACAAAATGAGTCTATAGTGCAATAAATAAGATCTTATATGACACCACAATGATGTTACTCTCCACTGTGAAGGTGGTAACATAGACTAGTAACATCACCATGTTACTACTCTATGTTACTCCCCATTGTGACTAGTCTTAGTCGCCGCCGCAAAAAGATCATGGTCACGCGGGTAGCATGGATTACCAAGAGTCATCCATGGCTTGAATTCTTCACTCCATTGTTGCCAAAGCCATCGGAACCAGAGAGCCGATGCCAACTGGGAGATCAGTTTTCGTATTCCGAGGCCCCATACAATTTTGGCTCGCACACCGTTTCCCAATTGACTTTACATTTCTCTCCGAAGACCTGGCTTTTATTGGTAGGATAAACGGGATTTTTTGGTGAGACGGGATGCGGGGCTAGCGGCCGGCACGCCGTCCCACTTCAATTCGTACTCCTCGGAAAGTTAGCTTCAGCTCGAGAGCGATCTGCAACCTTTTCCCATAAAAAAGGTCTGCACATGACGCTTGCCTTGATTGATTATGGCATTATGCAGCTACTAGTATAACTTGTGCTGTGGCCTATGGTGAGCTGAAAGCAGGATCCTTTTCGTTATGATATTCCGAGAGTTTGGTAGTAGCAGCACGAAGATCATTTCTGCACTAATGACAGACAGGTGCGGTTGAGATAATAAGATGCTGAAGCAAGTAAAGTTGCCATCCTGCACGCTGCACTCGATCGATTTCATTCGGCCCTCCTTGATGGTCTTTCGCCTCACTCTCAAGTCTCAACCGACAGCTAACTAACTTGTGTGACTGCAATGCAGGCAGCCCCAGCCCAAGGATATGCACTGGCACTGCAGAGCCTACCTGCTGCCCTGCAGCTCACGCCGCTTCCCCACGATAATATCATAATATACTGGAGCTCAGGTGGGGATTACTTCCCCCGTTGAAAATTCAAAAAAAAAAAAAAAAAAACTGGAGCAGTCAGTAGTACCATTCTTTAACAACGTGTGGTTACCCTTTTTTTTAATATGCGGACGATATAATTTTCTTTATAGAACATGATCTATATAAAACGGCCAATCTGTAATTAATTTTATCAGCATTTGAGCAATTATCCGGGTTGAAAATCAACTTCCACAAGAGTGTACATTATAGGAAACTAACTAATACGGAATGGAAACACGTCGAAGAACGTCTTCAACCAAGACTATCTGGTTGGAAAGGAAAATTACTATTTCTTGAGAGACTGATTCTCATTAATTCGGTACTAACAAATATGGTATTTTATATGATATCCTTCTTCTAGCTACCCAAAGGGGTTTTACATAGATTGGATTATTTCCGATCGAGATTCTTTTCGCAAGGGGATAGTGAGAAAAAGAAATATCGACTGGCCAAATGAAATGTTATTTGTCGACCAAAAGATCAGTGAGGACTGGATATTCATGACCTCCAGGTTAAGAATTCAGCTCTCCACGACAAGTGGCCTTTTAAGTTACTTACTGAAGAGGGTGTTTGGCAAACGTTACATAAACGAAAATACATTGGAACGAAGGCGGTGTCACGGGTATATTGGAATTTTGGTGATTCTCACTTTTGGGTTGGCCTAATGGCGGCAAAAAAAATGTTTTTCCGCTTTTGAGTATTTAAAATTAAGGACGGATCGGAGATAAGATTATAGAAGAATAAATGGTTAGGTAATACCACCCTCCGAGATAAGTACCCGGTCCTGTACAATATTGTTCGTCATAAAGGGATACCTTAGAAAGTGTTTTTTTCTCTCGAGCACCAGTGCTCCTGCTAGTTTAAAAAATTCGAAACTTATATTTCTGAGTTTAGAATTTTTTTGAAAAAATCATGCATGTTCTCAATGATGTATACAATAAGCGTGCAAAATCTCAAAGCAAAATCTGTTATATGATGGACTACACAAAAAAGACAAAAGTTAGAAATTTGAAACTATATATTATATTGTACACTATACTTAGATCTGCACATTTTTCATTTCTGTGTGGCTCAATACGTAAAGTATTTTCAATTGAGATTTTCAAACTTATAGGATATATCATTGAGAATCTGCATAATTTTTTTCAGATTATTTTGAAACTTTTAAATATATTTTTTTGATTTTTTGAAAATGGTGAGATCACTGGAGCTCGGGAGCACCAAATCTCTACCCATACCATAGCCACGGTATGCACTCTTCACCACCTAATGTAACGTTCAGGCGAGATTTAATTGGGCTGAGACTCGCGTCTTGGAATGCCTTGTTGGCATGGTTGATTTCAGTTCAACTAACAAAAGGTTCTGACGAGTTTCGTTGGAATTTATGTGGGAATGGAAAATTCACGGTTGATTTCATGTTTCATGTATAGGGCGTTAGTTCATTCCGATGTCCCGGTCGATAATAATAAAAAGATATGACAGATGAAGATTACACTGAAAGTATTTACTTGGTATCTTCGTAAGGGTGTCATTTTAACAAAGGATAACCTTGTTAAGCGAAACTGACATGGAAGTACAAAGTATGTATTTTGTCCACAACAGAAGATAATAAAGCACTTATTCTTCGAGTGTAGTTTTGCACGTTTTATTTGGTCGTCTATCCATATAGCTTCTAACTTGTATCCACCCATGTCAGGGTGGGCGTTCGGGATTTCCCAAAAATTCGGGACGGTAAATTCGAGAAAAAAATAATTCGGGATTCACGAATTGACTCCCGAATTTACATGCGAAAATTTGATTCCCGACGATTTGGGATTCAGGAAATTCAGGATCGGGTTCGGGAAATCCCGAATTTCCCGAAGTTCAGACATTAGCGTACATGGGCTTCGTCTTGCTGGGCGAGTGGGGTGGAGTTTGTACGAGGGATTAGGGTTCTTAGTGGCTTGCTGAGCCACTAGGGGAAAAAGACCGGGCCTAGTCACGAATTCTCTGGACATAGTGTACATGTGCTTTGGCTGGGCTGTAAAAGATTGACGTTTTGCGCTTTTTATTATTTCGGGATAAACGGGATTTTCGGGATTCAACACTACATTCCCGAATTACCCCAAAGAACTTCATGAGAAAATGTTCGGGATTGTCGGGTTCGGTAAATTCGGGATTGGGATCGGCAAATTCGGGATTCGGGATCAGGAAATATGTCCAGCCTGACACCTAAGTCCGTTGTAAATGTATTTGACAATTGGCTACATGTGATTGATAATAAGTTTAGAGCTGTTATTAGTTTGAGAGCGATAGCCGTTATATGTTCACTTTGACTCTGTAGAAATGACAAGATTTTCAATGATAAAGATTTTTCTCGTTTGTAGGTACTCTACCGGTGCACAAGTATTCTCCGTTCGTGGTCCATATTACAACCGGCGGGATATCGAAACTTCTTTACGGAGGCATGTGCACGACTGGAAGAGGTGTCGGGAGATATTTTTATCCAACATGGATGATCGCTTGATCAACGGATTGGTCCACCTTAGGCATTGACGTTTTACTTCCACATGATTGATTATAACTCGTCTGGTGCTACCTTTTTTTTGGAACTTCTGTATTGCGTCTGTGTTCATACATGGGCAGGGACAGGGTGTATCATTTTCGAAATACGTTGGTTTACAACCACTGAACTTCTCTTTTATCACTTGCTATGGGCATGATGTGTGCACCGTCACGGTAGCTGTCATCACTATATTTTCTGGAGTTGTTCCCCCGTTTGGTTTTTTTTTTTTTTTTGAATTTCCCCCCCCCCCCGTTTGGTTTGGGACATGGACATGTAGCAACATTATGCATGGTAGCTAGGTAGCCATGGCCTTAATGAAGTTGGTCAAGTAGTACGTACGCGTACGTGACGTGCGTGCACGCTTGTGTGGTTTTTGGTATTCCACTGATCCATCTTCACAACAGCCGCTTACAAGTCACAGTACTAATCCCTTTGAATTCCATTTTCACCGACTAGTTATGTATTTGTGACACCAATTATCCCATTCAGTCGAAATTTGTACATACGGATTATTAAAAAATTGTACATATTACCTCTTAAAACTGTATACCCTCTTTTTCTATGGCATTTCCGTTGGGTAATGTGTGAGCTAATGATTGAGATCCAAAAATATGAGGATGAATTGAGGATTGGAATAAATTGATAAGAGAATTTCGTAAATGTGTAACTATAGTTGGCTGTACCCTTTAGAGTCTTACAAGGGTTTTCCTGCCGGCTTGGCTTTATATATGCAACCAGATAGGTTTTACAAGAAGTCACCGACTCGGTACAGAGAACGTAACCTACTCCGCGATAACTACGCTTTTTGGGTCGTACTCCTGGACGTCGTCATCTCCTTATCCGAGTTCTAGAAGGACTCGGTCTTCTTTCGAGTCGGACCATCTGGAGTTGGTATGAGCCCATTATCTCTTCCGGGTGGGATGTGAGCCACCCGGATCTTGTGGTCCGACTCTGGTCCATTTGGATATCCCCATGAAATGATACCCAATTATAGGGAAAAGTGCAATTCACTATAAGGAAATCATAAAAGTCTCGTGTATTTCTCTCCACGGTAATATGCGACGTTTATCAAGATGAAAAACTAATTATCATTGTATTAGATACGATCGCGCCAATTGGCATGCGAATTTCATCGTCTTTCAATATAAAAACACGCACCACTAGCAACACATCGGCGGTATCATGTTGTGCATGCGCGACGCACCCCATGGCTCCATGATTCGCTTCCCGCGGAACGCAATCGGTCTATCACACCTATACATGGCCATACTTTGGGCTAGGCCGGGTTTCAGGCCGGACCGAAAAAAGCATGTGCTGAAAACCTAGCCCCGAGCCTGGCCCGATTGTTGGGCCGTAAAAATCGGGTCTGAGCCTGAAAAAAGTCTGACTAGGCCGAGCCTAACTTCGGTTAAATCACGAATTTAGCAAGCCCGTCTTGGCCCGTTCGGCGGACCCAAAATTCAGGCCTGAGCCCGGCCCAGCCCATGGCCAGTATACTCACACCACAACGTAAGTACGATTGAGATGCAAGGCATGACACGCGGCGGATCTCATGATGCACCGACCGCTGCGCCCGTGAATTCCACCCAGAACGTAACCGGCATCTCGGTGAAAACGTACAAGGTACATTTACACGGGTAGCCAAAGCAGCTAGCGACGTCATCGCTGCACGGAACAGAAATCGTTGGCTGTGATTACCTAGGATCCGTTGGGACACACCATGGCAGAGAGCAGGACAAGAAGCGAGGGCGAGCAGTTAGCGCAGGCCGTACCTGCCGAGCGGCGAGCACCTACACTGCCACTGGCCCGAGCTAGCTTCTGTGGTCCCACGTGCAGCCTCACGCCACCGCCGAGCCCGTGCCGTGTGGGGGCGTACATACAGGTGTAGGCGAATAATACCAGTACTAGTCTACTATTTTTTTTTGCATTTTCCACTCCATATATTCAAGAACGAAACACATACAAAGTACATGGATCAAACACAGAAAAAGAAGAACAGAACGAAGGGGAAAAAGGACACGCACGAAGATCAGCAACATCGCCGTCGTCGAAGACGAAGGCCGCCACCCGCCATCTCGCCACTGCCAGGGAGAATTTAACCCTATGAGAGACGCCGCCAAGCTTCTCCGCCGCGCCGCGACGGATCTTTAGTCGATGAACGACCCGGGCAGACGGCCCCCTGCACCAGCACCACCACCTTGCCGCGGCCACCTTCAACCTCGACCGAGCGCGAAGCCGCGAAGCCCGCCTGGCCCTGACACCCACCCGCCAGATCCGCCGCCAGCACGGATCCGGCGGCAGGCAGAAGAACTCGAGCGGCGCGCCGGCCCTGGAGCTCCCGCAAGTCGTGCGCGGAGACACCGCACCCGTAGGAGCCACATCGCCGGAGAAGCCCGCGCCGACACCAAACCCACCACCAGCCGCCCCTCCTCCTGAGCGCCGCCGGTGAGAACTTCCCCCTATCCTACCATATATACACGCCGGAGCCGGGGATCCATCACCCTCCCGCCGCCGAAGCGGCCGGCGGAGGGGAAGGATCCCGCGGCTCAGCGGCGGCGCGAGGTGGATCGGCGAAGGCGCTCCAAAAATCGCCCCCTCTCAGCTACAGTGGCGGTGAGAGGATTGGCTTTGCACAACCTGACCTTCCATCAGAGTGTTGCCGACGTACTAGTCTACTAGAGGACAAGTACGAGCGAGGGCAGGGCCTTTTTTTTTTTTTTGAATTTTTTATACTTGTATTCATACGAAGAGGAAACCAGTACAAGGCCAGATACAAGCAAAGAAAAAAGGAGAATACAGAGAGCAGCACTGCTGCAGCACGCCGTCTTCAACCTCGACGAACTCCAGCCGGAGCTCGTACCCATGGAACGGAAGAGCTTCAAGCCCGAAGGCAAAGAAGAGCCGCATCAACCACCAGCTCCGACGAGCTGGAACTGAAGACGGAGTTCGTCCAATGGCCGGGGCACGCCCCGAGCATCTTCCGGCCCGGATCTGGGGCCAACGCCACACCACCTCACAGAGGTGGCCAGATCCACCACCTGCAAACCACACCACCACGCAGCAGCCGCCTCGCACCTCCACCTCCGGCCTCCAACCCACTCGCCACCAATCTGCCGTCGCAACACCGCACCCCTCGCCACCACGGCCGGCCGGTGCAGAGAAGCTGAAGAAGAACACCACCACCAGCAACCACCACCAAAAACAGCATGCCGAGCCCCACTCAAAGGAGGTGGCAAGCAGGTCGAGCACCGCCCCTTCCCCTCGCCTCCACGGCAGGTCAGAAAGGGGGCAGCCAAACCAGCCACCGAGCTCCGTGCAGGGATGCAGCCGCCACAGAGCCGCGACTCCTCGCCGCCACGGCCGGCCAGAAGCAGCTCCACGGCACCACCTCCCTCCACCTCGACGCACCCACGAACCAGGAGCAACATGCAAAGGAAACTATGAACGTCGAGCTTCATATTCAGCCTTTTCTTCTCCGTGGTATGCTCCATTCCTCGTTGTCCTCCTGATATCTTATTGCGGAGATCCTCAAGAACGAAAGCGCCGCCGCCAGCTCTGACCTCCAGAGCGCCGCCGCCGGAGCTTCTCCTCGAGCTGCCCAGGATCCAGACGGAGAGATCCCGCGCCCTACTCCAACAACCGGCAAACAGCCGAAGACTAGCACTAAGAACTATACTACATGCGCCGGCACCTCTCCTCCGCCTCCCTCGACCGGCAACGCCGGCGAGTTTGGCCTTGGATTGGTCCGACGCTCTGGAGGAAACGAGAGAGGACTGTAGCAGGGGATAAGGGAAGGGGTGAAGGCTTCTTGGTCTTGTGTAGAGGGCAGGGCCTTTTCGCGGGGAAGCAAGCAGAAGCAGCGGGCAGCGGCTGTTGCCTCCGACAAGCAAAGCAACAGCGTACCTCAACCCACGTAAAGCTCAACTCTCTTTATCTCACACACATACTGACACGCATGGCTGCTGAACTGAACCGTGGATGAATTAGCAATAGAGCATCCCTAGAAAATCCTGGACAAGCGGCGGCTCTGACACTATATCAACCGAGCATGAGGGGCATTTAGGGTTCGCCCTCCAATGCTTCCGACGCGATTTCTTCCTTGCCGCCGCCAGTTGCGGATCCAAGTGTTGGCTTGACGCCGGGTGAACAAACATTTTTCTATAAAATTATAAATTTTCACCATGTGTGTAAATCCTAATAACAAGATTTTATACAGTTGGGCACCGCCGTGCATGGTGCACCTCTCTCACCATTTCTCTAGCACCGCCACTGGTCACCGCTAGGGTTACTAATCTCCGGCGAGCATTAGGGCCACTCCGAAGGCACGAGCAAGCGCAGCCGCCTTGGAGGGCACAGCTGTGCTGGGCTACTCCCTCGAGGCCACCCATGGGAGGAGCCCACAACGCAGTGTAGATTGAGGTGTCGGACGACAAGCCGGAGGAGGTGACGATCTCCGTGGACGACGGGCGAACCGGATCGTGCACAAGGGATGTGCACTTCGAGCATACATTGCCATGCTTTGAGCAGACGCGCCTCGCTGACAAGGAACTAGTTGCCGCTACGAAAGTAGAGGAAGGCAATGCCGATGCTCCGGCCTGCCTCGAAACCGCAGTGGCGATGCACGAGCTTGCGTGGGTGCTGCGCAGGTCGACGACGCTTCAATACCTCGGCTTCGAGTGAGCATTCCGGTGAAGAAGACCACCAAATCTAGTTTAGTTTAAGTTCTAGCTAGTTCAAATTTTCCGTGTAAAATAGCTCGATGAATTTGTGAAAATCTCGCGTGAACTAGTTTATTTGAAATTTCAGTAAGAATATCGTGGATTTGTTCTGCCTAACCCCTGGCCATACCATAAACTAGTTTTCATGGTCACCCGAAACTGGTTTTTCGGGACTATCCGGAATATAGAGATGCTCTTAGGCGAACGGACAATGTGACCAACAAACTCTTCAAGGGTTTAATGGCGCTCCGTTGCGAAAAAAGGAAGTGTTCAATGGGCAGTTTCACACTCAAGCTAATTCTAGAGCCAAGCATTGGCAGTTTCGCGAGGTTAATGTCACGCGTTATGGAGCGAGTAAATGTAGAGTGCAATGAGGAAATTGAAGCGAAGAACTGAACCATATGTGTCGATTATGCTGTGGATACATGAGAACAAAAATGAATTCGTCTGATCAGCTAATTCAGCTCTACCACCAATCACAACAATATATTGTAACTGGAATATTAAGCAAGAAAAAACGAAGAGATTTTCTTATTGCCGAACTGATCTCCACCTGGTTCTTGCATGGATCTTACATCGGATCCGTCCTCGCATGCAGAAGCTGTGGGCTGCCAATTCAGAGCATGCATATCTGAGCACATCTGGTGATCGATCTTCAGGGTGGCATGGTCAGATCAGCTGGTCTCACTCTCTGGCGCTCCCGAACTCGGCGTCGTACACGGCGGAGAGCTCAAAGTCGTCGTCGAACGCGACCGCCACGTTGAGGTCGAAGGACCCAAAGCTGTCGCCGCATTTCGCCGGAGACGGCGACGGGGCGAGGAGCGCCTGGCCACCGAACGGCATGTGCGCGCGCTTGTGGCCGCCCAGGGCCTGGCCGGAGCCGAATACGCGGAAGCAGAACGGGCACTCGTGGACAACCGGGGCGTCGGCGCGGTAGGCCTGCTTGCCCGCCGCCGGAGGCGGCACGCAGCCGCCCTTGCCTTTCTTGACGCTGGCGCGGTGGCCGCCGAGGGCCTGGTACGAGCGGAACACTTTCTTGCATGCGCCGCACTGGTGCCTGCCCCCGCGTGGGCGCGCGGCCGTCATTTTGCCGTGGTGCGGCGCGCCAGCCACGTCGTAGAACTCGTCCTCGTCCTCGTCGAACACGTTGACCCTGCTGCTGTTGTTTTGCTCGGCCTCCGAGGTCGCCATGGCCCAGTAGTGGGGCTCAGGCTCGGATCTGGACCGCGTCCACGAGTCCCGAGACAGCATCACGAGCGACATGGCCACGTCCTCCTCCCGCGTCGCGTCGGAGACGCTGCTCGCCGGCTCGGGATCCGGCGCGTGCCGGCGCGCCCGCTTCGAGCGCCGGCGGCTCACGGCGAATCCCGCACCACCGCGCGGGGACGACTCAGTGTCGCTCTCGCCATCCTGCACGACGGACGACTCGCCGGCCGCTGCGGCTACCACAGCATCGGAGAATTCAGGTGCGCCTACCTTGAAGCTTCTCTTGGGATCCTCGCGCAGGACGCAGGACAGCCGGTTCGGCTGCGTTAGCTTACCATCCATGTCCGTCGAAGAGGTGGACGCCAAGGACACTGGAGGCGACTGCTGCTGCGGTGTCGAGTACGCAGCAGCGGCGGCGGCAGCGGCTGCCGCCATGACATGGGAGCGCATGTGGCCACCCAGGGCCCGGCCATTCTGAAACCGCCGAAAGCAGAGCTTGCAGGTATGCCTGTCCATCGCCAAATGAGCAACAGAGATCATATGCCGCAATGCTAGGAACCCTGAGCAGCTGCTCGCTATGCTTGTATCTTCCTCTCTTGCTTTCTCGCTCACCGCTGGCTTTCGGTTGATCGACCAACTGAAGGATAACCAATAGTTTTATGCAAGAGATCGATCGGTGTGGAAGAAGTGTGATAGGTGGAAGACGAGAGGAGAGTGGGGATCGAACTTAAAAGGAGCAGTAGGTGACAAGCATGCCTCCACCTCCGCCAAGGAGGAAGAGGAACAAACAAGTGGGAGGCGGTGAGAAAGTTGCTTCAGCACAACACTTAAATACGCAGCAATGCAATGAATGGAAAAAAAATGGCAGAATTTTATGGCAATTCACGTTTCAAAAAGGTTTTCATGAGGATCAGTGAACCGAAGAATCAGGAAATTAACTGCTCAAACAAAATGGCCCACCTGTAAATGCCACAAAATCGAAACGAGAGTTGGATTGTAAAACTGGCAAGATCAAGTAGATTGTCAGCTTTTGGAAAACCTTCAAAGTCAGGCGTCATATGGTGGGCATCTGCATTGCTGGTGGGAGTTACGCCCTTCACTATGACATACGTTTGACCTTTCTTTTAGCACAGAATTAAGGAGTGATAGGTTGTCAAACGCACCTTGACAAAAGAAAATTCGGGGGAAGTTCTTTATTATGAGTTGTGCGTGTGGAGTACTCCACTTTTCTGTTTTGATTGAAGGTGCAATTGGATTTGACCGGCAAGAGATTTGTGTTATGTTGGGCGAGACAGCAGAAACTGAGCGGGTTAATCCTGGAGATAGTGACATGATGTTAGATCTCAACATTCAGTTCCTTCTCTAATTGCTCCAAATGTCTATCTTGATGTCACGATTTGGCTAAATATATGGATTCCTTTTACAAGATGTCTCCGACGTCAGTTTTTTTGTTTGTTTGAAAGGCATGCTTGCAGAATGGGCAAAGATCACAGATTCACAGCAGTATGTAGCTGTACACAGCTGCACATCCTACTAGATCGATCCAACGTTGCTTGTGCTGGACTGCTGGTACAGGCAGGGCATAGCGGCCATGGTCGATTCATCCGAGTTGGTGCCGTCCGTGTTTCTTTTTTTTTGCGAAAAATTGCACCGATCTATTGATGAACAACCCATAGTAGTACAAAGAGACCAAAAAGCAATACAAATTATAAAAAGGTTATTGGACCACCTAGCGACGTCTATAGACACTGACACGAGCCGAAGACGTGACACCGTCCTCGCCCCTCCATTGCCGGAGCCGAGCAAAGCTTGCGCAGTAAAGCTTGTTGAATTAGACATACGCGAAATCATCGTGCTAAGGCCACAAAGAACCAGCGCACCAGAGCACCAACCATCATCAAAGATGATATTCGTAAATCGGAAGAGACACACATGAAACCACACCAACGAACAAGATAACCGACTGGATTAAAAAAGGTAGAAATATGTGGGATGAAAATCACCAGAAGTCATTGATCCTTTCATCACTTAACTGCTAGCCTATAGGGAAGGACTTGACGAAGCAAAATCACACGGCATTGTCAAGGTTCATCTTCGGTTGGACTGTCGAGAGATCGAGTTGGTAATTGGTATGGCAGGAACTGCACCATGTTAAGAGCTCGAGCATTCATATTCCGAGTGAACTTCAAGAGTCGTAAATAAATTTAGGATTTCAAAATAGCTAGTGTAAAGAACAACAAAGGAGTTAAAGGCACAATACTAAAACATTGTATGCAGTCAATGTGATTCATAAAAAATAGAGGAGCCAAATTTCGTCCACCCTGACCAGCTCCTAGGAGATCCACCGGCCACACAAATCTACGCGCCCTCCATCGGTGCTAGACACACTAACAGAGCGGGGATAAGTCGAGGACTCAATTCTGATATCAGGATGTCGCTGCCGCCTCACCGTTCAAAAAAGGAAAAAAAAACAATGCAACTAAAACGCAGAACGGAACCACCCGCCGGTGAGGGGCTATGGTCCGCCACATCTCAAGGGCCCCAAGGGCCGCCGGAGTCGGGCAGACTGCCGTCGCTGGCTAGGAAACTGAAAACCTATACCGGATCGCCTCCCGTACGGAGCTCTGGAACGCGGGAGAGAGGTTACAGGGCTGATCGGTTGATCTGAATCATGTTCATGAATGTGAAGAATGTACGGTCGACCCGTGAATGTGATGATTACTCGCCGCAATCGATCAGAGGTGCTAGGTGGGTCGATCGATTATCTATCTTTACTATTAAATGGGAGTTGGACGTACGTTGGTACGTCAAACTCCACGCTAATCACCGTCAGCCTCGATTGGCAGACGATTAGACGAATCCTGACCGCCCACTCGCCCTTCGCTCGCTTGATCGCCCCTCGCGCGATGTCTGCTTGGCCCGGCCCAGGAACGTCATCGCACAGGGCGCACAACGACATCAGGTAGACTAGGGTTCCACTTCGCCGCCTCGGAATCCTTCATCAAACGCATTTCGTTGCGCCTCCACTCTGTTCCGGATCGATCGGCGGAGGAGAGGAATCGGCACACAGACCATGGTCCAATGGGTCCACCCCGCCGCGTCACCCCTGCCGTGCGGCGCCGCCTGCGCGTCGCCAGCACCCACCTCCCCCGTCGCGTGACCACCTGAGCTGCCGCCGCCGCCCGAGCACAACAACGCACGCCCACCAGGCAGCAAGGAGGAGATGGCTGACAGCGGCGAGATCAACGCCAACAACACCGCCGGCGGCAACGACGATGAGGAGGGCAACACCATCCCGTTCCCCGAGACGGTACCCTCCCTCCACAATATCCCGAGCAGATCTGAGAGAGAATCATCATGCGTAGCCCATCCACCTTCACACTGTCGCTCTTAAGTTCAGTGGTCCTTCTGATGCACCACTCTGACATGCACCCTAACCTACTGGGAGTGATGAGTATAAGTATAACACAATTCTATGAAACATTCATCTCCCAGCCTTTTCATTTTCAGCCATATCCCAGTCTCATCATGCGCACGGATGCCAATCTCAGTCCAGCCCATCCACAAGAGTCTTATATTTGCTGGGGCATCTGGAGAGAGCGAAACAGCAGAATTTTCCGTGATCAGGCAAAGACAGTGGACCAAATCCTTCAGATCATGAGAGAACCACCCTGAACTTTTCCTTTCTTTGTTTCGCTGCCTCTTTTATTTTCTTTTGCCTCCTTTTCATTGCCTTAGGCACATGTAATTATTCTACCTGCTTAATATATTGAAGCCAGCATTTGCTGGATCTTTCGAAAAAACAAGTCTTATATTAGTTACAACCGATACAAATGTGGAGCAGCATTCTGTGCTTTGACGTACCTTACAATATGTGAACGACAGTTAACACCGCCTTGCTCTCCACTATCAGGTCCAGATAGGAGGGTCTCCCGAGTATAGGGTCGAGAGGAAACTGGGCAAAGGAGGGTCCAGCCATGTTTTCGTAGGCCAGCGTCTAACCACTTCAGAGAGATTGCAACAATCATCGTCCCACTTTCGAACACAGTCATCGTGGCGGGCTTTCCACTTTGGCTGGAATTGTGAAAATATCCTCGAAAGTTCACAATTCAAAACTTTCATGACTACTGGACCATGACGCTCCATCAGCAGCAGGTGTCAGGTTATCAGTTCCCCAGAGAAGACACTGGTTATTTTGATAAGCTGAGATAATTTTTTTTGTATTTCTAATTTGCTACCATAATCATTCATACTGCTCCCTCATATGAGTGTTAACCTTGAATTAAATTATTCTCTGTTACTCTTTCAGCCTTGTGGTGATATCTTTGAAGATTCATTCAAAGAAACAAGAACTGGATGCGTGGCACTGATCTGAAAATGATTGCTGAGAAGATGAACTCAGCATCAGGAGCAAGGTGAATGTGTGAATTGGTGTCATTGTAGGCCAGCGTTACAATTTCTAATATCTATTTTCTGAATTGGACAATGATAATAAGCATGCAACAACATCTGTAATCGGCTGCAAAACTGTGCTTTGTAGTCTCTGTAAATACCATAAACTCAAAGTCTGTTTCTGGTAGCAAGTTTTATGTTTTCCAAAATTAGTCTTTATTTTACCAACATATTTCTCTAATAGCGCATGTCCTCTTTCAAACATCAATGTTCAGCTATTGTGCATCAAACCATACTGATGTGTGGCCGTATAAGAGCGTTCTGGCCGGAGCCTCTGGATGAGGCCGAGATCGCGCACGTCCTCACCGCTGCCTACTCCCTCAACGGCATCTAGGTACAAATTTATCTGTACTCTCTATTTGCGTACTGGTTGGCATCTGTTTTGCCTTTGCTTAGTGTGTAGGTAGTTTTTCAGCAGTAGTTTCAACACCAAGTGCAAATTTTCCATTAATTTTTGTGCGCTTATTTGATCAATTCGAAAGTAGATCTGTTTCTCTTGATAAACTTTCTTTATTTTATGAAAGTACCTCTCACGAAATTAATGTCTGTCTGAGGTTGTGGTACACACTGGTATGAAAACTGTTGAGTAAACTGATAGATAAATCATCCCCACTGTTCAACAGTGTTTTGCTTACGATGTTTAGATGCCAAACAAATTAAAGCTAGGAGCTTGCTTTTCTTAGAGAATATACACAATCGGCATCAGAGTTGAGAAAACAAAACGCCCTGTTTTCTAGAACCTAAACAATACCATTCGTTTAACAAATTTCAGAATATGCATTGTTCTCTATGTTATTACTTCATTTCCAAAGTTCAACGATGGTTAGCCTACTCCCATATTGACTTACTGCAACACATAGCAGGTCATTACTGTATTTCTAACAGTGGTTCCTTATGATACCATTTTGTTCAATTGTTCTATAAAAAATGACACCAATTCTAATGCATGATTCTTTCCCTATTCCTTTTTATATAGAGACCCAAGAGCCAACCCAGGCAGTTATTGAATCCAAGAGTTTCTAGGAGACTACGAGTGGTCAATTAGTCAGCGCAATACTGCATCTACAGCTGAAATTTGGTAAAGCATAATCAGACTTGAGTGTATCAAACCAGCACATGCTCATTGATACAACAAAATATACCTGTTGTAACCATCTCATTCATAGTATATAGCCTAATGTTACGTTTCACATCACTGAAGCAGAATAATCGCGACAATTCGCTTACTGACCAGCTGTCATACTTTCTTTAGTCGGCAATGAGATGGGCACACACGCTCAGGAAAATAAGGTTTAACTAAAGTAGGGATGTGTTTAGCTCACCGAGGGCGCTCGCCTTGGTTTGAGAACGAAGTTGTGCTATAAAACGTTAATTATTGCACTGTGACTTTCTTGCTGAGATCAGATTTTGCCAACCACAGTGCATAAACTATGACTGGTTGTTATCTTGGTGGGTTGATTGATTCTGATGGGAGGTTGGTTGCTGCAGGAATGGAAGATTGACAAGAATACAATATCAAGGACTCTAGCTGGCATCCAACCAGCTAGAAGGACTCACTAGGAAGATGAGGGACTGTAAGGAGGCAATCTGACTGAACGTTGTCATGTGCTCTCATAATACACCGTTTGTTTGTTTCTAATTGAACATGCAGTTTCAGATCTTTTATATGTGGCGTGATGAATTTTTGCAACCTCTCTACTTGTGTAGTACTATTGAATTCTTATGACATGTCTTAAATTTATGTAGATTTCTTGAGAGTTTTTGCAGCTTAATCAAATAATTGATCGTTTACTCAAATATGAGGAGAAAATGAAAATACCTCAGAGACCAGCAAGCACCTATCTAAATGACAAGAATCAATTCAAAGTTATTTATTTGCTGTCTTTGTTGTGTAATCTCTCCACAAACACTGATTTGTCTAGCTAAAATCTACCGTGAGTTATTTTTGTATGGCTTTGCTGCATTTTCTTTGATCTGTTACTAATCATAACCTTTCTATCTTTCTTGCAACTTCTTTGACCACGTGCCTAATTACCCTTCTGTTTTCCGTCAAATTAATTAATCTGTGTTGGAATAAACAGGAATCAGATGGAGTGATCTCACGGTTTCGCCCATTCTATCCTGCAGTTGTGACTCTATCGTATTCTCATGTGATGAAGTGACTCGGCTGCAAACCTTTGCCAAAAAGGAGGGGTGAATCACGTCAAACTCTACAACCTGAAAATAGCAGCAATGTGTCGTCGTGAATTGGCACAAAGTAGTATTGTTGGATGTATTTTAAATTGCTTATCTGCCAGTTTCAGGAGCAAATAAATTGCTCGGATAGGTGCATTTCTCTGAATACCACTACAACCATTTTTCTTAATGTCACGATATTCATCTAGACGATATGACTGGCTATTCTGTTTTCAGTGTCTGCTCTCCTGTGATGGTAGTGAAGTGGTTCATTCTATTTGCAGAGTGAGTATTCTATGTTTGCCCATTTGATCTTCCACCTAAAATCTTCACAGCACTGACATGTCTTACCTATGAAGCATGGTTACTTGCACAAGAAAACCATCTGGAATGGATACTTCAATTATCACGCAAATAAACGGAGTACATCTTAATTAAGAAGAGAAAATTGGTCGGATTCTTGCTTTCCATACATAAAACATCAAATTATTGCATATTTCGAAATGCTTTATGAGGGAAGTGAATCTTAATGATTTTTAAACGTTCTATGGTTTTCTTTTCTATACATGGAATCTGCATTGTGTTTACATGTGTTGGCACCGTAGCAACGCACGGGCACTCAACTAGTCAGTATAATAAAAGGATGTGTGAGAACAGCCTAAAAACGATCAGATGGCCGAGTTGGTCTAAGGCGCCAGATTAAGGTTCTGGTCCGAAAGGGCGTGGGTTCAAATCCCACTCTGGTCAATATCTTTTTTTGCGCAAGAAAATACTGCTCTATGTAGGGCAGGCAGTTCAAAAAAAAGGGTGGTAGGGTAGGGACGGAACTGGCCCCCCAGGAGACCATGGCCCTGGGCGTAGCAATTTTTCTTGCCTACAGTATTAGCTTAAATATGGCAGAGGGTTGAGCCCAACTCCAGCCCAAAAGAAACCCATCATCACCGTTTTCAGGCTCGTTTGATTCGTAGGAATAGCAAAGTGTAGGAATAGGAATTTTATAGGATTGGCATGGTATGTCTAGTTGAATCTCATGGGAAGAGAAAGCTTGTTTGATTGTGCTGAAGGAATTTTTCCATGAGGTTATACCTCATGTTATTTTCCTATGAAGTTTGTAGTACAAGATGGGAATTTTTCCTATGGCAAAGGATCATATGAATCAAACGTTCGAAGGAAAAAATCCCATGGGATTCCAATCCTATACAAATCCTTTGACAATCCTATGAATCAAACAAGCCCTTCCTCTGTGTCAGTAAACGAGGAATGGCACGTCAAAACAAAAAAGTAAAGGAGGAACGGCGAGATAGGATTCCAACGAGACGAGGGAGACAGCGCCGTCGGCGCCCTCACCTCGCTGCCTCACCCGCTCCCACTCACCGGCTCGCCCGTCGCTGTATCTGGGCATGGGCAGCCCGGCCCGGACGGCCCGACGTGGCCGGGCCGGGCTCGGGCCTGAATTTCGGGCCAGATACACAGGTCGGGCCGGGCTCGGGCCTAGCAAAAACAGGAAATCAGGAAGGGTCGGGCCGGGCCGATCGGGCTTTGTCGGGCTCGGGCCCGATTTCTGCAGCCCGACTGTCGGGCTGGGCCGGGCTCGGGCCTGGGTTTTTCTGCGACGGGCTTTTTTAGGCCCGACCTGAGCCCGGCCCAGCCCGAGAAATGCCCAGGTATACCCGTCGCGTCCGCGCCTCACTCCTCTATCGGCGACGCCTCACTAACCCACAGGAGTGGCCCCTCCCGGCAGCGTCAGAGCAGCGGCGTGGGCTCGGCCGCTTCCTCGTCCGCTGTCATAGTCGCAGGACAGCGGGTGGAGAGGGGCGAGGCGCGCCGCCGGAGACTCCACACAGTGGGCGTCGCAGATCGATGCCGGAGCAGCAGAGGTCATCCTCGTTCGGTTTCGCGGCCGCGGCGCAGCAGAGGGCGAGGTGCGCCGCCGCACACACCAAGCTCCTAGCGCGTGGCTGCTACTCTGGGTGCAGGCGGACAGTCCGGCGGACGAGGCAGACAGTCCGCTTTGGCCGTATCGTTACTTTGTTCAGCTAATCTTGTTACAAGAAAAACAACATCTCAATTAGTTTGGCGGACAGCGTCATGACCCGGGGCGGACGTCCGCCTTATTTTTTTTTTAAGATAGGAGGGCCTCGCCCCAATTTTCATTAAAATTAAAACTGATAATACAACTTCCATAATTCAGTTCCACTCGCGCCCGGAAGCAAAACTCCCCCAGAAACGCTAAAACCACTACCCAGCACTACACTAACTCTAACCTACTCAGCTCCAGCTTTAAGACTAACTTACAAGGAAACCAACAACAACAGATCAAACTAAAAAACCTAAACAGAAAGATAACCTCATCAGATCAAACTACACAGCTAGACTACCAGCAACTTTTTCCTGCAGCACCATCTGACTTTCCTGATTTCTTCTTCTACTCTTCTATTCTCATCTGACTTTCCTGACTTTTTACTGCAGCACCACCCAACCACTTCGCTTGCTGAAGATTTCAGCCACAACTCGTAGCAGATCTCTTGCTCCGCTTGCACTGCAATTCTTGTACGCCTCGACTCAGTGTAATAGCCCAAGTTTTTAACCAATAAGCAACTTGTACAATTATTCCACTAGGGTCGTAAGGAAAAACTTTACTAAAACATAGGGCATACCTCGACTTCCACAATGCCCAGATTACATCTGCTACTCCTACTGAAATGAACACCCTAATCTTACCAGGGAAACGGAAACAAAATAACCAATTATATGTGAGACAGAAGAAAATCTATCTTGTATATTAAACGCACATTCTCCCTAGGCGTACTTTTTTGCCAGAGGACAATGAAAAAAGCTAAGGACAATACTTTCATTACTGCTACAAAAAAGGACAAGTGGCCTCCTTTCTTACCTTCTCTATGAGTTAGAACGTCCCTAGTCAGTATACTCTTCTTAAGCACTACCCATAAGAAAATTTTGATTTTAGCCGTTACTTTTTATAAGCCACATACCTTTTAAAAAGGACACCCTGATTGATAGAACTTAAGTACAATAAAAAAGAGACTTAACAGAAAAAACACCAGATTTATTCAAAAACCAATTCCACCTATCTTTTTTCTTCGCTAAGCATTACTGTCGTGGTATCGTGCACGGGAGTGCCATCTCGGGATAGCTAAGTGGGTGGGACCTCAAGGGTACGAACGACGGTGCTCGCTAGCGGGATCGAGTATGAGCAAGGGAACACCAAGACATACCCAGGTTCAGGGCCCTCGTGTGGAGGAAACACCCCTACTCCTGCGCGGACTCGTATATATGAGTATGAGGACTACAATGGCGCTCCTTGAGCAGTATCAGAGTTTCGGTATCTTGAGTTAGAAGAAGCTGGATCCTCTCTAAAGAGGCACCCGACCCCCTTATATAGAGGCTGGGAGGCCGGTTATAGTGTACAGTCCAATCCGGGTGGGCCCAGTAGGGTCCGCCTGATTAGTCAACTTCCGTAGACCCTGGCCGGCTGACATGCCTAGACAGTGGTGACGGGACTGGTCGACTCTGCGTCCGCACAGGTCAGCGGGCAGGCCGGGTCCTTTAGTCATCATCTGCATGGGCGGCTGGGTACGGCCGCCGAATAAGTCATCATTGCCGACTGACGGGTCACATCAAGGTACGGTGCTTTACAGGCCTAGTCCAGTAGCTCTTGGCGGGTCCAGATTCTCCGGTGAGCCGGCTGGCGGATGGCCCAGCCGGCGAGTCTCCTGTAGCCGGCTGGCTGTTGGCCCAGCAGGCGAGTCTTCTTTGGCCGGCTGGCTATTGGCCCAGCCGGCCGATGTTTTTACGGATCCTTGGGTACCTAGGGCTCATATCCCTGACAGTAGTCCCCAAGCGCGAGGAGGTTTTACGGCCGCTGGCGGCTAGGGAAGCCTGCACGGGCTCAAACATACTTGTCACATTTTGTCGATGAAGTGTTGCCGTTTGGCTTTGAGTGAGGCGGCTGGCCGGATGCTTTCGACGTGAGGGATGACGTAGGCCACGTTTGTAGTGGCAGTCGACGAGACGTCTCCTCGATTCCCGCGTGGGAATCTCCGCGGCGGTTCATTGCTTGAAAGAGTTAATGCGGTAACCGCCTCGGGGCGGGGTAGTGGACAGGCGACGTGGGGCACGTGGCACAGTAGTGGGTGCAGTTACTGCGGGCCCCCCGCGGTTAAATAGGAGGCGGAGAGGCCGGGGCGGAGTAAATCCCCCATTCACACCTCTCCCCTTCGCCTTCGTCTTACTCCTCTCGCTCCTGCTCGCTCCGCTCGCTCCTGCTCGCTCTCCTCTCGCCGCGCGGTGAGCCATTGGTCACCGAGCCTATGCGCCTCTCCCACCTCCCGCTCCACCCACGATGTCGGAGGACCGCGGTACTTGGAGCGGGTCTACGGTGCAGGAGTACGAGATCCGGCGCTTCCGGCGCGCCGGCCACCTTCCGAAGAAATCTTTGGTGGCGCATCGGCTCCCGCCGGCCGACGAGGTCTCGCCGGATCCGCAGCCTGGCGAGCGGGTGATCTTCGCCACCCATGTGGAGCGCGGCTTGGCGCTCCCCGTGAGTAACTTTCTCCTTTCTTTTTGTTGACACACGAACACGTCACGTGTACCCGCGGCGTCGAGGGAGATGCTCCGCAACTCACTCCGCGGGAGGCTCGCCGGAAGCGCGATATGCAAGACAATCCGGCGGGCGCTTTTGTAGACCCGAAACCCCGCTCGCCCGGGAGGGACCCCGTCAAGGCTCGCGGCGGCTATGGGCTGCCCTAGGTCGACCTGACCGCCCCAAGAGCCTCGTGAATTCGCAGCCTCCGATCTTGAAGAACGGCGAAGAACGAGAAGAAAAGATACAAGGGGAGAAGGATAAAAGTAGATGAACACGGAAAAGTAGTAGATGTGTTTGTTCGATTGGTCTTGGATCAATCGGCCGTCACCCCTCACGTATATAAGAGGCGGCTGGAATTCCCGTGCAAGAAAAGGCTTGGATTCACGTCCAAAACCCTAAATCTGGGTCGAATTCGGATGGACTGGACCGAACCTTCCAAAACTGTTCGGTCTGAATCTTGCGGGTCATTTTTTAGGCAGTTACCGACCTCATATCAAAATCTTATAGAAGACAAAATTGTTCGTCTCAAAAAAACGAACAACTTTCATTTTATGAGCTTTTTCATCCGAATCCATCTTGAGCACTCATCTAGGCTCGGAAATAAAACGGTTCGGATTGGATCTGATTCTACAAAGTTGTGACCATTTACAGAACGCGACTAGTACATGTACTAGTTGACGTCTGTTTTATATTTCTAGTTTTGGCTGAAATTCCGAATCTTACTAGTACATGTACTTGTTAGGCTCTGTTTCTTCCTAATTTGGCCGAAATTCTGAACTTGACTAGTACATGTACTAGTTACGGTCTGTTTCGTCATATATATAGAAAATGATTTCTTCTAAGCCAAAATTGGTTATCAACACATGCCCCCTATTTTTTGGCAGAGCTTGCGTGCCAAAAAATAATTTGCATTCCCAGGACAATGTCAACACTCCATCGACCATGCTTGTATAATCTCTTAGGACGATAAAAAGTTATCGGCCACATATATTTTCCTTAAGGGCATGCATAAATCATCCACCAAAGTGTGTGTAGAAATAAGTAAATAAAATGATAAATCTGATTGTGAACTTCAGGAATTTCGGCTCTTAGATTAGTAATAACATTGTAACTAATCAAATGTAAATTGACTTGGCAATACCCTTCCATGATGTAAAGAATTATGATGCATCCATGTATCGAAATAAACCCATGGGGTAACCAATCATGCATGGTGGTGAACTCCATGACAAAGACATTGGTGGCATGTTGAATAATTTGAATGATATGCCAACCGAAAACTTAGGCGCGGCAATGCAAACCTTCGCTTTGTTTCTCGGTTTCATTATTCTCTTTCTATATTATTTTAGATTTTCTTGCGACAGAAACTTGCACATCATTCTTGTCTTTGCAGCTCTCCTTAAGAATCCATGCCATGTTCTTCTTTTTTAACTCTTCAACACTAAGCCTTTGTAGTTTTCTCTCTTGCCAACTTGATAACAATGTCACAAGCGCCTCCATATATACGTCCCGTAATGCAGCCAGCCTGAAGATAAGAAAAACATATTTCTTTCAGCCGTCCATCCGGCTTGCACTAGATCCTTTGTTAGTGGCCGACTTAATAATCAAGTCGTCCTTATTAGTATTGGCAAAACTGAACACCGACTTTCAGCTATGAAATAAACCGTGAAGAACATCATTAGCCAGATTCCGGCTTTGCCAACACAATGCAAGCTCAGGGCGATATGTAAATATCGGCCATGCGTCCTCATCTTAAAGGACCTGGAGAACCCGCCCACCAAAGTGTGAATAACCAAAATAAATTAGAAGTTTCAGCTGGGGATAAATTGTGAGGTGCTAGCTTTGATGGTATAGTTGAAGAACATGACGACGCACCGCCTGAGGTCTCCTATAGTGAGATGAAGATTGCCGGCTTCGCCTACCGACTTCTTGCTTGTCCTCCTTTACTCCTGCCGGCTTTGCAACAGAAGCTGGTGCACCGTTCTTGATTTGAGGGCTTCTTTTAGGAACCCACGCCATGTTCAACTTCTCCAACTCTTCGGCTCTGAGCCGCTTCACCTGCCACTCTTGCCAATGTGATAAGCCGAGTGGGTATCCCGGCTGTGATTTTACTTTATGCACTGGAAATTCTTTCTTGGCTTTGGGCACTCTCGGCTTGACCTGTCCAGACTCGATGACTGGGTCCTCGAAAGTTACTCGCTTCACTTCCTTGCCCTTTGTAGCCAACATCATTTCAGCTGGCTTTTGCATATTCGGAGTCGGGTCTGAAACAACATCTTTGCGACCATCTTTCTTCACTACGTATATTTGCTTGACCACCTCCTTCTTCCTCCATGAGCTCTTGGCCGGCTCTTGATTAAGCCGGTCTTTGACATGTGGTTACCGGGTTGATTCTCTCGGAGCTGCATAAACTCGGCGAGGTGATTTAGCGTAAGAATGATGGTGTGCCCGTGAATCATACCTGTCCCGTGGTTGATACGAATAGAAGCCGGTATGGGAAGACATGTACGACTTCGGTATTGGCGGCCCAAAATAAGTTCGCGGAGTCGGTGTATTGAGCTTCTTCTTTTGCCAATCCTGGTCCTCTGATTTACGCCTCGGGGTTGACTTCGATGTCTTTGCTTCAGATGGCCGACAAGCACTTCTTGCTTCACTCTCTTTCTGATACTTCTCTAATAATTGAGCGAAGGTAACTTTAGTCTTCCTCCTTCGGTGCCTGTCGCCGCCTTTGTCCCTTCTATCATTGCAGACATCGGTCTTTGGATTTTTGTGCTGCCCCCAGTGTTAGGCGTCTTTGTTGTAACCTTGATGGAACATCCGTCTTCATTGTTGGCTTGAATATTCTCCTTGCTCGACGACCCGATCCCATTATCTCCCGTGTGTACCTGTCCGTCTTGGGAAGAACCGGCTTGGGGTAGCCGAGTCAACACTTGATCACCGTCAAGATTAATATTAGCCAGCTGGCTATCCACTTGTGCTTCAACAACTTTCAATCGTCCTTTGAAGGCCGATTGTGCGTCATGAAACTCGTCATAGTGTTTGATATTCTGCTCGAACGAATTGGGGATTCGCTCTTCCCTTGACGGCTCGACATGGTGATCTTCTATGATAATTGGATTAGCCGGCCATGCCCCGGCAATGTGATCCCCATGCCCGGACTGATGGTACACTGCTCATCCCTTAGCCGATATTGAGATATCGGCTTTGGAATTACGAAACCGAGTGGTGCCAGCTTGACGTCATCCAACTCGGCTATGCATCGTCTTTCGCCTTCTTTTTCCGATTTTTCCGAATCGGCTATCTTGAAGGACTTTGAACCCGGCTTTGTGTTTCTGCAACAAAAATAGCTACAGAATATATGTCTCACTTGAGACCAAATATTAGCCAGGCATGAAACAAGCAAAGTTGCCCACATGAATATAAAGTTTAGCCGGCATGACGAGAACAACTTTGATTGCGATAAATTGCCACAATCGGCCTCTACAAATGGTACGATATGTTGACCTATATGATTAGTGACAAGATTACTCCTAACAAACAAACTACTCATCTCGACTGGTCTTTTAAAGCTAACAAGAATTTTATCATTGGATGCATCAACATTATTATTTTGACCGAATCGAAAGATAAGTAAATTGTTGGCTGGGCGTACCTCTTCGAGATGTTGAGAGACTGCGATGCTGGCACATCAGGAACAATATTGCTTTGCTCCGTCTCTGGATAACTCTTCAATGCCTCGTCCTCCTCTTCTGGATCCCGTGCCGCGTCACCCGGATGCTCCTCATCAACCGAACATTGTTCGGCTTCTTTCTCGGTTCTTGATGTTCACCATTAACCGAACTTTGTTCAGTCGTGTCTTCTTGTTTGTGATGCTCATCGTCTTTGGCACGGAATTCATTGGATAGTACGCAAACTTTCTTATTAAAGACGTCGGTGGAGCATGATGGTTGCATGTCCTGAACAATATCTTGTTCGGCCTCTAGATGATTCTCCAACGCCTTGTCTTCTTCCTTTTCTGGATCTCGCGCCCCACTACTCTGATGTTCAATGTCAACCGAACTTTGTTCGGATATACTCTCTACTTGATGTTCATCAATTTCTTTGGCACGAAATTCATAGGGTAGCATATAAACTCCTTTACACCCAGAAAAATCAATCACGGCTGTTTTGCTAGCCATGACATGCTCTTGATCAATGAAGCTTGCTTCTTTTGATTCAGTAGATTCGGCACAGGTACTATATTCGGCTTCAACAACCGAAGTAACCATACTTCCGAATCATTCATCTTTTCTCCATGGCTTCCATCAACTTGCAAAGCTTCTTCTGCTTGCTTTAGCACCGTTTCAACTTGGTTATCGCGTGGAGGAGTAGACTTGATAAAGTCTTGAAGATCCTTCTCAAATGCCTTTAAATCTTCTTCCGCCTGTTTTTTCCTCCATGCCTCTAATTCTTTTGTACGCTTCCTCCTGAGTTGTTCATTAGCTTGGCGATGCTCGATCGGTAATTCCTCAAAAGTCGGCGTGGTGAATTCTTTGATGCTATCCTCTGTAGGGCATGATTGCCCCCAATATTTTTTGTTTCTTTCAGCAATCCGTTGCCGAAACTAATTTGTACGGTGAAAACTTGATCTCGAATTGTTTACGCTCCTCTTCACGCCTCTTTTGATGCGCCCCATAAGCTTGTATTGCAACGGGATCATGCGGATTTTCTTTTAATGCCAGGTAAACAGCACCGGCCCTTTTGAGTTCCGCTGCAAATTTTTCCTTCCAACCATCTAATCCATATGCGTCGATAGAAGATGAAGGCACATGTGCTCCTGTTAAATTTTCACATGTTCGGCTGTGAACACCATGAAAGTGCGAAGCCGAATTATGTGTCTCACTAGTTCCACATGAAGCTGAAACGTTAGTAACATAAGGTGCCGATTGAGTAATCATATAAGGCGCAGTATATGTCGGTTGGGAGTAACCGGCCAAGTCACTGGCACCAGCATAGCCGATTCCCCCATCCATCGGCATGTCTAGGGACGACCCCGCATATTGTGAGTCGGTAGCCGATGGATAAAACCATGAGACATCCTCTTGCCCGTGAGGTGTCTCATACGGATCTGTCGAATAACCCACATTACTCATCGGCCTAAGATATGGGGTAGCCGATGCATGAGAATTCGAATATATATGTTGCACGTTGCTAATATTATAAAGATTTGAAGCATAGAGATTATTTTGCATCGGCTTTTGCGCATAGTGTAAACTAGGGTTTGCCGATACAACACTCATATCAAAAGATTTATTAACGTCAACATAAGAGTAATTTGTATCTACATAAGGAGATTGTGAATTCATGTTACCGATGTAGATTGCAGTCTCTTGATGCGCTCCTCGTAGCAAGAACGGGCTAGAGACCGTTCGCTTCATCCCCAGCGGAGTCACCAAAAAGTGTGTTGACACACGAACACGTCACGTGTACCCACGGCGTCGAGGGAGATGCTCCGCAACTCACTCCGCGGGAGGCTCGCCGGAAGCGCGACACGCAAGACAATCCGGCGGGCGCTTTTGTAGACCCGAAACCCCGCTCGCCCGGGAGGGACCCGTCAGGGCTCGCGACAGCTATGGGCTGCCCTAGGTCGGCCTGACCGCCCCAAGAGCCTCGTGAATTCGCAGCCTCCGATCTTGAAGAACGGCGAAGAACGAGAAGAAAAGATACAAGGGGAGAAGGATAAAAGTAGATGAACACGGAAAAGTAGTAGATGTGTTTGTTCGATTGGTCTTGGATCAATCGGCCATCACCCCTCACGTATATAAGAGGCGGCTGGACTTCCCGTGCAAGAAAAGGCTTGGATTCACGTCCAAAACCCTAAATCTGGGTCGAATTCGGATGGACTAGACCGAACCTTCCAAAACTGTTCGGTCTGCATCTTGCGGGTCGTTTTTGAGGCAGTTACCGACCTTGTATCAAAATCTTATAGAAGACAAAGTTGTTCCTCTCGAAAAAACGAAGAACTTTCATTTTATGAGATTTTTCATCCGAATCCATCTTGAGAACTCAGCTAGGCTCGGAAATAAAACTGTTCGGATTGAATCTGATTCTACAAAGTTGTGACCATTTACAGAACGCGACTAGTACATGTACTAGTTGACGTCTGTTTTATATTCCTAGTTTTGGCTGAAATTCCGAATCTTACTAGTACATGTACTTGTTAGGCTCTGTTTCGTCCTAATTTGGCCGAAATTCTGAACTTGACTAGTACATGTACTAGTTACGGTCTGTTTCGTCATATATATAGAAAATGATTTCTTCTAAGCCAAAATTGGTCATCAACACTTTTCTTCACCTTTACGGGGTCCAGCTCCATCATCTTGGAGCAAACTCCATTGATTCCCTTTCCTATTTCGCGGCGTTGTGCGAGGCGTACCTCGGCGTCTGGCCGCACTTGGGCCTCTTCGCCAGGCTTTTCCACCTGAACGCCTACACCAAGTGGACGTCGGGGCCGCTGACGGAATGCGGGAGCGCAATCGTGTACTCCCGTGGCCAGACCGGCTTGCCCAAGCTCAACCACCCGGACTCCATAAAGAAGTGGCAGAAGAGCTACTTCTACGTCAAGAACGCCTCGGAGGTCGACTGGATCCAGCTGCCAGAGTTCTCCATGGCACCGCCGGTTAGGACGAACTGGTCGCTGAAGGAGCACGGCGAGCAGGCGGACGTCTAGGCAGCGCAACATGGCCACAGTCGGCCTGAAGTCGAGGGATTTGCTCCTCTGCTGGATGGAGAGACAGATCATGCCCCTGCAGCTGAGAAGCCACAAGATGTGCTTCTACTCTGGGGAGCTTGACCCGACGCGGACGACGAGGAAGATCTCGACGGTCGCGGAGCTTGACGGGTGGGTGCGCACGCTCGCCAAGGAATGCGTGGAGGAAGGCTGGAAGTATGGCCGGGTGCCGCACGATCGCTCCGACCGCGCCCCCCGGGTAAGCCGAATGCTCTGCTCCTTCGTCATTTCTTTCTTTATAAACTTAGCCGGCTGCTCACGTAGCCGGCCATTGCTGCAGATCACTTTGATCCAGATGGCGGAGGACGGGCCTGATATGACCGCCTTCGAAGCCGACCTCCCCGTGGCCACTGAAGAGGGATCCAGGGAGAACGATGTTTCTGGGGACGAGGATGAGGACGAGGAGGGGGCGGACAGGGTGGAGGTGCGACACGACGACCCTCCGTCCACCGCCGTCACCGAATCGGAGGCCGTGGAGAGCGCGGCCGGCGCCACGACGCCTACGCCGCCAGGGCCGCGCGACGGCGACATCAGGGACTGGTCGGACGACGACAGCCCGGGGGCCTACGAGGTCCAGCCGCCGTCTACTGACCCAATCGCCAAGCGGACGAGGGCGGGCCAGTCAAGCCGGGTGGGGGACCCGGCCGAGCCGTCTGCAAAGAGGGCGCGCGTCGAGCCGGTGAAGAAGAGGGTGACGACAGTGAGGAGACGGCCGGTTATCCGGCGAACTTGTGATGGGTAAGTGCCTCGCTTATCCTTTGCCGGGTGTTGGGGTAGATGGCTAGGATTAATTCGCTTCTTGCTTCAGGGACCAAGTCTCGGTTGGTGGAGGGTCCATCCCGGTGCCAGCGTCGTACCCGCTGCCGGGGTATGTTGATGATGATGCGGCGGTCAACTCGCCACCTCCCAGGGCGCCAACTCCATCCGTGGAGGCGTTCTCCGGGTCGACCAGGGAGCCGGCGGAGCTGGAGGCCTGGGTTCCATCTCGGAGATCGAGGTGGTGCAGGTTGATGGTTGCGGCCGGCTCGGCCGTGCCGCCTGAGACCGAAGCCGAGAAGGCGGCCGAGGCGAAGGCCCCAGAGGAGCGGTCGTCGAGGAGGTGATGGTGACGGAGGCAACCGGCGGCGGTGACGCTGGTGCGGAGGCGATGGCGCCCGAGGCCTCTGCCTCAGTTGCGGATCTGGCTGGAGGGGATGCCAGGCCGGCTGACCTCGGAGCCGGCACGAAGGAGCTTGTGGCGCAAGACGAGCAGCCGGCCTTGGTGCCAGGTGCCACGCCTAACGCCACCACTCCGGAGGGCTCGGTCCGGGAGCCGCCTATGAGCCTCCGGCTTGCCCGCGACATGGAGCAGCAGCTGGCGGTCCAGTGGGAGAAGGCGCAGCGAGTCCGCGAGTCGATTGAGTAAGCCTTGCATTGGTCTTTTTCTTTCTTTGGATGGGGTTCCTTTTTTCCCCTTCTTAGGGTTGATTTCTTGTAGCTCTCGCTGGTGGAGCCGGAGCAAGAGATCCGGCAGCTGAGGTGGAAGGTCCACGAGCTGGAGGAGCGCCTGGCGGCTACCGAGAGTAAGTAGACGGTTTCCTCTTCTTGGTTCTTTGTGCATCTCTTCTTGTGTTTTTATGGTGGATGGTCTTGGTTGCTGTAGAGGTGGCGACGGAGGTCCCCTTCCTCGAGGAGAAGCTGAAGAACTCCCTCCCTGCAGCTATGTTGGCGCAGAAGCTTGAGGAGAAGGACGCAGAGCACGAGAACGCTACACGGGATCTCCGGCTCCGCGCTTCTCGGGCTGACAACCTCGCGGCTGAGGTCGAGAAGCTGAAGGAGAGTTCTGCCCGGCTGGAGAAGGCCAACGCTAATCGCGAGGGCGAATTTGACAAGCTGATGCAGTGGAAGGACCGGATGGAGGAGAAGGTCGAGCAGGCGGGGAAGGCCGCCGAGGAAACCAAGGAGAAGCACGCCGAGGAGCTCCGGCTCAGCAAGGAGCGTGAGGACGAGCTGCAAGGCCGTCTGGAGCGCATCAATGAGATGCTTCTCGGTGAGTTCTGCCGTCCAGTCTCCATTCTTTGTCTTGGTCTTGGTCTTTGTTGCGTGGTCGACTACTTATTTAGCCGGTGTTGCTGCAGGTGCTTATCACGCCTCGGAGCAGGCTTCTCCCCATCTGCCGATTGAGCTTCAAGTCGGGGAGGTGTTGGAGATGGTGAAGCAGCTGCAGGCGGCTGGCAACGGCATCCTTGAGGCCATGTGGCCGAAGGACACCATGCCCTCCTCAGGCTTCGATCTTGCTGGCCGGCTGCACGTGGTGCCCGGGGCCCTCTACGATCTCCAGGACACGGCGGCTCGCGGGGGTGCCGAGATGACTCTGGCGCTGATGCTCAGCTGGTTCAAGGCCGCTGACCCTCTGAGGTTTTCTCGTGGCTTCTGGACTGGGTCGTCATTCGAGGAGCTGCGGAGCACGGCGGGTATCCAGGTGACGGTTACCCGGATTCAGGAGATGGTCGACTTCGCCGATGTCGTGGCGGCTGCTCCGCCGCTGGATGAGGAGAACGTGGACCACGAGCCGGAGCCTTGAGCGATTCCCCGGGATGCCGGGCGTAATTGTGGAACCTTTTATTTGTCTTGCTGCTACTTGATGGTTATGCTTTGTGAACTTGCTGCGGAGCCTCGTCTCCGGTTATCTATATTTTGCTTTATGTGATGTTTCTTCTGGTTGCCTTTTTCTTGCTTTTACTCGGTGGCCGCGCTTGAGTGTGTCAACCGGGTTCCCCCAGTCCCCGAGTTTCGGGCTGGTTTGCTGAAGGGAAGCCGGCTCGGAACTCTTTAGACTTCGTGTTTTCTTCGTTCGTCCATCTGTTGCCGGCTCGGCACCGCGAGCCGGTCAGCTGCGTTTCTGACCCCCCAGTCCCCGAGTTTCGGGTTGGCTGGCTATCAGGGAGCCGGCGCGGAACTCGCTGGTTTGTTTCCTTGAAGGTTTTTTCGTCGAAGCGGGTGGTGCCGGCTCAGAGGGGAGCCGGCTGGTCCTTTGAGTGATTGGATCATCAAGCAGAGTAGATCGTTAATAGGCCAAACGCAATTGGTAGCTTTTAGCTTTGTTGCACAGTTTTAGGGATACGACTCGCCTATTTCCTGCTGCTTCGAACTTTTTTCACGTGCTGCTCACGACCCGACGCAGGCTCTTGCCGGCTGAACTCTGCAGCCGGAACCGAAGAGATGCTGAGGCGCGTGTGAGACAGTACTCAAGGTCTGGCAGCCAGACTTAGGCGTGACGAGGAGCCGGCGGCCTCTTTTTCCTTAGGTATTTTCCGCGTGGTAGCGACCTCGGGCTTTTGCTCTTGCCGACTGAACTCTGCAGCCGGAACCGAAGAGTGGGCCTTTGGTGCCTTGCACGTTACTAAGTTAGCGCTTAGGAAAAGTAGGCCGCAGGTAGCCGGCCAGTCCCTGAGTTTTTAAACCAGGGTAGCCGGCAAGAGTTGCAGGTGTTGCGAAAACTTTGAAAGTGATACCAAAAGGTCAGTCCCCGAGTGTTGCTTGGGGCTGTCTTCTTTCATTTCTAAACTGGATACAAGGGTACATACATAACATGCTCATGTGTAGAATGGACGGAGAAGGTTGGCATTCCAAGGCCTCTCCGTTTCCTCACCCGAGGTGTCCTTTTTGTTCTTTCTTGGCTTTCGTGCATCAACGAGGTAGTACGCGTCATTGTGCAGAGCCTGACTAACTATGAACGGACCCTCCCATGGCGGGGATAGCTTATGCATGCCTTTCTTGTCTTGAATCAGCTGGAGAACAAGGTCTCCTTCGCGAAAAGCGATCGGCTGGACTCGTCGGCTATGATACCGTCGCAGATTTTGCTGGTATATGGCTGATCTCACCAATGTCAACTCGCGACATTCTTCGAGCAGGTCGACTCCGTCTTCGCGGGCCTCTTTGGCTTCCGCCTCGGTGAACATGACGACTCGCGGTGCGTCGAACTCGATGTCGACTGGCAGGACGGCTTCGGCACCATACACGAGGAAGAACGGGGTGTAGCCGGTTGATCGATTCGGCATGGTGCGGAGGCTCCAGAGCACAGCCGGCAGCTCGTCGATCCAGCAGCTGGGAGCTCGGTGGAGTGGTTTTTCTAGCCGGGGCCTGATGCCGGATAGGATTAACCCGTTGGTCCTCTCCACTTGCCCATTTGTCTGCGGGTGAGCGACAGACGCTAGGTCCAGCCGTATGCCCTTCTGGCCGCAGAAACGCGCGAATACGCCCTTGGCGAAGTTCATGCCGTTGTCGGTGATGATGTTGTGTGGGTAGCCATATCGGTTGATGATGTCCTCGAAGAACGTGATGGTGGAGTAGCCGTCTAGCTTCTTGATCGGCTTCACCTCTATCCACTTGGTGAACTTGTCCACGGCCACCAGGAGATGCGTCAAGCCGCCTCGCGCCATCCGGAATGGACCGACCATGTTGAGTCCCAGACGGCAAAGGGCCAGGTGATAGGGATCGTCTTCAGAGTCGAGGCCGGCTGGTGCGGCTGCGCCCGGAAGAGTTGGCAGCCGCCGCACTTGCGGACCAACTGCTCTGCGTCCGACAGGGCACTCGGCCAGTAGAAGCTGTGGCGGAGTGCTTTGGCAGCAATGGCCCTTGAAGATGCGTGGTGGCCGTACTCGCCCTGGTGGATGTCTCTGAGGAGCTCGTAGCCCTCCTCCTGCTTGACATAGCGCTGGAACACGCCTGAAACGCTACGCTTGTACAGCTCGTCGTTGATGATGGTATAGGCCTTGGCGCGGCGTTGAACTTGTCTGGCCTCGACCTCGCTCCCTGGCAGCTCGCCCTTGACGATGAAGGTGAGGAGTGGCTGTGCCCACGACGGTACTTCACGGACGGCGAAATTGCTTTCCTCGGGTGCGCCAGTCCCCGAGTCCGTCATGCCGTCTCCCGGGTCAGGCGAGCCGGCAATGGCTGACGAGGTGGGAGTCCCCGAGTCCGGCTGGAGGATGGACTCGGAGTCGGCTGAGGGCTTGATAGATGGCTTGCGGAGGTGCTCGAATGAGACGCTAGGCGGGATGGATTGCCGTGTAGAGCCTATGCGCGCCAGGATGTGATGGAACTCACAGCCCTCAAAGCACCCGCTGAGTTGCTGCACGAAGAAGCGGTAGGCGGCCATGTTGGGGTCCTTGGCATCCCAATCTCCAGAAACCTGCTGCACGACGAGGTCCGAGTCCCCGAAGCAGAGGACACGGCGGATGTTCATCTCCTTGGCCAGCTTGAGGCCGTGTGCCAACGCTTCATACTCAGCGACGTTGTTCGAGGCGGTGAAGTGGATCTGGAGGACGTACTCCAGCTTGTCTCCTTTTGGCGAGGTGAGGACTATGCCGGCTCCCAAGCCCCCACGCATTTTGGAGCCGTCGAAGTGCATCCGCCAATGGGTGTTGTCTGGAACAGGCGGAAGGTACTCCCGCTCCGCCCAGTCGACGAAAAATTCGGCGAGGCGCTGAAACTTCATGGCAGTTCTCGCTTCGTAGAGGACGTGATGGTCGGCTAGCGTGACGGCCCACTTGGCTATCCGGCCAGTGGCGTCCTTGTTGCCGATGATCTCTGAGAGGGGAGCTGAGCTCACCACCGTGATGGGGTGCTCCTGGAAGTAGTGCTTGAGCTTCTTGCGGCGAGGTGGATGCCGTAGGCCAGCTTCTGGTAGTGCGGGTAGTTTTGCTTGGAAAGCGAGAGCACCTCGCTCAAGTAATAGACGGGTCGCTGGACCGGCTGGGGTTTTCCTTCCTCGGGGCACTCTACGATGAGGACGATGCTGACGACCCGATTTGTCGCGGCGATGTAGAGCAGCATGGGCTCCCTGTGCATCGGAGGTGCTAGGACTGGCGCTGTTGCCAACGTTTCCTTGAGCCGCCTGAAGGCCGTGTCGGCCTCGTCCGTCCAGGTAAACTTGTTGGTTTTCCTCATGAGGGTGTATAAAGGCAGGGCCTTCTTGCCAAGCCGGCTGACGAACCGGCTAAGGGACGCTAGGCAGCCGGCGAATTTTTGCACTTCTCTCAGGTTTCTTGGCGGCTGCATGCGCTCGATGGCGGCGATCTATTCTGGGTTGGCCTCAATTCCCCTCGCTGAGACGAGGTAGCCGAGTAGCTGGCCGGCCGGCACGCCGAACACGCACTTGGTCGGATTGAGCTTCATCTTGAAATGCCTGAGGTTGGTAAAGGTTTCCTCGAGGTCGCCAAGGAGCGTGCCGCGCTTCTTGGTCTTGACGACGATGTGATCCACGTATGGATGTACGTTGCGGCCGATCTGGTCATGCAGGCATTTCTGCATGCACCGCTGGTATGTAGCCCCTGCATTCTTTAGCCCGAAAGACATGACAGTGTAATAGTAGGCCTCATACGGGGTTATGAATGAGGTCTTCAGCTGGTCCTCTGGGTTAAGCCGGATCTAGTTGTAGCCGGAGTAAGCGTCTAGGAAAGACAGGAGCTCACAGCCGGCGGTGGAGTCGATGACTTGGTCGATGCGGGGCAGCGCGAAGGGGTCCTTCGGGCAGGCCTTGTTCAAGCTCGTGTAGTCGATACACATGTGCCATGTGTTGTTTTCTTCATCACCATCACCGGGTTGGCGAGCCAGTCCGGATGGAATACTTCCATGATAAACCCGGCTGCAAGGAGCCGGGCTATTTCTTCTCCGATCGCCTTTCTTCTTTCGTCCGCAAAGCGGCGGAGGGGCTGTCTCACCGGCTTGGTACCCGGCTTCACATGTAAAGAGTGTCAGGGAATACATTGTGGATTAACCCGCGGCCCATGTTGATAAGTGCGGCTTAATTTACTCGCACCTGAAAGGGCCTGCGCGAAAGCAAGCCCCGTATCGTACCGCCACAAGGAGAAGGATCTAGAAGACATATCCTGGAAGACGTGAGGAGGAGTTAGTCTCTGAGTAGGTTCCAGTTGATGTATTCCTTGTGGAGGAAGTTTCCTTTGTAACCTAGCGAGCCTCTGTGTATATAAAGAGGACTGGCAGGACTTAGACAGGGTCAAGCTATCAAGCCCTAAAGCCCTAGCTCTTACGGCGAGTTCCCAGATCGGATCGCCTCCATTGTAACACCACATATATCATATCAATACCAATCTAGGGTAGGCAGGAATTAGGTCTTTACCTCACATTGATGGGCCGAACCTGGGTAAATTTGTGTTCGTTCTTGTTCCTGCGATCCCAAGCTCGGAGACGATTGACTCGCGCAAATCCCACACCTACGAAGTCATCCATGACATCTGACGTGACAAACCCACGACAGTTGGCGCCCACCGTGGGGCCTGCGGTCAAGAGCGTCACGTTCCGCGCAAGATCGATGAAAGGAGCTGAAGATCTCGCCATTGGCCACATCATCATGGTCGATGGCACGCCTCTCATTGACGATTCAAGCTGGGGACCAGAAGCTGATTACCTGGAGACATGTCGCATCATCCCGTTTGGATCTATTCATGTTTTCGTTGGCTTCATCGGCGGCGAGTCAGAAGACCCGTCACAGCCGGGCGACTCAGAAGAAGGGGTCGCCGTAACAGTGGATGAAGAAGAAGAATCTACCAACAACGAGCCACTGACGCTCGAAGACGAAGAAGCCCAATCCATTGAGTATGTACTCGAGGAAAGGCTCTGTGGAAACCCTAGGGGTGGCAGCTCGCCCTCCGTAGGAGATCAGTGCATGGAAGGGATCTACAGGACCGTGGAAGCAGAGGAAGGGCTGGGCATGCCGCAGGGCAGCTTAGCACCCACGGCACCAGAAGCAGCGGAACAAGTCGCACCAGAAGGATCAGGAGTCGCAGAGCTCGGTTCGAGTCGCGCGGCACCCGCTGCAGCCACCCCAGGAGTCGCGGCCTCAGGAGTCGCAAACAGAGAAGCCCCGTCCGGAGTTGTACCTACGGAAGAAGGGCCAAGAACAACCCCCAACACGACGGCCAGGATGCCCCAGAGCAGCCCGCTGTTTACGCCTATATCTGCGGTTAACGCCGCCGCAAGAGCTGCGGAGCTGGAAGCTACCAGGATTGAGCTGTATGATGAAGTCCAAAGGATTGTGGATGAAAGGAGCAGGCTCGCACGCGAGGACCAGCGCCTCCAACAAGAACAACAGCGACTCGCCGAAGACACCATCATCTTACAAGGAGGACCAAGCACCTTGCCACACCGACGTCATATCAGTCGCATGCAGCCAGGAACAGTAAATCCCACGGAGTTATTCCAATCACCCACCTCTGGACCTACAGCCGCGGTCCCTGCAGTCGATACACCAGCAGCCATGGCGCCATGATGGCTACGTGTTGGTGAACCCCAAGAGGAAGGTTATGATGTAGACAGCAGAAGTTTTCCCTTGAGAAATCTACCCAAGGTTATCAATCCAGTAGGACTTGACGATCTATCGGAAGGTTGTTGATGTTGACTCCCCCTGGCGCTAGGGAGCTTGCACCAACGTGGAATCTGCACAGACACAAACCAGAACTTTGCCCAACACGAAACAGAGAGGTTGTCAATCTCTCCGGTCTTGCAGAAACAAAGAGTTAAACGTATGGTGTGGAAAACAGCAGGAAAAACAGCAAGTAACAGGAAACAGATGATTGCAGCAGGTTGTGTAAACAGTATGAGGAAATTGGACCAGGGTCCACAGTTCACTAGTGGTGTCTCTCTCAGAACAGATAACTAGCATGTTGGGTAAACAAATTACAGCTGGGCAATTGACAAATAGAGAGGGCATAACAATGCAATACATGCCAAGATGTCTACTATGAAATCTAGTTGGGCATTACAACAAAGTACATAGACCGTTATTCCAACGCATCTATGCCTAAATAATCCACCTTCAAGGCAGCATCCGCATCCTTTCAGTATTAAGTTGCTAACAACAGATTATTGCATGAAGTAAAGTGTGTAATGTAATCAATACAAGTGCCCTTGGACACTGCACCAATGTTTTATCCCTAGTAGCAACAGCACATCTACCATCTTAGACCTTTCTGTCACTGATCCAGATATCTAGAGACTGAACCCACTATCGAGCATAAATACCCCCTCTTGGAGTCACAAGCATCTACTTGGCCAAAGCATCTACTAGCAACGGAGAGCATGCAAGATCAAGAGCACATAGATAAACAACTTGAATAAACATGGTATCAATATTCATCGGATCCCAGCAAACACAACATCTAGCATTACAATAAGATGATCTTGATCATGTTAGGCAGCTCACAAGATCTAAACATGGAGGCACAAGGTAGAGAGACAACCATCTAGCTACTGCTATGGACCCGTAGTCCAGGGGTGGACTACTCACGCATCACTCCGGAGGCAGGCATGGTGATGTAGAGCCCTCCGGTGATGATCTCCCCTCCGGCAGGGTGCCGGGAAGAGCTTCAGAACTCCTCCGATCTGAGATTGACGATGACGGCCGCGACGGAACTTTTCGTGGAATATGATCGACCGTAATAGGGTTTTCGCGTCGCGGAGAATATATAGGCGAAGAGGCGGCGTCGGTGGCCGAGGGGGGCCACCACGCCATAGGGGGGCGCGGGCCCACCCTGGGCCGCGCCCTAGTGTGGCGTGGCCCCCTGGTGGGTCTGCTCCGACTCCCCTTTGGACTCCGTGATCTCCTCGTGATATTATTGACGATGTCTTTTGTTTCGTCCAATTCCGAGAATATTTCCTTAATAGATTTTCTGAAACCAAAAACAGCAGAAAACAGGGAACTGGCACTGTGGCATCTTGTTAATAGGTTAGTCCCAGAAAATGCATAAAAATGATATAAAGTGTAACCAAAACATGTAGCAATTGATATAATACAGCATGGAACATCAAAAATTATAGATACGTTTGAGACGTATCAAGCATCCCCAAGCTTAGTTCCTGCTCGTCCTCGAGTAGGTAAACGATAAAAACAGATAATTTTTGAAGTGACATGCTACCAACACAATCTTTGATCAAATAACAATGTAATGCACATGATCTGAATGAAGTGATCCAAGCCAATGGTCTATAGTTTGCAAGCAAGTAAATAAAGAGTAAACATAAGTGATCACACAAGTGCAAACTTTCATGAATAACACTATAAAACATTTAGAGATATAATAGTCTAACATAATAGTTAGCTCACAGCAGCAATAATTCTCAACATGAAAGTGTTTGTATCAACACAAAGGAAGATAATAGCTTCAGCTTTGCTTCAACTTTCAACATGTATATCATATAGATAATGTCAATGCAAAGAATATGATCAACCAAACACAAAGTTATGTAAAAACTGTTATACTGGAGTTGACAATGATGTTTGCTTAAGTAGACAGAAAGAAGTGGGAAAACTGACTCAACATAAAAGTAAAAGAATGGCCCTTCGCAGAGGGAAGCAGGGATTAACATCATGTGCTAGAGCTGTAGTTCCCGAAGGCATATAGAGAGCATAAAATATTGTTTTGTAAGGTAATGGTGTATACAGGTGTCAACAAATCAAATAGCAGGTACTTGTCATCTTCCATGGCTAACTAACTTTTAGAGCGGTTCCGAGAGTTTTTAGGACTGCACTTGTAACAAGCACTTATTGGTGACACTCCTCCCAACCATTTACTTTCCACAAACCATGGCTAACCGAATCCTCGGGTGCCCACCAACATTCACCATGGAGGAGTGTCTATTTATTTATTTATAGGGTGGACTAACCAGCTCTTTAATGCAAAATAAAAGGTGGAGAAGCAGATGAAGCTGCCAATCCTTGTAAATTAATTAGCATGGAAGATGACAAATCTCACTACTACGTCCTTATGAGCTTTTCAAGTAGTGACACAAAAAGGAAATGTAACAGTTTTGAGTAGTTAGTAGATAGCACATGAAGAAATTTACTTGGAATGGTGAAAACACCACATAATAGGTAGGTATGGTGGACACAGGTGGCATGGATTTGGCTCAAGGTTTTGGATGTACAAGAAGCATTCCCTCTTAGTACAGAGTTTAGGCTAGCAAGGTTATTATAAGCAAACATCATTATCAACTGGAATAGCAAGAGTGTACATAAAACACAAGGTTTGACGAACCATAGACTCCCACTGTCTTCCTTGTTAACACATAGCCTTCATCCAAAAATTATCTAGACTACTATGGACTTCCAATTATGCAACAGATTATTATAGCAGAAAATCCTTATAGTAGTTCTTCATTAATAGCCATTACTTACATGATGCACAAGCTTAAACATTAATTACTTGACAGCTCAAAACAATTGGCAAGCATCAAATTACTCAAGACAACGATCTAAAAAGATTCATGTAAGCATTTTATACCACTACCACATGCATAGCATTTTTCTGGTCCAACCAAACACCAATCAACTTATTTGACAACTCTCCAAACAGATATAAGTGAAGCAAGAGAGTACTTTCTTCAAAAGAAACTGAAAGCTCTAACAAGAGATACATGAAAAACTGAGAGCTAACAGCAATAACAGCAACTAGACAGGAATACTCAACAAGTATAAGTGAAGCACAAGAGTATTCTAATGAAAAAGTGGAGCGTGTCTCTCTCCCAAACATGAATACTAGGATCCAACAAGTATAGCACAGCAAACAAAACAAAACAAACTGAAAACAAAAACACACTGACGCTCCAAGGAAGAGTACACTAGTATGAAGCAATAAAAATATAGCACCATTAGAGATGACCTGATAATTTGTAGATGAAGAAGGGGATGCCCAAGCTTAGATGCTTGAGTCTTCTTGAAATATGCTGGGGAGGTAAGCCTCCCCAAGCTTAAGCTCTTCACTCTTCTTGATCATGTACTTAATAATTATAAAACATTGTTGCTAACACATCATTTCAACAAATTATTACAAGCCACTAAGGGCTAACTTCACCATGACATTGTTTTTTGTCACTTCTTCCCAGCTTTTGGCTTGTGGGTAGGAGGCACCGGCGGCTTACCAGGTTTGGCAGGAGCAGCAGTTGCAGGCTCGCTCGAAGGCTTATCAGTTGCTGGCTTGGGGGCTGAGGAGCTGGACACACCTGAAGAGGAATTCTTTTCTTGAGGAGCAGCTACGCCGGCTGATGCAGCGGGTAACCTCTCGAATCTCGACCCGTCTGGATGATACTTCCCCAGAAAGGTCGCCAGGTCCACTCCGTCCACAAGTTCAGTTGCGTAGCCTCGCATGCCCTTCCATGTCGCCGCATATTCTGAGGATGTCAGCTCGGTGCCGTCCGTCTTCTTTGAAGGCTTGCCTTGTGCGACCCTGGCAGCATCAAAGGATGGATCATATGTCTTAGCCAAGGCAAGCACATGAGCCGCGCCATAGCGAGCAGAAGATTCTTTCCAGTCCAAGAAGTACTGAGGCGCTTTGAGCAGCCTTTTCAATAATCCTTCAGCATCAGCGGGGACAGATTTGGTTGGCAAAAGGCAAGCTGATAATTTTTCATCGCATCGATAGCTTTGTGCGCAAACTCGCGGATGTGGTCAAGTTGTTCCTGGGTGCTATGCTTAAGCAATGAAGAATCCTCGCCTGGAATAAAACACCCACTAGTAAGTACAGAGGCATACACAAGAGTTCAATATCACAAACGAAGCAGAGGTCTAACAGAACATACCAGCCAGCTCCTGTGTCATGATGCACACCTTGCCATGGACAAGGTTGGAAGCATTCGATACCTTCGTCAGCTCTTTTTGAAGGCGCCCAATCTCCACAGCTTTAAGCCACGCATCCTCATTGGCTTGAGTAATGGCATCCTTCTGGGAGTTGATTTGACAATCTTGCTGCTGGATCCTCTCATGAGACTTCTCTTCAAATTTTTTAAGCCGCAGCTCAGTGGCCTTGGCTTGTTCAGATAGCTTGAAACTCTCGTCAGTAAGATCGCCAATCCTGGCGTCTTTTTCCTTCAGTTCAGCTCGCGTTGGAGAAGGAGTTTGCGCAGACTCTCAAGCTCAGAGGGAGTCTTCTGCAATTGCTTCTCCAGAGCAAGCTTCTCCGCAGTCACAGTATATAATTCTTCCTAAAAGACAGAAGATCAACAGATAAAGGGCAGCGGAGAAGTTTGCAGTAATTTGTGAGAAGTTATTATAAAACGAAGTACCAAGTCCCCCTTTTGACGTCAAAGAAGGCCTTGATCCTTGGGGGCTAGGGACAGACAGGATAAGAGAAATTATTACCTTGTAAGCCGCAGATAAATTGGAGAGTGCCTCACGCAGCTCTGCAGCTTGTTTGTCGCTTGAACCAATGATGGCCTGTGACAGCTGTTCTGCGCGGCTCTCCATGATGAGGAAGAGGAAGTCACCTCAAGGCGCAGCACAGGCGATTTCTGATTAACAGCCGCTGGCGACTCAACCAGCGGTGCTTTGACTGCGGCTGCGGGTTCCACCTCCTCTGTGTCTGGGGCAACGAGGGGACCTGTCCATCCTTCAGAGCCACCTCCTGGGCAGCCGTGTTAGGGGCAGGCGATGAAGCCAAGTCATCAGTGGTGGCCGTGCCCTCCACCATGGCAGTATGAGCTGCAAGCGCCTTAGGCGACTCAACCACAGCCGCGGAGACAACTCCCAGATCAGCCGCGGTCGTAGCATCAACCGCAGTTCTGCAAGAACAAGACAATTATATAAGAAAGAAGCACGCGCGGTAGAAGAAAAATGCTATGAGAGCAAAAGAAAGTTACTAACTCTGGAGCCATCTTCACAGAGGCCATAAGGCCGTCGCTTGACGGCGATGACACACCTTGGAACCCTGAGTCTGCAACCAGAGGCCCAGTGTTAATAAAAGGAAATGAAGGAATGTGCAGTCAGGATGCCAAGGCAGCAAGAATTACCAGAATGGGGTTCCAAGTCTTCTTCAGCCGAGGCGGTGGTCCTAAGCACACGCCTGGCAACAGGAGGGGTCGCACCCACTGCAGGCTTGCGACGCTTGATGACTTCAGGATTTTCCAGAGCGTTAAGCTCTGGCTCCTCCCGGGACAGTCTCTTTGAGGCCCTGCGGGGAGTCGGATCAGCCGCAGGAGGGCTCGCGGTTGGCACAGGACTGTCATCCTCCTCCAGATCAGTATTTTCATCATCTGAAGCCGCAGTGGCAACAGATGGGATGTCAGCGACTTCACTGCCCTCTAAAGCGGGCAGTAACTTCTTCTTTGCGGCACGCTTGGGAGCAGCAGTGCCCACACCAGCCGCGGGAAGCGACCAGTAGTTCTCATCAGCCTGATACAGAAAAGGGAAGATCTTAATATAAAAAAGAAAGGCAGTTCTACTATAATACAAAGGACTAGAGGAGGAGGGTTACCTCAAAAGGCTTGTTGTTAACGCTAAAAGGGGCGAGCCCCACCTTGTCGAAGGAGATGTTCTTCTCCTCAGTCACACGGGTGACGAACTCCACCCAGTCTTCAGGCTCCCAGTCAGCGGCCTTGACGCGATCAACATCAGCAGAAGTGCCAGAGCACTCGAGGAAGGACAGTTGACAGGGACTCACTGGCTGGATGCGCCATTTCGTCCAGCAAGAAAGAAGATCAAGGCCAGTAAGGCCATGACCGATTAAGGCGCGCACCTTGATCAGCGATTCATTTATGAAGGATGTTGCGGCATCCCGAGGTTTGGATTTTAGTGCCTCAGAAGGCACGAAAAGAGAGTTGGACCAAGAGGGGAGGCGAGTTTCGCCCTCCGGAGAAGTGTCTTGACAGTAAAAGAAAGACTTTTGCCAGCCCTGGGCCGATTTGCCAGGGCTAGCTTGGGAAGGCAAGAGTTTCTGTGGCGCTGTAGAGAAATGGCGCCGACCTGGACATAGGCGCCACCTTTGGAGACGAGCTGGCTATTGCAAGAAAAGGAGGCCAGCCACAGATCGATATTGGGGGATATGCCAAGGTAATCCTGCACATAACATGGAAATTGCTCACCTGGAGCATTGAGTTAGGTCCGATGTCATGAAGACGGAGGCCTAGGCGTTGCATCAGGTTGCGGAAGAAGAGGGAGCCGGGCGGCGTGAATCCACGCTCCACATGCTCCACGAACATCACCAGTTCATTGGACCTGGGGCGCGGCTCGATCTCATCACCTGGCGCCCGCCAACGTTGTCTCCTTCGGCGGCAAGAAACCGGCATCGGCGAGATCCGCAAGAGTTTGCTCCGTTACCCAGGATCCTTCCCAGTTGCAGGAGATCTTGCGTTTATCATCGGATGGCTTTGCCTTGGGCGCCATTGCGAGAGATTGGATCGGGGGCTAAGCTCGATTGAGGAAGACGGCGGCGCGGTTGGAAGCAAGGAGAGAGCAGAGGCAAGTGAATATTGACCTAGGCCGCTGCAGCTTATAACTGGATGCCCGAGATCAACGGAACAATTTGCGCCCGCAGAATGAGGAACGGTCCGCAATAGAAGGAAACAGAATATTTCAGATGGAAAAGATGAGTCGCACAAATAAGTCGCGGCTTTGAATCGCATCAGTCAGAGATTAGTCAGAACGCTCACAGTGCGGCTTAACAACTACCTCCTGTAACCAAAGGATCCTCACCGTGAAGTTCTAACCAATCTTGGGGGCTAATGTCGGGGGAATACTTTGTGGATTAACCCGCGGCCCATGTTGATAAGTGCGGCTTAATTTACTCGCACCTGAAAGGGCCTGCGCAAAAGCAAGCCCCGTATCGTACCGCCACAAGGAGAAGGATCTAGAAGACATATCCTGGAAGACGTGAGGAGGAGTTAGTCTCCGAGTAGGTTCCAGTTGATGTATTCCTTGTGGAGGAAGTTTCCTTTGTAACCTAGCGAGCCTCTGTGTATATAAAGAGGACTCGCAGGACTTAGACATGGTCAAGCTATCAAGCCCTAAAACCCTAGCTCTTACGGCGAGTTCCCAGATCGGATCGCCTCCATTGTAACACCACATATATCATATCAATACCAATCTAGGGTAGGCAGGAAGTAGGTCTTTACCTCACATTGACGGGCCGAACCTGGGTAAATCTGTGTTCGTCCTTGTTCCTGCGATCCCAAGCTCGGAGACAATTGACTCGCGCAAATCCCACACCTACGAAGTCATCCATGACATCTGACGTGACAAACCCACGACAAAGAGTGCTCGGCCAACTCCCTCAGAACACTCGGCATGTCCTTTGGAGACCATGCGAATATGTCCCGATTCTCACGGAGGAAGTCGATGAGCTCGCTTTCCTATTTGTCGCTGAGGCCGGACCCGATGATGACGCACTTGTCGGGGTTGCCGGCGTCGAGTGAGATCTTCCTCGTATCCTTAGCCGACTGGAAGGCACCTTCGCTAGCCGGCTTCTTGGGGTCGGGGATTTCAGCCGGCTCCTCGGCGATCTTGCGCTTGAGGCCTTCCAGTTCCTCGGCCACGATGAGGGCCTCGACCATCTTGGCCCCAGTTGATGCACAGGCTACAGAACGCCTGAAGTCGCCACTGACGGTGATGATCCCACGCCCGCTCGGTATCTTCATCTTGAGGTAGGCGTAGTGTGGTACTGCCATGAATTTGGCCAGTGCGGGGCGTCCGAGGATTGCGTGATACGCGCTCTTGTGGTCCACCACCTCGAACCATATAGGCTCGCGACGGTAGTTCTCCTTGGTGCCGAAGATCACGTCCAGCCGGACTTGGCCGGCTGAGGAGTAGGATTGCCCTGGCACGATGCCATGGAAAGTAGTCGAGCTGGGCAGCAGGTCGCAGTCCCTGATTCCTAGCTTGTCCGCCGTGTCGCGGTAGAGAATGTTGATGCTGCTTCCTCCGTCGATGAGGACACGCGTGAAGTTGACGGCGAACTTGTCGGAGACGATGGTGGGGTCCAGGACGAAGGCATAGCCGCCTGGCCTAGGCATGACGTCCGGGTGGTCCTCGCGTGTAACACCCCAAAATTTGGATGACTTAATTTAGTGGTGTTTTCTCACACCTGAAAAACTTTTTTCTAGTATTTTAAATTATTTTGTTCTCTGGTGCTAGATGATGCCCTCGTGTTTTCTTCTCTCGAAAAATTCCAGAGAAACCTTGTTGATTTCCTTTGCCACTCTTGAAAACCTCTAGTAGGGTTTTTCCTAAAAACCTCATAGCCTAAATATTGGGATCTGGAAATTCTAATATTCCACCTACCTCATGAACCATATTTTCCTAGCTTGGAGAACTCCACCAAATATTCCAATATTACTTATCCACTTATAATATCCTCATGCAAAAATATTGCATAGTCCCCAATGCAATATTTCCAAACCGTGGGTAAATGTTTTAATGCATGTGTTGGTCAGGGAATTATTTTTCCTAGCTTGTGCCTCTCCTACACTCCTCACAAAACCAGGAGATGTTCCTCATGCCATTGTCTCCACCCACAAAATTGGCATGATCATTTGAGCCACCTATCCACCACTCCCTTCTTACACCCCAAGGACCCATAAATATCTTCATGTTTGGATAAGAGCCATGTGAATTATGCACATGGGATAATATCAACCAGCCACATATATTTTACCCAAGAAGCCACACAATCCTTTATTTGGTGGAAATTAAATACCACACCATTAATTTCTCACCCACTTTTGGAACCATGCCAACCTATCTTTTGTGAAAGATATTTCTGCATGGAGGATGATAAACCATCACCTTCTTTCCTGGTCACTCATATGGTGCCTAGGTGTTCAACAGGAACAAAAAACCCTAGCTATTGTGCTCCCCTTGGCCCCAAATGGCAGGAACCTTCCCCCATCATCTAAACCTAACTTGTGGCAAGTTTCTGGAATTTATTTGCGTCGAAAAGTTCATTTGGGCATTCTGTCGAACACCTTGTGAGCAAGGTTGGAATTAAGTTGCTTTGCTTAGCCTAAGCCTACTTAAGAGTGTGGTCGGTGCCTAACCCAGCATCAGTGTGTTCCATGTGCTGCACTGTGCGGCCAGCTCACCGTCCTCATCCTCTCCCCCTCTGTAGCCGGAGAACACGTCCTCAAAACGCCAACCATGGCCGAGCTCGGGTGCACCTACCTTTCCCTCTCCCCTGGCTATAAAAATCCACCCCGAGCCCTCCATCGGATGCACAGCCGCTCTCAGAGCTCACTCCCCTCCCTCCCAGACCGCCCTCTCTCCAGTCCCTCGAAGGAATGAGCTCGCAGGAGCTCTGCAAAGTTCCATGGCCGAAACCCTAGTTCATAGGTTGAGGGCCTCCCGCGGCTCCCCTCTCGTAGTTAGAAGCTCTTTTGGGCGCGGTGGGTGGAGCACGTTCTATTCCCACCGTCGGAGTGGTCTGCGGCGCGCTCCACGGCCGGCGCCATCGAGCTTCCGCCATGGCCTCCATGGCCGAGCTGGCCAAGCTCGTGGCATGGGAAGAGGCTCCCGGCCCCGCTAGACTCCCCCGCGGGCGCAGCAAGGCGCGGCGGCCCCATTCCGGCCGTCGGCGTCCGCCCTCGGCCGCCCGGCTGCCGGCGCCATGGCCCTCCCGAGCGACCTGCGTACGTACTGTATGTATGTACGTGTGTGTTCGTGTGTTGGAAGCAAAGAGGAAGAAAGGAGAGAGAAAAAAAAGAGAAGAGAGAGGCCGACAGGTGGGTCCCGGTCCCACCTGTCAGGTTAAGTGGAGGCGTCTTTCCGGAAGTGCGCGACCGTTCGGGCGGTAAATAATTTATCCGTCGCTCGGCGGAACTTATGTATTTGGGCGGCGGTTAGTTATTCGTCGCCGAGCCATAACTTTTTGTCCGTAGCTCCAAATGAGGTGATTCAAGTTTCTAAAATCTTATTTTTTAAATCCCTATACAGTGGTATTATTTATTTTATTTTTGCGAGTAGTTGTTTTCGCGGCCTTTTATTTATGCGCTATATTGTTCAGGCGTTCATCGAGGCCCTACCCCGCGGCGAGTCCAAGAATTCCCAGAACCATAGGAAGCCATCGTCGAAGGCAAGCTAACCACTTGCTATGACCAGTCCTGCAATGTTGTTTGCTTATTAGATTACATATTATCATGCCATGTATGCATACGTGTTTGCTTGTTATTCATAAACTGTGCGTCATCAGATATCATGACTTTGACATTTAATTTCCGTAGAGTTGTGGTGTGTGTCTGGGGGTACCACTCCCCATTCCCAAGGCGATGGACTGGGGTAACCGCCACAGTCGAAGGAATGGAGGAACGAAACCCTACCTTTTTTATAGTCAAACGAGATGGCGCTGGTCGGAGGTAGCTTCGCCACAGTCGTCCGATTGACGCTATTTTCTTTTGTAGTCAAACGAGATGGCGCTGGTCGGAGATAGCTCCGCCACAGTCGTCCGATTGACGCTTTTTGGACATTGATACGTGGTGGCGCCATAGTCGCCCGGTCAATACGATCTATTTGCTGCTTGAATTCTTGTATTAATCTGTGATGGCGCCTTAGTCACCCGGTCAACACAAATTACTATTTCTTGAAATATTGTGTTGCTAATGTCTTATCGTTTGATGATATATTATTATGATATTGTGATTGTTGTGTTGGACGGAACATTTGTTGTTTGGACTTGTTATGATGAAACTTGATTAAATGAAACACCCCTCCAAACATCGATAGGGTCAGTCCATGGTGCCACTAATCTGAACATCGAAAGCACTACCACTGTCGCTCATATGGGCGGGCCATGGCCTACGTTACCTACTGAAACTCCTTTGATGCTACCTTTTTGGCAAGTCTAGTCGGTTACCTTTGTGGTCGGGGCTAGTCTTGTGAAGGTTCCGGAGCTAGGCGTCGCTCATCGGTTGGGGGCGTGCCGGATTCACTTCGTCATAAGACATGGTCCGAGGGAGATGTCGGTAGCTATGCAGGGAGTGTCTTGGTAGCGTGAACGGTCATGTGAGTGTATCTTGCTGAGTTCGTCTTAGGGATGATGTCCTGAAGTACCGGCTCAGTGTGGTGCACTTAGATGGGTGGTAACTGCAGCCTCTCGAGAGTGTCAAATCTGGATGTCTAGCCTCGTTCCAAGGATATGGAACAACAGTTCAGTGTCGGTCACACTGTGTGTCTTTGTCGAGTCCGGAGGTTAAACATAAGTTCGGTTTGAAAGAAAGATGAACAACCTGATTTCACTAAATGAACAATAAGATGATGCAGGGAATGTTACTTGAGCTGTGGATAGTTACCGTGTTTAGGGATGACGGCGTGATCGTTGGGAGCCTAGAGTTAGGCCTGAGCCAACATCAACCGTGCATGCCCAGCGTGGAAAGATGAGGCCAGGGGGCCTAGCTGTGAGAACATGAGTTGTTGTGTTACTTGGTACCAACTGGTACACTCGTTTACTCGTCACAGGTAATCTCTTTGTGTGATTGCCGGTACACGATCCAACCCCACCTGGCTTGGACTCTGTACTGGTGATACCCCGTTGTCTGCTTATGCTATATTTGCTTGTAATGCCATGCTACCTTTGTGTTATCATATTGGTCTACCTAGAGTGGACACTTGCCATGTTGTAGGATTTTATTTCCAATGGATATCTCGTTGCATGATTGTTGGACTGTTCGTGTCAAGTGGTTATTCTTGCGAGTACGTCATTGTACTCACATTGGCTATTCAAATGGCTAGACTTTGGCGAGGATTCAACTTCTACCTTAGCAAGGAGGTGGAGCAAGAGCGTGCTAGGATCAGTAGCCCAGCCAGATGCCTGTGGAGTGGAGCCGATCCAAGCCGTTGCCTTAGCCGTTTTCCGCTGCGAGTTAAACTCTGTCCTGAGCCATGCTTTGCTTGATATTTTTGTCATGCCTTGATGGCCTTGTAAACCATTTGTAGCACTTCTTGTGCCTGATTATGTAATGATTTCCATTATGTTGCACTGTCGTGACGTGCGGCCAGATATCTTGGGCTGGCGCACGGGGCGACTGCCTCTCTGGTGATATGTGCCAGGGAGGGGTGTCACAGACGTGGTATCAGAGCACCAGGCTGGCTGTAGACTACCCTAGCATGGAAAACCCCGCCTTACTTTTGCCCGACAGTGAGCCCGATGGATTTAACCCATCTCCGCCTAACCGGCATGGCTGGTGTCGGTCCACAGTAAGGTGCAGTAGGACTTGTCCCATTTCCTGAGAGAGGCTCGTCGGTTTCTTCCCTGAGAAGGAATCGACACAACCCAGCTTATATGAGACCCCAGTCCTAGCTGCCATTTACCCCCACCCTCGCCTGCTATCCTTGGCAACCCTGCTCTCCTGAAGTAGGATCCCACATTCTTATCTCATCCTACACCCAGAGCCAAAACAATCTGATGGCGAACCCCAAGGTTATCCTGGAAACCACTGCCGAGGATCATGGCGGATTTCCACTGATGCTTTGGAATGCCGTCTGTGGTCTTCTTGGTAGGCCTGCTCGTCCTCGATATGTGGTGTTCGAGAACTCACTCTCGCCTGCCGGGAGTGAATTTCGAGCAGACATGCATGTCGGCTCGTGTCCGTTGGGCACAAGTCTGTCTTACTTGATCCAAGGTAGGAGCATGCCCACTCTTCATCTCGCCATCCAGGTAGCAGCCTGGGAAGGTCTCGTCCGCCTGCGGTACGCGAAACCGGCGATGGCGAAAAGTCGAGCTTTCCACCTTCTCCCAGCCAGACCCCAGCATGGTGCGGAGGCTATCCAAACTTCCATTAGAGAAGAAGTCGACCCTGCCGTAATCACCCTGGTCACCTACGGGGCTGCAATGACAAGGTTTTGCCATTCTCTGATGGAGGAGCTCATGATCACAAGGCGCAACCTTGGTCGCGCTCGCCTGCAACTGTGTCGAACAAGGAACCCACCTACCCTCAACCATGGGCAAGCTCGGGGTACAGGACTCCCGTTCCCGGATGATTTGCCAGAACCCAGTCTTGATGCCTCTGGGACACAAGCACTAGCCCGAGTTCAGCAGCACCTCCAAGCAGGATGTCTAATCCTCGAAGGCGTGCCTGCAATTCCCACCCCGCGGAAGATGGAGATGTGGACACCACTCTTCGTCTCGGCCACGCTCCACCGACTACCAGAGGCCGTCAAGCGGAGTAGAACCCATGTTTAGTTAGCCTGAGTGGCGCTTGTATGTTGGTAGGTGAGAAGTGGCGAGGTTGTTTGTTTGTTTGTTTGTTTGTTGGTGACGTGTTCGCTTGTAATGTGAGTTTGTTGTATGCTTTCTGGTTGATATCGAATCAGCCCGGAATAAAACTTGGTGTTCTGATCCTCTTGTTAACCACTTGGTTGACACATGGTGGAATATCATGCCTTTTTTTTAGTTAATGTCCTTTTAGAAATGACAGATCACTTAAAACAGGGACAGTATATGTGAACCCAGATGCATATGCCCACCTGTGAATTAACACAAACATCGAATGCCACTATTTTCTAATGCGCAAAATATTTTCGGGTGTGTTGCACAAGTTTAACCATTAAGTGGAAGTATTTAATGAGACACTGTAACCACGGTGCCTCGCTCACTTGATGTTAACTCGTGTGTAGGTTCGGAAAACCACCTTCTTGGTGTTATACATGGTTCCCCACTTGGGACAGATCATGTGCCACACGCAAGTAAAATGTTTTTGTCGAGTGTTTAGTAGTTCTTGTGTGCTTGTTAACCGGTATGGTTGAAATGATTATGCCATACCACTGCAAATGATTTTGGGGATAATCCAATCCCACTGTGTCTGTGAGCCAATTATTGGTGGCACAGACATTTTCTTTTAAAAGAAACTCTGTTATTTTTCAAAACCTGTGTATGCATGAAAATGAATATACAGCTTTTCTAAAATAAAACCGTAAACTTTGTCTTCCCAAACTTGAGGTAATTATCTGCCTAAGATAAATCTTTGGTTGTTGGTTGATAGTTTGGTTGTAGACCTTGTTTGATCTTGCCATGTTTGTGTCTGGTTGAGCAAAAACCTTAGATTTAATTTAATAAATATGCTAGTAGATCCTATGTTGATTGATTACGTGAGCCTCTGCCATGCCATCCTTTCATTGCATTGAGTATGGTAGATATACCATACCTTAAAAATTTCTAGTTTCAATGAAAATCTTGTTGAGTGGTGATCACTTTTAATGTTAAACTCTAGTATTTTGTAGAAAAGTTTTAAATAGGGTATTATGGATCATTCAAGAATTATCTTGAATAACTCCCTGAATTTCAGGACGAGATTCTTTTAAGGGGGGGAGGTCTGTAACACCCCAAAATTTGGATGACTTAATTTAGTGGTGTTTTCTCACACCTGAGAAACTTTTCTCTAGTATTTTAAATTATTTTGTTCTCTGGTGCTAGATGATGCCCTCGTGTTTTCTTCTCTCGAAAAATTCCAGAGAAACCTTGTTGATTTCCTTTGCCACTCTTGAAAACCTCTAGTAGGGTTTTTCCTTAAAATCTCATAGCCTAAATATTGGGATCTGGAAATTCTAATATTCCAACTACCTCATGAACCATATTTTCCTAGCTTGGAGAACTCCACCAAATATTCCAATATTACTTATCCACTTATAATCTCCTCATGCAAAAATATTGCATAGTCCTCAATGCAATATTTCCAAACCGTGGGTAAATGTTTTAATGCATGTGTTGGTCAGGGAATTATTTTTCCTAGCTTGTGCCTCTCCTACACTCCTCACAAAACCAGGAGATGTTCCTCATGCCATTGTCTCCACCCACAAAATTGGCATGATCATTTGAGCCACCTATCCACCACTCCCTTTTTACACCCCAAGGACCCATAAATATCTTCATGTTTGGATAAGAGCCATGTGAATTATGCACATGGGATAATATCAACCAGCCACATATATTTTACCCAAGAAGCCACACAATCCTTTATTTGGTGGAAATTAAATACCACACCATTAATTTCTCACCCACTTTTGGAACCATGCCAACCTACCTTTTGTGAAAGATATTTCTGCATGGAGGATGATAAACCATCACCTTCTTTCCTGGTCGCTCATATGGTGCCTAGGTGTTCAACAGGAACCAAAAACCCTAGCTATTGTTCTCCCCTTGGCCCCAAATGGCAGGATCCTCCCCCCAACATTTAAACCTAACTTGTGGCAAGTTTCTAGAATTTATTTGTGTCGAAAAGTTCATTTGGGCATTCTGTCGAACACCTTGTGAGCAAGTTTGGAATTAAGTTGCTTTGCTTAGCCTAAGCCTACTTAAGAGTGTGGTCGGTGCCTAACCCAGCATCAGCGTGTTCCACGTGCTGCACTGTGCGGCCAGCTCACCGTCCTCATCCTCTCCCCCTCTATAGCCGGAGAATACATCCTCGAAACGCCAACCATGGCCGAGCTCGGGTGCACCTGCCTTTCCCTCTCCCCTGGCTATAAAAAGCCACCCCGAGCCACTCTCAGAGCTCACTCCCCTCCCTCCCAGACCGCCCTCTCTCCAGTCCCTCGAAGGAACGAGCTCGCAGGAGCTCTGCAAAGTTCCATGGCCGAAACCCTAGTTCATAGGTTGAGGGCCTCCTGCGGCTCCCCTCTCGTAGTTAGAAGCTCCTTTGGGCGCGGTGGGTGGAGCACGTTCCATTCCCACCGTTGGAGTGGTCCGCGGCACGCTCCACGGCAGGCGCCGTCGAGCTTTCGCCATGGCCTCCATGGCCGAGCTGGCCAAGCTCGTGGCATAGGAAGAGGCTCCCGGCCCCCGTAGCCTCCCCCGCGGCGTAGCAAGGCGCGGCGGCCCCGTTCCGGCCGTCGGCGTCCGCCCCGGCCGCCCGGCTGCCGGCGCCATGGCCCTCCCGAGCGACCTGCGTACGTACTGTTTGTATGTACGTGTGTGTTCGTGTGTTGGAAGCAAAGAGGAAGAAAGGAGAGAGAAAAAAAAAGAGAAGAGAGAGGCCGATAGGTGGGTCCCGGTCCCAACTGTCAGGTTAAGTGGAGGCGTCTTTCCGGAAGTGCGCGACCGTTCGGGCGGTAAATAATTTGTCCGTCGCTCAGCGGAACTTATGTATTTAGGCGGCGGTTAGTTATTCGTCGCCGAGCCATAACATTTGGTCCGTAGCTCGAAATGAGGTGATTCAAGTTTCTAAACTCTTATTTTTAAAATCCCTATACAGTGGTGTTATTTATTTTATTTTTGGGAGTAGTTGTTTTCGTGGCCTTTTATTTATGCGCTATATTGTTCAGGCGTTCGTCGAGGCCCTACCCCGCGGCGAGTCCAAGAATTCCCCGAACCATAGGAAGCCGTCGTCGAAGGCAAGCTAACCACTTGGTATGAACAGTCCTGCAATGTTGTTTGCTTATTAGATTATATATTATCATGCCATGTATGCGTATGTGTTTGCTTGTTATTCATGAACTGTGCGTCATGAGATATCATGACTTTGACATTTAATTTCCGTAGAGTTGTGGTGTGTGTCTGGGGGTACCACTCCCCATTCCCGAGGCGATGGACTGGGGGAACCACCACAGTCGAAGGAATGGAGGAACGATGCCCCTACCTTTTTTTATAGTCAAACGAGATGGCGCTGGTCGGAGGTACCTCCGCCACAGTCGTCCGATTGACGCTATTTTCTTTTGTAGTCAAACGAGATGGCGCTGGTCGGAGATAGCTCCGCCCCAGTCGTCCGATTGACGCTTTTTGGACATTGATACGTGGTGGCGCCATAGTCGCCCGGTCAATACGATCTATTTGCTGCTTGAATTCTTGTATTAATCTGTGATGGCGCCTTAGTCTCCCGGTCAACACAAACTACTATTTCTTGAAATATTGTGTTGCTAATGTCTTATCGTTTGATGATTTATTATTATGATATTGTGATTGTTGTGTTGGACGAACATCTGTTGTTTGGACTTGTTACGATGAAACTTGATTAAATGAAACACTCCTCCAAACATCGATAGGTCAGTCCATGGTGCCACTAATCTGAACATCGAAAGCACTACCACTATCGCTCATATGGGCGGGCCGTGTGGCCTACGTAACCTACTGAACCTCCTTTGATGCTACCTTTTTGGCAAGTCCAGTCGGTTACCTTTGTGGTCGGGGCTAATCTTGTGAAGGTTCCAGAGCTAGGCGTCGCTCATCGGTTGGGGGCGTGCCGGATTCACTTCGTCATAAGACATGGTCCGAGGGAGATGTCGGTAGCTATACAGGGAGTGTCTTGGTAGCATGAACGGTCATGTGACTGTATCTTGCTGAGTTCGTCTTAGGGATGATGTCCTGAAGTACTGGCTCAGTGTGGTGCACTTAGATGGGTGGTAACTGCAGCCTCTCGAGAGTATCAAATCTGGATGTCTAGCCTCGTTCCAAGGATATGGAACAACAGTTCAGTGTCGGTCACACTGTGTGTCTTTGTCGAGTCCGGAGGTTAAACATAAGTTCGGTTTGAAAGAAAGATGAACAACCTGATTTCACTAAATGAAAAATAAGATGATGCAGGGAATGTTACTTGAGCTATGGATGGTTAACGTGTTTAGGGATGACGGCGTGATCGTTGGGAGCCTAGAGTTAGGCCTGAGCCAACATCAACCGTGCATGCCCAGCGTGGAAAGATGAGGCCAGGGGGCCTAGCAGTGGTGACAGATGTGATAAGCCTTGTGAGGCTAGAGGCCAGTGGGCCTAGCTGTGAGAACATGAGTTGTTGTGTTACTTGGTACCAACTGGTACACTCGTTTACTCGTCACAGGTAATCTCTTTGTGTGATTGCCGGTACACGATCCAACCCCACCTGGCTTGGAATCTGTACTGGTGAGACCCCTGTTGTCCGCTTATGCTATATTTCCTTGTGATGCCATGCTACCTTTGTTTTATCATATTGGTCTACCTAGAGTGGACACTTGCCATGTTGTAGGATTTTATTTCCAATGGATATCTCGTTGCATGATTGTTGGACTGTTCGTGTCAAGTGGTTATTCTTGCGAGTACGTCATTGTACTCACGTTGGCTATTCAATGGCTAGACTTTGGCGAGGATTCAACTTCTACCTTAGCAAGGAGGTGGAGCAAGATCGTGCTAGGATCAGTAGCCCAGCCAGATGCCTGTGGAGTGGAGCCGCTCCAAGCCGTTGCCTTAGCCGTCTTCCGTTGCCAGTTAAACTCTGTCCTGAGCCATGCTTGGCTTGATATTTTTGTCATGCCTTGATGGCCTTGTAAACCATTTGTAGCACTTCTTGTGCCTGATTGTGTAATGATTTCCATTATGTTGCACTGTCGTGACGTGCGGCCAGATATCTTGGGCTGGCGCACGGGGCGACTGCCTCTCTGGTGATATGTGCCAGGGAGGGGTGTCACATCGCCTCTCCACGAGATAGGTTTCTCCGACCAATCCATGTACTGGGGACGGGAGGAGCGGTGGCGTTCACCTCGGCGTAGCGTTGCCGCCTGGCGCGCTTGTCGCCGCGCTCGCTGGTGTAGATGACGTAGGAGGCATCTCGGTGTGGGAAGTCGTCTTGTCGATCAGTCGGCTTGGCTGGGGATCTGGGCCGTTCGGGCATGTTGTCGCGGTTCTCTCGGTTGTCGCGATTGTCGCGGTTGACTCTGGGCTGGCCACGAGGAGGAGGCAGGTCCTCGTTGCGGGCCATCCGGGTGGCCCAACTGCATTGCCGGGTGGTGTGGTTAGCCGGCTTACGATCGAAGCTGTGGTACTTGCAGGGCATGTCGAGCATGGCCTCGAAGGTGTACTTGGTCTTCTGCCACGGGCGGCTCTCCCTCATGCGGCCTCGGTCGCCGTCTTCTCGCGGGCGGCCCTCTTCACCGAGCGCGATGAACTGAGAGTCACGCCGGGTTTCCGAGTATTGGCCCTTCCACTTGTTGCGGTCGTCGCGTCGGCCGTCCGAGTACCTTCGGGAGGAGCCGGCTTCCTCGCGGTCACGAGGCGGAGCCTTCTTCTTCGGCTCGTCAGTAGCCGGCTTGGCTGGGTCACTTAGCCGGACTGGTGCCTTCAAGGCGGAGTCAGCCGTGGCGTACTTCTCGGCGATGTCCAGGAGGCTAGCCATAGTAGCCGGCACAGATCGCAGGAGCTTGTGCTTCAGCATGGTGTCGTTACTGCAGCCGTCGGTGAAGTACCGAATGGCTTCACGCTCGTCGATTCCTTCGCAGGAGTTGCGCAGCTCGGACCACCTCGTGAGGTAGTCACGGTCGGACTCGGCCTTCCCTTGGATGCAGAGTTGTAGGTGGCGCGGGTGACCTGTGCGCTTGAAGGTGCTGTTGAAGTTCCCGACGAACACCTCCTCGAAGTCTAGCCATGAGTTGATGCTGTCGATGGGTAGGCTATTAAGCCAGGTTCGAGCGGTGCCCACCAGCATGAGCGGAACATAGCGGACTGCTACATGCTTGTTGCCGCGGCTATGTCGACCGCGATGAGGTAGTTGGTCAGCCATTCCACGGGCTTGGCCGTGCCGTTGTACTTGGGCATCTCCCGGGGGAGGTAGAAGCGGGGTGGAAATGGTTCTCGCTGGATGCGCGGACCAAAACAGTCATGGTCATGACAGCTCTCCTACTCGATGATGCGGGACGCGGCTAACGCGTTGATGCGCCCTCGCACGTCGACATCGGCTTCCGGTCCCAAATGACCTAGCCGGCTGCCGACGGGCCCCTTTCCGCCTCCGCGAGCCGGCTCGAGTTGCGCCTTCCCCTTATCGGTTCGCGCCTTGGCGCGGTTCTGATCTTCACCGTCTCGGGGATCGACGTTGTTGGAGTGGCTATGTCGGAGACTAGTCCCAGGAACTAGGGGTGTGTCTCACTATAGCCAGGAACGACAGGGGGCTGAACACGCAATCAAACAACCCTCAGCTACCTAGGCGACGGTGCTCGTCGAGCTCGGTGAGGGACATCACGGCAGAGAGTAAACACGAGCCGCTACCCAGGTTCGGGCCACCGTGAGGTGTAAGACCCTACTTCTGCTTGGATGTATTGCACTGCTTGTAGAGGTTACAGTACAATGAGCTTGTAGAGGCTCAAGCTCTGCTATGGTGGAACTATGGTGGAAGGAGCTTTGTCTTCTCCCTTGCGGTGGTGTGGATAAGCTTCCACTGGTCGAATCCCCCCCCCCCCTCGCTCGGTCGTACACTGCCTCCTTATATAGGTGCACCGGGCCTCTTCCCTCAATGCATTAGGCGGAAGGGCTACCACATGGCGACAAAGGAGGAGGACAGTGCACGGCTACGGAGCTGTCCATGGACTCGGTCCATGGCAGGAGATTGCTGCTCCTTGGCAGGAAAAGCCACCGTACATCCAGGACGATGGGCTGGCGCTGGAGAGACCGTGGGGTGCCCCACGGTGACGTCTGCTTGGAGCGTAGTGGCCAATGGTCCCTGATGCATGTAAAATGCATACATGAACTTTGCACTTTAATTGCTTATATTCCAATCATATTTGCATCATATAAGGGTTATATCAATGTTTTATCATGATTTTGGGAATATTCATATTTCCTATTTTTATGGAATTAACCCTGCACAGGCAGAAAACCCCGTTTTCTTATTTTAATGTTTCAGGGACCCAAACGTCAACGAAATCACCTGGAAATTTACGGGCGTCAATATTTGGAAGGAAGAAGACCTGTGGGCGAAGGAAGCGAACAACGGAGGCCCGAGGCCAAACGGGGGTGGCCCACGCGGCCAGGTACTGTGGCCGCGTGGGCCCACCGTTTGGCCTCGTGGCTCCGTTGCCGTCGATCTTCGCTCCACCGACATCGTCTTGACCTAAAAACGCCTATAAAAAAGGTCCCCCGACGTTCTCTGGAAGGAGCGCCGCACAAACACAGAAACACCGAAACGGAGATCAGGAGCTGCAGATTGGAGGGGGAAAACTCCGGCGGGGCGCTGCCGGCGTGGTCTCCATCTTCTCCATCGACTTCTCCACCGTCTCCATGATGAAGAGGGAGTAGTCCACCTCTGGACTATGGGTTTGTGGAAGTAACTTATGTATCTCTCCTCTCTTGAGCTTCACTAATTAGCACCGTATGAGCTGCTGAACATGATTACGGTCACCGTTGTAATACCTTTGTGGTGGATCTTTATGAGTTAATATATGTTTGAGATTGCAATGTTTGTTTCAGTTATGAGTATAGATGCATATTATGTACCCCGTTCTTGTCTACTTGTTTTGATCAAGCATGTTTATGAGAGCGTGTGTGGGGGAACGTGTGCATTAGTTGGAGTAACGGGGGGTGGCTAGTGCAGTGAACGTGAGAGAAAGTTCTGCGATCCACTTTGGTATCTTTACCTTACTTTGTTACCTCACTAGGGATAAACTAAAATACCATGCTACCGGGGATGTGGGCGTGACCATTGCCACTACTCCATGACTAGATCTAGCATGTTCTTATTTTCACTTCATGTCATGATACTTAATGCTATACTCTGAGTTATCTTAATTACTGAGGTGTTATGATTTAGTTCGCATCTTGGTGGAGTATAAGAGAGGTTAATAACCAAAAGATCTCTATGTTAGGACGTGATGCCCATATATCTAAGTAACTTGTTATCAAACCCTGTGTTGCAATCTCATATGTTAACTGTGTGTGTTCCATTGTCTACCACTTTATAAAGAGAGAGTGCATTTGTGAAACCATGAACCCCAGTCCATTTTTAATCATAAGAAACACCTTTCCAACACCATATACCACTTTTCTATTTTCAGCCATCATTAAATCCGAAAATACAAAAATACTTTTCATCTTGCATACATCATTCAAAAACCCAAAAATATCATTTACATTGCATCCACCATCATTGCATATTTATTTCTTGTTTGCATTGCATAACTATCCTGATATCATTCTTACACCTTGTGCTTGACAACCACAGGTGAGGTTGAGGACCAAAACATCTAACCTTGTTTTGTAGGTAACCAAAAGAAGGATAAGAAGATAAATCTACCACTTCAGATTCCCCGAGAGTTCGATATTAAACCCTCGAGTCACCCCTCGTGGGGAAAACTGTCTTCCACTTACTATACACTCTGCACTTGGAGTCTCAACCTAATCCCGTTTTTTTGCAGGTATCAAGCCTTGCTCTTCGGGACCATCAAGACGTTTTCTGGCGCCGTTGCCGGGGAATCGTAGCTGAGAGATTTATCCAAGGGTGTGCATCATCGCATTCATCTCACAACAAAGTCAACGTCACCAACTTGTGCTAACACCTAAGCTTGGGGAGGTTGCACCTACGTGAGCACCATCTTATCCATCTTTACTTACAAAGCAATTTATTTGTTTTGTTAGTGTCATTGCATATCATATCATATTTATTTCAGTTTTGCATAAAAAATTAAAAATACCAAAAAAACTTGCTAAAATGGGAGAAAGAACTAAGTTGTGTGACTACACAAACACTCCTAATGATCAATTTATCACGAGAGCTATTGCCACACCTAAGATAAATGCTGAGAGTTATGAAGTAAGTCCTAGTTTGTTGAACTTGATAACTAGGGAACAATTTGGTGGTAGTGCTATGGAGGATGCCTCTATGCATCTTCATGACTTTGTTGAAATATGTGACATGCAAAAGTTTAAAAATGTGGAAAGTGATATCCTAAAACTGAAGTTATTTCCTTTTTCACTTAGAGGAAAAGCTAAAGAGTGGTTGCATTCCTTGCCATCTGGTAGTATTAATTCTTGGGATGATCTAAAAGAAGCTTTCATTAAGAAATATTATCCCCCTGTTAAAATTTTGCAAAATAGAAACAACATCCTTTCTTTTAGGCAAAATGAAAATGAACATGTTGCTATGGCTTGGGATAGGATAAAACTTATGCTTAGAACTTGTCCCTCACATGGAGTTAATGAATGGACCATATTACACTCTTTCTACAATGGTTTAAACTACATGTCTAGAAACATACTTGATTCTGCTGCTGGAGGTGCTTTTATGAGTAAGACTATAGTAGAAGCTAAAAATATATTGGAAAGCATTTTACAAAACTATAGTCAATGGCATACTGATAGGGCACCTAATCCTTCTAAGAAAGTGAACTCTATTGAAGAAACTAATGATTTGTCATCTAAAATGGATACTATTCTTGCTTTGCTTAATAAACCTAGTGTTGAAAATGTTCCTTTGCAAGAACTAGTTGGAAACAATTCTGAAAATATTGATGTCAACTTCATTAGGAACTATGGTAATAATGGGTATGGTAACAACAATTATAACTCTTATAATAAACCCCCATATGTGCCAAATAAATATGCTTCTAGTGGTAATGTTTCTAGTGACTTGGAAAACACCATTAGATCTTTTATATCTACCCAAAAAGAGCTTAATAAGGAATTTATCTCTAAGTTTGAAAAACAAGATGCTTTGTTTGAAAGGGTAGATCAGCTTACTAAGGAAGTCTCATCATTAAAGAGCATCATTACAGCCCAAAAACATGAGGAAACAATAAAATATTGCCAAGAGGTTATCAATAAGTCTTGGGAACACATTCATGAGCAAGAGAGAGTTGCTAAAGAATCTATTGGGGTAATGAAAGAGGTTGAAGTTGAGGAAGTTAAAATGCTTAATGAAGTCAAGGATCCTTTGCTTGACTTAGAAAATTGTAGCTTGCATGAATTAATATCTATCTTACAAAAATTTGCAAGTGATCCTTCCATCAACACTAACCAAGCAGGTTTTGGTTCTTATATTGCTAATCATGTCTTGAAAGAAAAGATTGCTAGGTACAACCAAGAGGCTATGATACCACCTAAGCTTGGGGATATGTGGATACCTAAGGTACTAGTAACTATTGGAAAAGAGACACACCATGCCATACTTGATCTAGGATCTAGTGTCTCTGTTTTATCTAAAGAACTATATGAAGTGCTTGAATTGAAAAATCTTGAAAAATGCTCTATTGAACTAGCACTTGCTGATGACTCTATTAAACATGCTTTGGGAAAAGTAAGTGATGTTATGGTAGAGTTACATATGACTTTTGTGCCTGTGGATTTTCTAATCATGGATATGGGGAATAAAACCTCTAGTCCTATTATTCTTGGAAGACCTTTTCTTCGTACCACAGGTGCTATCATTGATTCAAAGGAAGGGAATGTAAAGTTTCAGTTTCCACACAAGAAGTGCATGGAACACTTTCCAAGGAAGAGGGAACCACCAAAGTTCAAGCTCCCTCATGAGCTTCGTCCACAATAAAACAACAAGTAAGAAGCCTAGCTATATGGCTATAAAGAAAGCGCTTTGCGGGAGGCAACCCGGTTATTTTTGTGTGTGATTTTTCTTTGTGTCCTCTTGCTGTAACAAGAGATTTTGTGTCTAGTTAGGTTCTGGAGTTTTTAATAAAGTGCCAAGTTTTACCCTTTTTGGTTTGAAAAAGTTGCTTATAGCGTTCGGAGATTTTATTCCTGCACAAGTCAGTGCACGGTATGATTTTTAATTCTTATTCTGTAACTCCGAATGAGCTCATATTTGAACTGTAGTTGCAACTTTTCATCCTCTGTATGCATGAATTTTTCGGAATTTTTCGAGAAAGTTTGGTAGGGTAGAAAAATACGTTTTGCTGCTGCTGTTTTTCTGGACAGATTCTGTCCCATTTTGTTTGATGCATGCTTTGAGCTTTTAAGTTGAATCTTTTTGATCCAATTGAGTTTATGAGTAGGCATACAACATTATACACTTTCTGGACATGTCATATGAATTTTTGTTCAAGGATTATATGCAGCAAGGAACCTATTTGTTTATCACTATTAATGCACCCCACAGAAAAGAGATGGGAGAAACGGTGTTTTGAAGTTTTTTCACAGGGATTGGAGGAGATGCACCAAGAGCTATCCAAGGATGGTGAAGACCATAAGCTTGGGGATGTGAAGACAACCCCGCTGGACCTACACACTCTCGGTTTGCACACGTCCAACTTCTGTTTTTCGATCGAAACACTTTATCGCATAAACTTGGAGCGTCGTTTTTTGTTTTTGTTTGAGTCTTGAGAGACCACCACACTATCAATTATATATGAGAGAGCTACTGGAAATATGGGTTGAAATATGTTGGATGCTTTTATAAGATTGGGAAAAGGGATGTTTGACTTGATTTTTAATGATACATATAGTTGCATGATTCATGAGCTTGTTTATGAGTAATAGTTTGCAAATTCTTTTTGTAGAGCTATCACTTATTCATGTTTTGGTGCTGATTGTTATTTACTTGGTTTAACATGGATTAGTTAGTTCTATGGACACTCATGCATGCATCTAGATGGTCAACTTTCTCCCTTTTGCTAGCCCAAAAACTCCAACAAGCAAAAACTTGTTTCCAACACCTTCAACCAAAGTTATTCCAGTGAGTCCACCATATCTACCTATTGGCTTTATGCTATTCCGAGTATGTTTAACATGTTGTTTGTGTTATCTTACCTCTGAATGAAAATGTTTATGTTATTGATTGCAATGGAAAAAATTGGTTATATAGCTCTCACGAACTTGATGCACAATGTTCTTTTATTTGCATAATAAAACTTGACCCATTGTGATTAAGATTATGATGTTTGTGGCTTGATGAATGTTTTGGGTTGGAAGTTAGCCCATATGTGCTGTCACATGGCAAGCTTTCAACACGCTCTTCATCTCATTTAGTTGATATCATGTGCTTTTGTCTATGGATGCTTATCATGTTGAAATAAATGTGGAAATAGAGTGAGTTTAAATGAGTTTGTGTAAATGGTTAGAGAGACGCCTGGGCCGCTAATCTAAGCCATGCATCATTCATGGTGGAAATTTACTTACATACTATGGTGAACCTTCTGTGATACACCTTGCAATAAAAAACTATTCCAAATGGTAAATAAAAAGGGTGTTGAGATTGTTCATTTTGTTTGTTTGTCTTGTCATTTTGATATGGGCTTGTTCCATATCTTGGGACAAGAGGTACCCCAGTTGACGCTCTTGATGATACTATTATGCTTACAATGATATTTAATTGAACTTGCTTTGTTTCCCAAGTTGAGTAACACATGGTGTAAGTACTTGTATTCAAGGGGCATGAGACATTCAACCCATTCTTTATCAAGCACACTACTCATATTTGCTTTCACTTTAACCTTAATCATTCAAGATGCTATGATAGGGGCAATGAGAGCTTGACACCAATGAATACCTTATTGCAATCATTAACTTAAGTAGAAGAGTTTGGAAGTTGGATGAAACTTATGCATGCTTTACCTCTACTCACATATACATCTTTCCAAAGTGTACACCTATCATATTCAGATTTTCATCTACACTCTATGACCATTGTAGGATGTTCTACTTATCATTATGCATACATGTGTTCCATATTACTTGCTACCATGTTACACTTTGTGAACTATCAATGAACATCCTTGTCTTGAATACTTGATATCACTTCATAAACTATTTGCATATTGCTACTCCTTTGAAGAATGAATCATTTGACTATATGTAGCAATAGTAATCATCTTTGATATCATTGTTAAGTATTAAATTGCAAAGTCCATGTTAGTTTTATCATCTTCATACTCGAGGACGAGCATGGATTAAGCTTGGGGATGTTGATGCATGTAAAATGCATACATGAACTTTGCACTTTAATTGCTTATATTCCAATCATATTTGCATCATATAAGGGTTATATCAATGTTTTATATGATTTTGGGAATATTCATATTTCCTATTTTTATGGAATTAACCCTGCACAGGCAGAAAACCCCGTTTTCTTATTTTAATGTTTCAGGGACCCAAACGTCAACGAAATCACCTGGAAATTTACGGGCGTCAATATTTGGAAGGAAGAAGACCTGTGGGCGAAGGAAGCGAACAAACGGAGGCCGAGGCCAAACGGGGTGGCCCACGCGGCCAGGTACTGTGGCCGCGTGGGCCCCCGTTTGGCCTCGTGGCTCCGTTGCCGTCGATCTTCGCTCCACCGACATCGTCTTGACCTAAAAACGCCTATAAAAAAGGTCCCCCGACGTTCTCTGGAAGGAGCGCCGCACAAACACAGAAACACCGAAACGGAGATCAGGAGCTGCAGATTGGAGGGGGAAAACTCCGGCGGGGCGCTGCCGGCGTGGTCTCCATCTTCTCCATCGACTTCTCCACCGTCTCCATGATGAAGAGGGAGTAGTCCACCTCTGGACTATGGGTTTGTGGAAGTAACTTATGTATCTCTCCTCTCTTGAGCTTCACTAATTAGCACCGTATGAGCTGCTGAACATGATTACGGTCACCGTTGTAATACCTTTGTGGTGGATCTTTATGAGTTAATATATGTTTGAGATTGCAATGTTTGTTTCAGTTATGAGTATAGATGCATATTATGTACCCCGTTCTTGTCTACTTGTTTTGATCAAGCATGTTTATGAGAGCGTGTGTGGGGGAACGTGTGCATTAGTTGGAGTAACGGGGGGTGGCTAGTGCAGTGAACGTGAGAGAAAGTTCTGCGATCCACTTTGGTATCTTTACCTTACTTTGTTACCTCACTAGGGATAAACTAAAATACCATGCTACCGGGGATGTGGGCGTGACCATTGCCACTACTCCATGACTAGATCTAGCATGTTCTTATTTTCACTTCATGTCATGATACTTAATGCTATACTCTGAGTTATCTTAATTACTGAGGTGTTATGATTTAGTTCGCATCTTGGTGGAGTATAAGAGAGGTTAATAACCAAAAGATCTCTATGTTAGGACGTGATGCCCATATATCTAAGTAACTTGTTATCAAACCCTGTGTTGCAATCTCATATGTTAACTGTGTGTTCCATTGTCTACCACTTTATAAAGAGAGAGTGCATTTGTGAAACCATGAACCCCAGTCCATTTTTAATCATAAGAAACACCTTTCCAACACCATATACCACTTTTCTATTTTCAGCCATCATTAAATCCGAAAATACAAAAATACTTTTCATCTTGCATACATCATTCAAAAACCCAAAAATATCATTTACATTGCATCCACCATCATTGCATATTTATTTCTTGTTTGCATTGCATAACTATCCTGATATCATTCTTACACCTTGTGCTTGACAACCACAGGTGAGGTTGAGGACCAAAACATCTAACCTTGTTTTGTAGGTAACCAAAAGAAGGATAAGAAGATAAATCTACCACTTCAGATTCCCCGAGAGTTCGATATTAAACCCTCGAGTCACCCCTCGTGGGGAAAACTGTCTTCCACTTACTATACACTCTGCACTTGGAGTCTCAACCTAATCCCGTTTACTTTTGCAGGTATCAAGGCCTTGCTCTTCGGGACCATCAGTCCCCTTATCACCGGAATGGCAATTCATATAATCCGCTTTGCTTGGTGGAGCTTTGTTGACCACCTTTTATCACCAAAGGGGCAACTGCGGCGTGGTCGTCACTGCGAGCAGGCGCGCACGTCACTCTGCGGCGGGTGCAGAGGCCATGTGCGCTCTGTCGCGGAGACAGAGCTTGCTTCCACTCAGAGGAACCTCGCGAGGGTTGGACTGCCTCGCTGAGGTCTTTGGATACTTGACGCTTCGCGAGGGAGGCCTCGCGAGGGAGGCGCAGACGTGCGCCAGGACTTAGCGACATTTTCTCGATGAGAGAGGCCCTCGCGAGGGACAGGTCCCTCGCGGGGCACACCAGGCTGAGACGCCTGGTCCTTAGCAGAATCTTCAGCAGAGTGTTGAGGGTTGTGGCAGGCCGGCCCATGGTACCCTGGTTTCCACTGGACCGACAGGCTACGCTCGGCGGGACGCGTCCTGGCTTTGCCAGAGTTGACGCTTTTCTCGGGCGCTTCGGCTGCGCGTTGCCGGCTGACGGCCAGAGAGGAAGCTCCCCTGGACTTGGGCGGCGCCTGCTGGGTCTCGCCGTCTTAGGAGGCGGCTTGCAGCAGGTTGGCGCCGGTGAGGAGCTGCTGGACTCGCTGGATTGTGTAACATCCCAAATTTATAATAAGTTGTATTCGTCAAAATTTGGAACCAACAAAAAAAAATTTGTTGCTTGGTGTGTGTTGATTGCTCCTCGTTAATTGTGTTGCTTGTATGATTCCAATTAAAACTTTGAAAACAAGAATAAAAGTTAAAGCAACAACACAATGTGTCAAGTGGCAGAAAATTTCTCAAGTTAGAAATCAATATTTTCTTTCATACAAAATTCAGAGAGTGATAAATAACCACTCTCAATTTATTCCTACAACTTTTTCCCTCTCCAAAGATATTTCCCAAAAATCTAAATTAAAATTCTATTTTCTTTCTTTAACTCTTTAGATCATCAAAGTGCACCATGTTATACTTACCAAATAAATACCGCAACTTGACCACAAACCTTGATAAATCAGTAAGAAGCAAATTATGAAAATAATTTTCAGAAAATTGAATTTGGATTTGGTTCAGGCATTGTGTCGAACACCTTGTGGGCACAGATGAACACCTCCCAAATCCGAATCAAATTCGTTCAAATTCAAGCAAATCTCAGCAAACCTCTCATCCCACCTGCTCCCTCTCACCCCACTCACCATCCCCACTAGCCAGAGCACGCTGGAAACGTGCAATTTGACCGATTGGAGTCGCCGCCATGGGCAGGAGCTCACGCCCATGCCGCCCGTGGCCGCTACTGTGGAGGAGGACGAAGGAGGACGCCACGATGGCCCAGCATCGTGCCACTCCATCCCCCTCACCCCTCCGTTCCTGCTAGACTAGATAAGAACGCCTTAGAAGCCCAGCGCACGTGCGCCTTTGATTGTGCCCATGCGCGCCGTGCCCATGGCCGAGCGAGGTCATCGCTGACGACCTCGAGCCTCCACTGCACCCCTCGCCATGTGGCACCGCCCAGCCACTCCCCAGCTTCCCTGCGCCCCCCCCGGACATAGTGGCATCGCCTCGAGAGGTCAGCAATGACGCTTGCATTCCGTCGAGCACCGTCCGTGCGTCCATGGCCGTCACCACCACCCGAGCTCACTACGAACACCTCCACGCACACAACCTCGCTCCTCTGGACCTTAACACCGTCCGTCGACGTGGCCGCACTGCCAGCCCGCCAATGGCGAGCTCTCCCACTCTCTGCACCTCTCCTACACCGTGACCACCATGGACCGGCCTCCGAGCTTATAAGCTCACCCAAGCCTCGCATTCTCTCCACACGCCTCACCACTGTCTCTCCCTCACTCTCCACTCACCCGTGCACCGCCAGGAGGCCGGAGCCACTGCAGCGAAGCTGCTGCTGCCCGTGGCCATGCTCCAAGCTCGGCTGTCCCGAGGTTGAAGACGACCCTGCAGCGTGCTGCTGCTCCCTCTTTTCTCCCTCTGACCCCTCTGCGATGCTTCTCTAGCTCACCGCACTCACTTGCCCACCTCTGTCGTGCCTAGGACGCCCAGGAGCATCTCGCCGTCGACGTGCCGTGGCCGCGGAAGTGGAGCTGCTCGTCGCCGACGATCTGGACCATCCCAGGAAGTGCGACTCCTCCAGCGAGCTTCCCCAGGCCACCGCAACTCTTCTGCTTCATCCACGCCATCTCCAGAGCCCCTAGTGAGCGAATCGAGCACTCGCCGTCGCCGCACGGCGGCGCCGACCATTTTAGGTCGTCGCCGTTCGTGGCCGTCGTGAGCCGTTGGATTTTAGATCCACGGTGCCGTACCGGTTCGTTTAGGTGAGACACTGACAGGCGGACCCCACTGTCAGCGTTTTAAACATTCTCCGCGCTGGAAACGTTTCTGTTTAAGTCACTGACGAGTGGACCCCACCCGTCAGGGATTTCAACATTATCCAGAACAGAGAGTTTTCCTAATTTAAATTCTCTGGAAAATCCAGTACTGAACCAACTTTGAAATTCAATATCTCGATATTTATAAGTCCAAATAAATCGAATCAAAATTCCCTAGTTAGCTTATGAAATTGTTTAACCAACCAAATTGGTTTCACCGTGATTCGATTAATAACAAATGTGTAGTATTAAAAGTGCCACAGAAGGTTTAAACATAAACTTGTTTGTTTCTGTTACTCTATTAACCCAAATAATTCCAATCCAATTTTTTTAACTCAGTATTGCGATCACTAAGCTCCCCTAATTTTGGTAGAATTAATTAAGCAACAGTAATTGTTTGGCATTCGATTAAAAGTAGCAAACCCTTCTGTACTGAAACAATTATAGATTATAATGTTTAACCCAAATGAGTTTGGACCAATTTGTTAGATCACATTTAATCAGTATTAGTTACTCCTAAAAGGATTTAATTTTATGATCAACATAACTTAGGTAGTAGCTAAAACTTGATTAAAAAGCTTCTTTTATAAAACAATTGTATAGGAATTTGGTAACTCAAATTAATCCAAATCCAATTGTGTTGTCTTCTAGATGTCAGCTCTCTGTAGAATTTTAGTTTGTATTTTTGTGACCAATAGAACTTGAGTTATGTAATTAAAAATGTACAACTAGTTTCTGCCATAATTAAGTCATGATTAAATAATGGTAATTCAATTAAATTGAACCCAATTGTTGCCTTGTGTGTTGCAGTAGCTATTTGTAGGGTTTAAGATTTGTAATGTTGCGATATTGGTTGAGTAGTGTAGTGATAGTTTGTATTGCTTTGTTTGACGTTTAGACGAGATCGTTGCCGGGACTTGCGAGGGGGGGAGTACTTTGAACAACAGGAGTAAGACCCCGGAACTTTGCTGAGCAGGCAAGCTACTCTCAAAGCTTGCACCCCTAATATAACTACATCTACTTTGATAACATGATTTAACTCATGAGCAGCAATGATTTTGAAAACCTTTTCGAAAGTATATGAAAAGCTATTTTGCCACCCTAAGTAGAATATAAGTTAGTTTATACAAGACTATTGGATGGGAAAAAATTGTTGTTTCTTCAAACTCCTTTGAAAACCCTCGGAAGGTTATGGAATGCCGAGATGTCGGTATTGAAGTGAAGAAATGGAGAATGGTGATGTTTGTGAAAAATGCACATTGTGTCCTAGTACTATGATGACCAACCATACCTGTGCGACCACATTTACCCACAATGGGCAAGGGCGTAGTCATATAATTTGCTCATATTAGTATGGATGTCTCAACAACGGAGATGACTCCGTTCCATGAGGGGATGGTTCGGTGACCTACCCCTGACCCGGGTCCTCGCACATTGGTGAGGATAGAAGGCCGTCCCCTATACACCGCCGGGCAGAACTATGAGTCCTCACACTTAGGTTCCGAAGGGCTGGACTGAGTGTCGATGGAAAGTGTCATACGGGCAGGGTCCTATACTAGCATGAGCAAAGGACAGGCTATGGTCGGTGACTCAACTTCGCATACACCTTGTATGGCGGGACGTGGCTGACACGATGAGTTGCCGGATGGATGTGGGAAAAGCGTGCTACCTCTGCTGATGTGTAAAACTATTCGAATAGCCGAGTCCTCGGTAATGGACAGTTGGAAGGCTGTCCTATGACCATGTGCAAGTTTTTGTAAAGTTTTGAATTTTAAAAAGAAAATGGAGTGGAGAATGTTTTATACAACTATACCAAAGGATCGGTATGAGATTGTTGGAGGCAAATTCACCATGAAGGGCTATGGTCGGAAGAAGGAGGAGTTTGAGAAATGCATAAGATGGTGGTTTTGGTGGAGGAAAGTTATAAAATTCTTCTTACCCCCTTTTTCAATAAAAATATAGAGATGTTTTCAATAAAAAAAGTCTTATTAAATAAAAGTAAAACTAGTGCATGTTCATGTTGGGGTAGTTTGCGAGTACAATTCCAATTGTACTCATATTGGTTTCGTCCCTAGCTATTGTCTTAGCCAGATCTCGAGGAGCAATATGCCGAAGAGGAGTATGGCGACTACTATGCGAACTAGGAATCTCCATAAGTCAGCTGCCCGTCGAGTTGATGTTAGGATGTGCTTGTCTACTACGCTGTAGCTTCCGCTGAATAATCTGGTTTGGCCCATGAAGGCACCTCTGTAAGACTTGGTCTAAATGACCGTATGTGTAAGACTTAATTCGGTATTATAATGGATGTAAACTTTGTATTCAGTTCGGATTATGTGCAACGACAGACTGATCATGGGATCGTTGTGTTAAGCATAATCAGGTATTTCGGACAGCTAGTCCGGGGTCCCCACAGATTGCGCGGCCAACTCCTCACCCTGCAGATGGTCGAGCTCGAGCGCGGCCGCCTCTATGGCGCGCATGTTCTTGGCGGGAGTGCTGCAGACATGCATGACGAAGCCTGGCCGGGTGGGGTCTTCGTCTATTCGCTGCCGAGTATGGCTCCTTTGCGGCGAACGTCCTGAAGTCGGCTGGGGCGTTGTCCAGCCGGGTGAGGTTATGGGCAGAGCTGTACTCACGCATGGTGGCGGCTAGCCGGCGCTTGGTGTTGGCCACCTCGTGCGCGCTGTCCACGATGCTGGCGAGCAGCTTCCAGCGCTGCAGTGGCCGTGGCCGTGGCTGGGTCGTCGCTGGCGGCAATGGGCGTCATGAGCTCCTGAATGTCGCGTTGTGGGACGCGGCCACGGTGGAGGGTTCTTCGGCTTCTCGGCACGCGGTGGCGCGCCTATCTGCCTCGGAGGCGGTCGGAGCATCTGTGGTGGGTGAAGACCTCCGCGTACGCGCAGGACTCGTCGCTAGAGTCGCTGCCGTTGGGTAGGGAATCCGGACAGGGGATATAACCGGGCGGGGTACTCACTGGGAATGACGGCGAGGTAGAGCGATGGTCGCCGAAGTGGATGTCAGAGCCTCCTTTTGGCGGAGGAGAGCATCGGCGAAGCACGCCGCGTTGTCGGTGATGCAGTCGAACGCGCCGAGCGTCAGGAAGCGCCCGGACGCGACGCGCTAGCCGGAAGTGGTGACTGGTCCCAAGCGGAACATGACTCCGGTCGCCGCTAATCAGCCCCACGGTGGCGCCAACTGTCGTGGTATCGTGCACGGCTGTGCCATCTCGGGATAGCTAAGTGGGTGGACCTCAAGGCTACGAACGACGGTGC